>PVKB01000732.1:102500-401754 GCA_004027205.1 Ctenodactylus gundi | reverse complement strand
GTTTTCTTTTTCTCCTCTCTTTTTTATTTTTTCTTTCCTCTCCTTTCTTTCCAATGCCTTTTCTCTATGTATCAGTTAGTTGCTAAATCCCTCCCTCTCTTTATTAACACCCTGATACATATATTTTAAAGCGTTCTATAGATCTGGAAGTTACACTCTCTCCACTTCACTCTCAACTCTCCCAAACTTTTCTGAATCTTGGCTACAGTGGTCTTCTCTGTTAACTTCAGTTTGGGGTAGGAGTACTGACAGTTTCTTCAGTACCTTATAAGTACTTTCCTGCTTTATAGTTGATGCCTAAAGCTAACCTCTAGTTATAGTCTGCTCTCTACCTACTCCGATACTCCCAATAAATACAACTGTTAACTACCAGTAATTAAGAATCATATAGACACCATGCCCAAAACCCCACCTGTACCTCAGAGTTCACACAGTTGGCCCTAACCTCCATCCATTGCTGCTATGCACCAGGGATACCCAGGAAGTCACACACAGACCTCCTGCTTGCACCTCAGAGACCACACAATTGGGCCGACTCTATACCCATCACTGCTGCACAATAGGGGCACACAGGTAGCCTTGGCCAGACCCTTGCATACGGCTCGGAGCCAATGTTATGGAACCTACTTGGCACCCATTCTTGCTGCATGCCAGAGGCATCCAAGTACCTGTGCCCAGACCCTTGCCTGCACCTCAGAGCCCATGCTGATAGGCCTAATCACCACCAGTCTCTGGGGCACCCAGAAGCACCCAATCACTGAACTAACTGCAAGAAGGAGAGAGGGTGCCAAGCCTGGCAGCTCCAACAACAGAAAAACCTATCTAAAACAGACCTAGAAATAATCATCAAAGAGAAAGAATGAACTAGTTGTCCGGTAACAAGGAACCCCACCTCAGTGACACAGACAGCATATTACACAGCCTTAGAACAACACTCTTCACTACCAAAAAAATAGATATTGCTCCAAGAGTAACCACAGCAAGCCAAAGGAATACTCAACAGCAAGATGAGAAAACATAGGTGCAAAATGCCACAGAAACCCCCAGCCCACCAAGCCCACCAAGGGAGACTCAGATAGAACCAGAGGAAGATTCAAAATTCCCCACTAGTAACAAAAATAGTTGACCTACTGGAATAACTGAACACAAGTTCTGACAAAAAAAGAACTATACAAAATGCTTAAAGGGTACAAGACAAACTCAGACAACAATTTACACAAAATACTAAAAGAATTCAGAAAAAGATTTAAACAAAAATCTTAAGGAAAAAAATGCAAAACTAACAAAGCTACAGAAGTCAACAGAGGACATGAATGACAACTTCACTAAAGGATTTCAGATATATGAAAAGATGACAGAAGTTCACCAAGAGATGATAAACTTCGTGGAAAGTACAGGAAACAGAAAGACACAAAGAGAGAATTTTGGATTCAGAGAACAAGAACATCATAATAAAACAGACTGTTAACAACCATGTAATCACTCAATGTAAACAAGAAAATAGAATGCTACAGGTTATAAAAGACTCAAAGAAACTTAATCTCAGAATACCAAGAATACAAGAAAAATGAAAATCTATACTAATGGACTAAAAAAATCTATTTTGGTGAAGTCATAAAAGAAAAAAATTCCGAAACAGAGAAAACAAAATAGAAATGCAAGTGATGGAAACATACCATACTCCACTAGAAATGACCAAAACAGGGCTCCCATAGACATATTGTACTAAGACTCACTGAAATACAAAACAAAAAGAGAATTCTAAAAGCTATAAGAGAATAAAAGCAAATCACATATTAAGGCAAATGCGTTAGGGTAACGGCAGACTTCTCAACACAAATCCTAAGAGCCAGAAAAGCTTGGAGCAAAGTCTTCGGAGCCTTAAAAGGTAGTAACTGTGAACCAAGACTCCTGTACCCAGCAAAAATATCATTTAAAATTAACGATGAAATAAAAACATTCCATGACAAAGAAAACTTATGACAACCAAATCATCACTACAAAACATTCTCGATGGTCCGATGTATGAAAAAACAGGAAACAACCACAACAAAGGAAACAGGGGCAAGTTTATTCTTAATAAACAGAACATCTAAAAAATAAGCAAACAAAACAATTGAATATTCACATGGTTACAAAATGGCAGGACCTAAGACACACATGTCAATTATAACCCTAAATGTTAACAGCTTCAACTCACCGATCAAATGACATAGATCTGCTAACTGGATTAAAAAATGCAATCCAACCATACATTGCTTGCAAGAGACACATTTCAAGCATGAAGATAACCACAGACTCAAAATTAAAGACTGGAGTTCTATAATCCACTCAACTGGGGGACACAAAAGCAGGGATAGTGATACTCTTTGCTGATGAAATGGACTTTAAGCCAGAACTGGTCAAAACAAAAACAAAGAAGGTCACTTCAGTCCTGTAAAGGGAACAAGCCAGCAAGAGAAATTGATGGCCATAAACATTTATGCCCCAAACAATAGTGCACTCAACTACATCAAAGAAAAGCTCCTGGACTTCAAAAAACGTGTAAACTCCAACACTCTAACAGTAGAAGACTTTAATTCACCTCTATCACAAGAAGACAGGTCAACGAGACATAAATTTAACAAACACATAGCTGATCTGAAAGAAATGGATCTGACAGACATATACAGAACTTTTAATCCAACAAAAAAGAATACACTTTTTTCTCAGCTGCTAATAGAATATGCTTCAAAATAGATCATATTCTAGGCCACAAAAAAAACTTGCCCATCCACGCAGGAATTGTTAAAGAAGATGTGGTATCTATACACGATGGAATACTATGCAGCCATAAAGAAACACAGGTATGAAGCATTTGAATGAAAACGGGGCCACCTAGAGTCAATAACGCTCAGAGAAATGGACCAACCACCAAAGACTATTGATTTGTGTCTCTCTTATGAAATGCACAAAAATAACAACATAATAAGGCCCCAGCGTGAGTGGCAGTGTAGAAAGAGAGGCTAGGAAAGGGGTGAGCCTCTGAAAAGGGGGTGGACATAGTCCTTCACTAATTCCCCAAAGCAAGTTAAATTTTTTTATCCCAATAAAATTACTTTTAAAAAAGAATGAAAACACAATTAATTCCATTCTGAACCCATGCTAAATATCTCATGTGTCTCAAAATACTTTACACATGTGGGTCATGGCCAGACACATCAACTGTTGCTTTTATATGAAATATTTAAATTATTACCCATTAATCTGATGTGAAAATCATAAATGATGTAGCCTACCTGTATACATGACTTTGAAAGCCACACAACACTACTTATTATAATAGAGTGGGATTTCTAAGGAAAGTGTTATGGTTTAGGTATGATCTGAGGGTGTTACTCCCAAATTCCTGTGCTGAAAGTATGATCTCCTGTATGACTCTGTTGACAGTGGTAGAGCTTTTAAAAGGGCAGTTGGGTCATCAGGGGCACATCATCAGAAGAGAGAAATGTAGTTCTTACAGACTTCAGTCAGTTTCTGAGAGAGTAATTTGTTCTCAAAAGAGCAGAGCTGACCTCTGAATCTCTGGCTTCCTGCCATTGTGGTGCCAGCGGAGGAGGAGACGAAAGGACCCAAGTTTAGACATTCAGCTTCCAAAACTCTGAACTAAACTCATCCCTTTTATTAATGAAACAACCAGCCTCAGGCATTTTTTCATAGTAACAGAAAATGAACCAAAACAAAAGGAATTTATTTCAATATGTAAATACTCAGGTTTTCACTGATAGAACACAAGAGACCAGTTCCTCTATAGACAACCACTAGGAACACATTGGCCACACAGGCAAGGTTGCTGCTGACAGGTTTTATTGTGACTTAAATAACGCAGTGAGGGGATAGGGGAACAGCTCAGTGGTTAGAGTGCTTGCCTAGATGTGCAAGGCCCTCTTTTTGATTTCCAAGCTCCACATAAAAAAAATCAGCCAGGCACGGTGGTGCAGGCCTGTCATCCCAGCACTTGGAAGGCTGAGGCAGGAGGTATACTATTGAGTTCGAGGCCAGGCTAGGCTACGTAGTAAGTTCAAGACCAACCTGACTACAGAGTGTCACCCTGTCTCTAAATAAATAAATAAATAAATTCTAAGAAAATATAAACAATGCAATGACATTGCTGTAAAACATATTTTCTTAAGTATAAAATTCACGTTAAGATTCCAATAAGAAAGTTGTTTCTGTCAATTCACAGAATTGACATTTTCCTAGAAAATCCAATGAATATTCAAATAGTGCAAAAAAAAAGTTCCTGATTTAAACAAAATATAGACTTAGGCTCAGATAATTCCAAACGGTTCTTTAACCCAACTGCATACCCAGGGGGACTTTTGAAAGTTACAGGTGAATCAGGATGAGTCTCTCATGTGTGAGGTTAACCAGGATGCCTGTTGCCCTAGGCCCAACCCACCAAATGCCCATTATGATGCTCCTTTGCTTCCACAAAGGAGACAGCAGCAAGAGTTAACAACTGGTTCTCAGAACTGGAAAGTAACATGAAAATCACTTAGTACCACCTTCCCTGTATAGGTGTTTACCTGCAGTTTGAAGAGGGGCAGTGACTTGCCCGAGGTCCCACCACTGTGGAGCAGCGGCTTCGGGACAAGAGCATGAGTGTCTTATACGACCCTGTTCTACGCTCTGCCTTGATGAATAGACCATAAACCACGCAACAAACGTCCAGGGCTTGGCACTTTCTGAGGAACGCCTTGAACGCCTGAGCTTAGAGTACAACAGGAATGGCAAGGCAAAACAACGCTTCGGTTGAACAAAACACACATCTTGTATTCCAGCGTGGTTCCGGACTGTGGCCACATGTTTGAGAAGCTACGAAGGGCAGAAGCAGCTTTATCACGTATTCCCTCTAGGGTAGTTATTCTGCTAGCAAGGTCAGCGCTCGCCACAGCAGCAGACAGTATGAAACATGCGCCACGAAGAGAGGTGCAAATGCTTTAACAAAGAGAAGAGCATCGGGAAGACTTCCTCGTTGTATTTGCAATGAATCTTGAAGGGACGGTGGCACATTGTCAGGACACACGGTGAAAATGAAGAAGAAAATTTTTGGAGCAACTCATAAGCAAAGGGCTAAAGGAAGGGGAAATCTGGTAAGATGCATTTCAGAAACATCCGTTTGGCTTGGTGAAAGCACAACCACTTCCTAGAGCAGTTAAGTCATGCGAGGCCTTCTCGGCGAAAGTCGGGAATTTCTTGAAAGCCAGCCTCAAAAATTACTCAGAATTCATGGGCAATGGAATCATTTCATTGTATGTTTAATAGAGACATAAACAGATGTTTATAAGCAGAATTCTAAAAATACACATCCAAAGAAATACTGTGGATCCCCAAGAGGAAGAGAGCTCTATAGTTTGGAGCTGGGGATATTTATGTGTTTTGGAAATGGAAACCTGTAGAACTTGTGAATCCACGCAAAGAGGCTGGTCCTGCCCAAAGGTAGGAAGATCACGGCTCATTCCCAGGTGAAAGGACGACCTATTTTGTAGGAAAATGGCAAGGGCCCAATCTGCGTTTTCTTTTTCTTTCTTTCTTTTTTTTTAAAGATGGGTGACCTAAGGTATTTTGCCTAAAAACATTCTTTGAAGTCTCTGAATCTGTTTCTTAATCTAAGATCAGGTTTCTGCTCCTTATTTTATTTACATTTCCAACCAAGCTAATTTATGGACTTAAAACGTGTTAAGGATTTGTGTGTGGCGGGCCAGGAAGAGAGGAAGTATAAACAAGACCAGGGAGCTCAGGCATGGCCAAAGCGGGGTGACTACATGTCTTGAAGTTTCAGTTTTCCTAAGAGCACAATTTTAAAAGGAGTTCTCCTTGTCTTCTTTCTCTCTACCTGATTTCTCCTGTCCTACATTATCCTCCCCTCCACCCCAACCCCAGACTTCAATTCCTTATTCTTAAGGGATTGATACGGGCCAAAGTTCATCTTCTCATAGCTGCTTCAGAACAAGGAAGGGCACTGACCTTGCCTCGCCAAGGATTGAAAATCTCATCTTGACTGAACCAAAGGAGACTTAAATAGAGTATTGAGTTCTGTTACCCAGGAACCATCACTTACTGATATTGAAAGCTGTAGTCCAGATGCTCCCTTTACCTCCTGTTGCTGACTCACCAGAGGAAATGTCACTGAATAGGATCCAAAGAGGTCCCCAAAGCAGAGATAGGAAACTTTGACTCACTCCACCTATGGAGCAAGTTGCAGGTTTATTGACTTCCAACACAGAAAGAGAATTTTCAGGATGCAGAGAGACTTAGTAGACAGAAATTTTTTTTTAAGTAACAACACAAAGAAGTGGAGTGTGGGCCCTCTCGAAAGAGGCACCACATTGCATTGTAGTTGATAGTTTGCTTGCCTGCCCTTCTCTAACTCTACATTTCCTCGGTGTCAGGGGCCACCTGGGTTCATCCATCCATATGATCATTTCGCCTATTCATTTAGTTCATTACTCAGGCTTACACATTGTAAAATGTGGGTAAAAATAACGAATACTATTTAATCCCAAGATTAGCCTCTAAATTTCCTATGTATTTCTTCTGGAATGCAGCTGATCGCAGAGGTTCCAGGGTGGTCACCAAGGCTTAGAACATGAGGGAACTACTGTGTGCAAGGCCCTGGGCATTGACAAGTGTGCAAAAAAGATCACACCCTCCTTCTGCCTCCAATAGCATTGGGCTGTGATTCTACTAGGCTTAAGCACTCACAGTTTGGAATTGTGTGTGATGGTATCTAGTTAATAATTCTACGCAGATGATATTGTGCCTTGCTTTATCTATAGGGCCTTGCACAAAGTAGTAGATCAGTAAGTCTGAGGAATGAATGAACTACCGTGTAAACTATTGAATGAATGAATGGGTTGTGAACATAGTTGACTTTAGAAAGAAATATACAGCCAAGACTATGAAGGTTAATGCATTAGGATGAGTAGAACCTTAGAGAGCATTTATCTTGTCTTCTTGGTAATAGCAATCCTATCAGGTCTGAGGCAGTAGCTGGTTATTTTTTGATGTGATCGGTCCTGGTGAACTTTTTCTTTCTTTCTTTCTTTTTCTTTTTTTCATTTCCAATACTTATCTACCAAGTGGTATTTTTTTGGAGAAATATTTATTAAGGCCCTTTTCCCCTTGCTTAATTGGGTTATGTAGATTTGAGTTTTATTCATTTTGGTTTTTAATTTGTTTTGTTTTAGCTTTACAATTGGATTATGGGAATTCTTCGTATTTTAAATATTAACATCTTTATCAGATGTATGGCTTGCAGATATTTTCTCCTATTCCTCGGCAAATTTTCACTCTTAATTGTTCTTAGCTATTTAGATGTGATCTCATTTATCTATTTTTGCTTTTGTTGCCTGTTTTTTTTTTATATTGTATCCAAAAATTATTTGGACTATCAATGCCAAGCAGATTTTTTTACTGTGTTTTCTTGGAATTTTATGGTTACAGGTATTTCATTTACTATTTATTTCTTTCTTTATTTTTTGCTTTCTTGTTTTTTGTAGTCCAGACCAATCTCGAACTAAATATGTAGCCTAGTCTGGCCTCAAATTCACAGTAACCCTCCTGCCTCAGCCTCTCTAGAGTGCTAGGTTTATAGGTATGTGCTACCATGGCCAATAAGCTTACTTTTTTAATCAATTTGGGTTAATTTTAATACACGGTATGAGTTAAAGGCTTACTTTCATTCTTTAGCTTGTAAAGTTTTCCCAACGACTCTTGTTAAAGAGACTGTCCTTTCCTTGTTAGATGTTCTTAGCATGTTTGTAAGAACTCAGTTGTTCATACATGCGTGGGGTTGTTGCTGTCTTTTGGAACTGAGGTTTTAGCTCAAGGATAGAATATTTGCCTCTCATATGCAAGACCCTGGGCTCAATTTCTATTTCGCTGATTTATAGTTTGTTTTTATGTCTGTACCCTACTTTTTAATCACTACATCTGGGTAGTATAATGTAAGCCAAGATGTGTGGTATTTTCAGGTTTCATTCTCTTTCTCAACATTTTGGCTATTTGGGGTATTTTGTAATCACATAGGAACTTTAGAATTCTTTTTAAAAATATGTTTATAAGATAGCCATTGAAATTTTGGTAGGGCTTGCTTTAAATCTGCAGGACAATGTGGGTAGTGTGGACAGTTTTAAAGTATGCATTCTTTCAATCCACTTACATGAGATGTCTTTCCAACTATTTGTATGTTTTTAAAATTGCCTTCAAAAGTATTTTATATTTTTCAGTTAACAAATCACTCATTTCCTTTATTGAGTTCATCTTTGAAGTTATTATTTCGTTGTGGATACTAATGGCATTATTTTCTTAATCTCTTGTAGAAAAATGGAAACTTTTATACAATAATAGAAATGTAAATTAGCACAACTATCAATATTTTAAAATAGCGTGGAGGTTTCTAAAAAATTTTAAAGCAACTACTGTATGATCCAAGAATCTTACTAGTAGGTGTATATTCTAGCAATTGAATTCAAGACCACAAAGACCCAGCTGTACTATATTATATTCTCTGTATGATTGTTCCTAATAATTAAGATATGGAAGAAATCTAAATGTCTCATAGAAGATGATGGATAATGGTTAGAGTATTACTATAGACACACAATGAAATTTTAAGTATTAAAAAAGGAGACGATCCTGTCATTTGCAACAAATGAACTATCTTAGTTACTTTTTTGTTGCTGTGACTCAATACCCGACATCCACAAGTTAGAAGAGGAAATGTTTCTTTGGCTCCCAATTATAGAGGGTCACAGTCAATTCATGGGCAGCAATAGTGGAAGGATATGGCCGAGGCAGAAATGGAGGAAGCTCCTCATAGCATCGTAAACAGGAAGCCAAGTCAAGGGCAGTCATATCAAGTCTCAAAGGAAGATAGCAACACATGTAGACTTCCAGGTCCCATCCCAGTGATCCACCTTTTCTGGGTCCAGCCTCAGTGTTCTGCCCCTTCCTGGTGTGGTTCTAACCTACCACATATGTCTGCAATCCAATCCCCATGCCTGTAATCCAGTCCACGTGTCAGCAATCCCTCCAGTTAGGCCCCAAACTCCCAACAGCACATGATTCCATAGACAATCCACAAAATCCAAGTATGTGAGACTTCTAGGGAACGTTCTAGATCCAAACCACACTATGGGCAAAGCTGGAAGACACCACTTTAAGCAAAAGAAGCAACACACAAAGGAAAACTCTGCACAACTGTACTTATGTGTAGAAACTAATGCAGTCAAATTCATACAAGCAAAGATTAGGATGGAGGTTTCCAAGGTCTGGGAAGGAGAAAATCAACCAATGGATACAAACCTTTTATTACAAGATGTATACATCTTGAAAATCTAACATATGTCATGTTGACTCTAAGTAGTAATAATGTATTATATCCTGGTATTTGGTAGGAGGATACATCTTGAACCTACACATACATGCACACACTCACATAAACAGTGTGACTATATAAAGACAATAAATATGTTAATCAGCTTGAGTGTGGTGATCATTTCACAATATATTTATCCAATTATCAAATTGTACAAATATCTTAAGTACATTTTATATGTCAGTCATATCTCAATAAAGCTGTTATAAAAAAGAAAAAGATTGTTTAAGCAAGCATTCTAACAGTCCAACAAGATGAGGTCTCGAATGAACTTAGAGGGAAGCAGACAGAACTGGGAGGTAGCCTGCCAATAGACCCTGTTACAGTGGCAGCACATGGAGGCAAGAACTGTACAAAAGAGCAAGTTCAACATGGACTCCAAAGTTTCAAGTCTGTGGGAAAGGGGCCAGAGTAGCACCCTTAGCAGAAACAAAGAAGCTAAGGAGGAGGGCGAGGGAGAGTAGGGAAAGGCTGGTGGGATGGGATGAGATAACTCAAACAATAATCAAGCACCGAGAGGCTGTGGAGGTGCAGGTGATCACAGAGATGTACCTGAGTACTCACTTGAGGTGGTGGATCTAGACATAGCTATGGAAGGCATGGCTATGGGAGAAAATTGGAACACTTAGGACAGAAAGCAAAATGGAAGCCATAGGCAGCACCTGATAGGAAGCCCTCATTGGAGACATGGAAGAGAGCAAAGACACCCAATAACATTTTCTTCCCCTCCCCCCATTTTATTGATATGTATAAGCACAAAATTTAAGGTTTTCAATGGAGTTGAGCATTTTGTGCACATACATATCTTGTCAAGGTGACAAGGACTTTCCCGCTCTCCTTTTGTCCCTCCCCCTCCCGTCCCTCCCTCCCCACTCTTCCCCCCTGTTTCACTTTGTCTTTCATTTTAAGTTCCATAAGAGTTGTGATCTGGGTCTCTCATATCAGAGAGACCATTCGATGTTTCACCTTCTGCTTCCGACTTACTTCACTAAGCATGATGTTCTCAAGTTTCTTCCATTTGCCTGTAAAAGGCTCCACGCTGTTGGACTTGATAGAAAGTGGCCTTGTGGAGGTAATAATAAAGAGAGGAGTCAGAATGGCGCAGATCCCTAGAAGCTCTAGGAGGAAAGAATCTCAACGAGGCAGTTTCCAGAGTAGGTTTAACAGCGAGATCCTGGGATTGTACACACTTGTGTAGTTCCTCTTAGGGAAGTAGATGAGAGCGGGGTTAAGAGCGGGGATGGAAGCCCTGCTAAAAGTAGGAAAATACGCACACCTTTCTCTCTGTGAGAAAAGCAAATAAAGATAAGGTGCATTAGTTTTACCTTTTGGGAAAAACAAAATTTGTAGGAATATATATGTGGGTGGGGTGTGTGTGTGTGTGTGTGTGTGTGTGTGTGTGTGTGTGCAATAGGATATATATGTGTAGATGCATGGATGGATTAAATCAGCTTGCTGAGTCAGAAGACAAGAGTCCTAAATGACCACTGACACATAGAAGATCAAGATGCTAAGGTACAAAAACAGCAATCTGGGATCAAATGTCTGGAAGCTCACTGTAGAGTAGCCCATGTGAATCTCAGCCTGCACTATAGGGCAATGTCCAGAGGAGATGGCAAAGGCACAGCTTTCCCAGAAGAAGAGCTTTTCTTCCTTCTCCTCCTTCTCCAAATCCAGGATGGATTCCTCCTTTCTGTTTTCTGGCCCACAGTCATCCACAGACACCCCTAAAATTCTGCTCTATTGGTCAGATGGGCATTTTCTAGTTCTTCTCAAATGGACATAGAATGATAAACGTCACAAATAGTGGTTAAAATAACAAAGACAAAGCATAGGTACTTAGTGGAGAGCCAAGACCAGAAAAGATCTCAGAAAGGGACCTTCGTGTCCTCAGGGAGTAAAAGGAAAAGCGACCAATCCACTGAGCATGCAGGAGGCTAGGAAAGTGGGAAGGAGCTGGAAGCCCACAAGGACAGAGAGGTTGTGAGAAGTCGTCTTCTGAAGGTAGCAAAAACCAAGTAGTAATGCATGATGGGAAAGATCATGGTAATACTTAATATTACTGCTTAAATGAAATCAGGGAATGTAAGAAAGGTAAAAGCAAGGAGGAGGTTATGGCTTCATAAAAGTTAGAATTCAAGATATTAAAATCTTACAATGGAGGGATCTCTAGTGATAATAATTATAGCTGACAAGGATTACTGTATTAAAGTGCCAGTTACTAGATTTAGTAGGAGCCACCTGTTATCTCATTATCCTTGCAATACTCCAGTGAGTGGGGCATTACTACCTTATTTACAGGGATAAGTAATTTACTCAAAGGTACCTAGTAAGTGGCAGGTCTAGACTGTAAACGTAGCCTCATTCATTCCAGAGAACGTCATGGCATGCTACTAGAGGAGCCCATTGCTACCACCCAAGTGGGCATCTGCATGGAGGAAAGACAAAACTCCTTGAAGATGTGAAGCTTAAATCATGCCTGAGGACAGACTTGGAGTTGGCTCATTTTGATGTTGGAGTCCCTCAGATTTTAACAAGGAAAGGGTCACATAATGCATTATAAGTAATGGTATACAAATTTCCATCTTGGAAAAATTATGAGATAATATCACCAAACAACAGTCAGGAGAAGTGGTAAGGAAAGTAGACATACCAGTCCTGCTTTCTTCATGTTCAGGGGAAAGAAATAGAAGTTTTATGGTTTGGATCTGCAGTGCCCCTTATGTATTTGGATGCTCTGGGATAGCTATGGAACCATGTGCTGTCAAGACACAGGACCTGCTCGGAAGGGGCAGAACACTGGGGATTGACCTGGAAGGATATACCCCGACACCAGCCTTCTTTGCTCCCTTGGCTTCTTGTCTGCCACGCCATGAGCAGCTGTTCTCCCCCAGACCCTTCGTGCCATGTGCTTCCACTATTGCCAGCCAACCAAGAATGGACTGAGATCCTCTGAAACTGTGAGTTAAAATAAATCTCTCCTCCCTCATGTTGTAGATATCAGATACTGATTCACAGTGACAGAGAATAGATAAGAAGAAAAGAAAGAAGGAGTGGAGAGGTAAAGAGAAAAGGTGTGTTCAAAGACAAGGCCAAGCTCAGCTAATGCTAGGAGGTGGAAGAATACAATTCTTTGAGGAGACCGATGAGTTTTGTTTTTGTTTTTTTGTTTTTTTTTTTTTAAGTCCCAAGGGATAAGGTACACAAGTTCAAGTTAAAAATAAGACAAAGATTAAGGTTCTCTGGAGATAAGTAAAAATTAGGGTTAAGAGTCAGGAAGAATGAAATTTGAAGTTTAAGAATATAAGTTTAAAGATGGGGGATTGGGAAGAAAAGTTTGGAAGAGGGACTTGTGAGCAATAGAAGAGAAAGCAAGAGGAAATCAGTGGATGTCGGAACTGTTGGTTTTCCATGACGGTCAGCAGGGGGCGCTCCAGCCTATTCCTCCCCTCGCTGTGGAGGTCGGGAGCTCAGCTTCCAGTCACTAGGACTGGTTCCGATTCTTAATCTGCCTATCCCATGCAGGACTTGGAGAAGCCAGTTAATCTTTCTGTTCGATGGAAGTAATGAAATGAAGGTTAAAAAAAAAAAAAGTATTGAGTATTGTGAGAATTAAATGAGATACTACATGGAACAAGTGCCCAGAAAGTGCACGGTCTGCTTAGTCCTGGGAAGACAGAACTGTCCTGAACAGAGAACACAAGCCCATGAGCACCCGCAGACAGAGGTGTCAGGGGTCTGGTGCTCCCTGTGACAGGGGACTGCTCAGAGTTGCTGAACCTTGCCTTTAGGGCGCACACTCGGAGGCACTCTTGAGGACTGCCATTCTCTGCAGTGCCTCCATGGGACTCATGGGTGAAAACAGGGAGAAGCTGGCTCCACTTTATAGCTTCAAAAATAATGAACAGGCAGGAAGCTCAGTCTTGAAAGTTCTAGGCCAGGCCCTTCTCTACTCTTGAATGAAACATCTGTCTTTTCTTTTCTGTTACTATATAGCACAGTGGAGAGATGCTGGAAGTGGGTTGAGTCTGGGGGACCAGACTAAGGATACATGCCAGCCCGCTTCACGCTCCACAAGCAGCTAGGCTCACACATGATCTGAGAAGACAGTGGGCCACACAGCTAGAGAGCCTGGGGCTGCGCGGGCCAGCTGGCTACACCAAAGTCATGGCCCACCTCCACTCTCCCTCACCGGGTAGGTCTCAGCACACAGAGCTCTCGCCTTTTAAGGTGGCCGCCTCCCTCACACGGGCTCGAGATGAGAGCAAGTTGCACCAGGCACGGCAGAGAAGCAGCAGGAAGCCTCCTAGAAGGAGCCACTTACCTTTGTGCGCGTCCTGGGCCCCACATTGTCATTTTGTTACATTTCTCTGCTCTATACCCTGAGGATCTTCTCTGGAATAAACATAAGACCAGTTACTTTCTAAATAAATGTGGTTTTCATTAAAACCCTATTCAGGCCCCTCCAGTCCCAATGAGGCATTTCCTGCTTGGTCTAGTTGGGTTTCAGGTTACCAATGATACCCCCTTCTCTGCAAGGGGGTAAAGCACACAACATCTTGGTATCCTTATACCAAAAGCCCTCCTACCACCAAGAGGACAGGAAGCCTCCCTTTGGAGACGTGAGGAAAACACAAGAAAGAAGGTTGTTCTAAAACTTTCATACGGAAGGCTGATGAGACTGGGAGGGCAAACTTGGGGTGGGGGTGGCTCGGATGAGGCTATGAAGAAGCAAAATTGATCAAGATCCAGCAAGGACAATGTGGCCTTTATCCTGCCCACATCGGAAACATCTAGAATTTGTTGCAAGAACCAACTAAGTACAGTGCTCAGCAGAGAAAACACAAGCAGAACATTCTGGAGCAAGTAGTCTTCCTCTGAATCCCTTTTCAGGAAGTAGAAAAAGAAGAAGGCATGATTCACCCAAGCACCTATCATAAAAGATCTCTGACTATTCTTGAGTGGAGGTTCTCATTTCTAGGTTTCACATAGCACAAACGTGTGTGTGTGTGTGTGTGTGTGTGTGTGTGTGTGTGTGTCTGGCGACTAAGCCCCCTCCCTGGATACGAAGCTCACAGTCAAGTTCAGCTACCCAGAGACGTGTTACACAAGATGGCAGCACTGCCTAACATGACCGGGCTCTGTATTAATCATCTTGCTGGAAAAGATGGCACTCAGAGGTCTCCAGGCCTGTTAAGCATATAACCAGCCAAAGCAACGTGAGGATCTTAAGGCAATTTTGGGTTTTACCCACACTCAGGACCAAGAATGGGGACCAGGAGCCGTGTCAGTCATGTCCTCTCAATGAAAAGCCCCTCGCGTGCTCTGCCTACCATGGGGTTTCCTCATCTGCTCCTCCTACCCAGCACATTTTGACCCCTTGGTCACTTTCAAGGTCCACGACAACAAGAGCAGGACCACAGGGACTTAGGGTAGCGAGCTCAGGAAGAAAGGGAAGGGCCAAGCTCTGCTTTGTGATCGCTTGGGAAGACCCGGTGGCAGGGTCCTTCTGATCAAAGCTGTTGAATGACCCTCAGGAGCAACATTCTTTTCAGGAACACGGAAGAGAGCCAGCTTGTGGAATGAGCTGAGTGAGAGCGCAGCCTTTAAGACGAGAGCTACCGGGAGGAAGGGTGCAGGTTTTGGCTTCCTGTGGCATCCTGTTGCCTGGACTGGCACGTTCATTTATTTTGTATTTTTTTAGTACCTAGGGGGAAACACCTGGGTTCTGTTTGGCTGCTATTGGCTTGATTTAAACTTAAAAAGGCTTGCAAGCAGGAACACGTCTTCACAGAGTCCCCCGTTCACCCACCCTGTGTGTTGGAGGAGGGACGTTGGTGTGTGTCTGTGCATACGTGTGTGTGCGCCGGTGTGTGTCTGTGTGTATACGTGCCTGTGAGGTATGAAAGAAAAGGATCGAGGAGAGATGAAATGCGAGCTAGGAACGTTTTAAACACAAAAATGCGTGCATTTTAATTATGCTTTTACAAAGCATCCAAAAGGTATGAGAAGATATTTAATGGGCCAGCAAATGTGCTGTGTGAGTTACTTTTCCTGAGAGACATGCATGAGCCTCTACTCACCCCACATAGGATGCAGCTAAGAGACCAAAGCAACAGTTGCGCCCATCTCCAACTTGGTGGACCGAGGAGTTCTTTAGGTTCTCTACAGGAACGTGGATGACTCAAAGGCCGCCCCATCACTGAGAAGCTCAGAGCAGCATAAACAACAACTCACAGAAGCTGACCCTGCCTCCTGGGATCCACCTTCCTAGGCAGCTGCAGCTCAACTGTGCTCGCGGAAAGCATCCACAGGTACGACAAGATATTTAACAGATAGATTTGTAGTAAACAGATCCTTGCTTAGACAGTGAATAACTCATATCGTGATGTGCTCAGACCATTGGCCAGCAAGTGTGGATTATTTAGCCCACTGTCTTCTGCATTGTAATATTTACCCTCTTAAGTTCACCCAGAGCCACCCTGCCATCGTTCCTCCTGTTAGGCAGAAAGTTAGACATTGGCAGACCTGGAGACAGGCAGATGGCACAATGTGAAAAGCAAAGAAAACATAAATTTCTCCTTTACTTTATTAATACTTAGCCATAGATAAGATCCACACAAGCTTGTGGTATCACAAGCTTGTGGTGTCAGCTCAAAAGAAATTGCCATCCTCGGAGCGTGCAAGTAAGGTCTAGTGCCTTCAGCGAGTCCAGCCACGATGGGCTGGGAAACCCCTCCAGATCTCCTAGCAATCTAGCAGGAGAACATTAACTGGGACCCACTTTCCTCCGAAGTAGGTCAACACAGCTTGTTTTATTCTTAAAAGAACCATGACCTTGGAGGAAGGAAAGAATATTCCTTGACGGAGCCGACTGAACGCATGCGTGTTCACCTGAGCCTTTATTCAGTACATCCGCCATGACACTTGTCCGCCTTCATGCGTTACCACTTTCTCTCTCTCTTTCCCTCTCTCTCTCTCTCTTTCCCTCTCAATCCCTACCTGAAAATCTATCATTTTACAATAAATCCTACCTATATTGTCTATGATGGCTTATGTGTAGTGACTGAACTTCATCAAGGGAGTGAAAATGTAGGTGTGTGTCTAGTTCCCAGCCATGGATGCTAGGACCCAGCTTCCTAGTAGTAGCTCGTTTCACTGAGTTCCCCTTTCCAATCTGATGAGTAGTTCAAACTGGGACTCCTGGGCCGGTAAATCTACTAGGGGCTCAAAGAGAAAGCAAATGACCTTTGAGCCTACTAAATCTTGGCTCCGGGCCAGCCAGGGCTTCCTGTATTAGACACACAAAAACTACTCCCCCTAAATCATCTCTTGAGTCATATATACTATTTCTTTTTTCTGTTTTAATATCAGAATTAGAACTCATATTACTATTTTATAAATCAGGGTCCTTTATCTTAATAATGCTGTCGTTCAGTCAGTGTTTTGGTGGTGGTGATTTTATGCTAATGGATTCATAAGGCCACAACTATGATATAAATAGATAAAAGCACTTGGTTAATTTCCTTGGTTCTGAAAAAAAAAAAAAACACAGAGATGCCAGTAAGAGCAAATTTTTGATGGAGAGACAATGCAGCCACTTAGGCCTTAAGCCAGAGTCTTGCTAAAAGCGTGAATAATAAGTTAAATTCCAAATTTAAGACTTTTTGCCTATGGCCTAATTTTACTTGCCTCCTAGATGGAAGATTTGGACGATGAGGTCGAAATATGGAGAAGCACAGAAAAGCTCCTTTTCACTGAGGAGCAGTGTCAGGAGTGTCAGGAGCCTGGGGAAACCAGAGAGAAATGATAGGGCCCACTCTTCCCGAGGGTTCCCCTATAAATCCAGTTCTGCACAGCAGCGGTGACATAACAAGCCATTGCCAGCCACTTTCTTCCTGCTTCCTTCTCCTTGGTTAGCCACCCGCTCTGGTTCTGCCTTCGTCTGTGAAACAGGCAACTATTTGGGCCTGGTAGTACAAACACGTAATCCCAACACTCTGGGATGCTGAGGCAGGAAGACTGCACTTTCACGCTCAGCCTGGGCCACATAGCAAGGTAGCAAGATCCTATCTCAAAAAGAAAAAAAAAACAACAAAAAACAGGGCTAGGGTTATAATTCAGCATTAGAGCCATGGACTTGATCTCCAGTATTCCTTCCCAAAAAAGAAAGGAAGGAAGAAGAAAGAAAAGAACTGACACCAGTTAGAGTGCAGGGCTGTCAGAAGCACATGGTCATAATAGGGCTGTGTGTGCCGGGTCAAACATGGGACACTCTTTAGTGTCTTACCAAGGCACACAGGCTAATGCAGGCCAGACCTTTCAGTGTAGCTAACCTGGGCTGGTTACACTGCAGCTGCCCAGGGGATAAGCAAATTACGCATAGATGATCTTATCTGATTGTCCTAAAGTGGTCTGATTAATTTGTTTGTTTTAACAGCCCAATCAGATTGACAAGTGGCAATGTATCGATTTAATGGCACTGCCAGAATCAATCTGAACAAACCCATTTAGTGCCACATACAAACACAGCTGAATTCAGACAAGTGAGATGAAACCTTTCCTCTAAACCCTGAGTAACAGAAAATAAAACTACTGAGATGGTGTCTCCACTGAGGAGATTTTATTCCCACACCTATATCCTGGTTTCAATCCTATTCTAATTCACTAGCTCCCTAAACAGATTTCCATCTTTCTTTCATGGTGTTTTTCAGCAGATACTCCTCGCCCCAACGCACACACTTTACTTTTTTAACAAGCATTGAACTTTCAAATAAGATATTTATGATTCCAAAACATAAGGAATGAGAAGAAAAGTCACACGTATAAGTTGTCAAAAGTTTCTTGATTGGACAGGATTTGTGCTAAGTAAGGATTCTAAGAGATGCTCAGCAGATACCATTTGACCAACTGCATAGTCATCATCCTAAGTGGACAGAAGAGCGATACATGAGAACACTGGACGTTACTCAGAGCATTCCACTGACCTCCCTTATGGTAATATTGACAACCCTGTAATTCAGTGTTTCCTGGTATTGCTTGGACACCACAAAATCTGAAGGCCTATTGATTACAGTTCTCATGGAATTGGGGTGTCCCTTTCACCACCTCAGTTTCCTTGCCTGTGAAATACATGGTTGATGGCTGGGTGATCACTAATACTTCTTCCAGCGCTTGTGGTGTATGGTTTTCATATCTTATTATGCTGATAATTGCACAGACCACTTACATCTCATAAAGCAATTTTTTGTGCATAATCTGTGTTGTTCTAACTCTGTCATTCTTGAAAACCGTACCCTTCAATTTTTTTTTTTTTTCAGAAGCGCTGCCCCATCAACTAGACTACGATTGCCAACAGTGCAGCAGTCTCAGTGTGGTGACAGGATACTCTAGAGCCATCCTGCTAGCCAATGAAGTTCTCATTTGGTCCTAGGCTCCCCATGCACAATGATGCCTCGGTGGTGCAAGAGCTAATTCCACCTGTGAGCCTTCAGTGTGGGAAGGACTCAGGCGTGAGACAGCAGGTCTTAAACACCTCGTGCTGAAAGGCAAAACTTTCTTGTCTTCTAGTTCAGCTTTCATCGAGACCTTAAGTGCAGCCAAGACATTAAAGAGAAAAAAAAAAGGAGAGAGGAAAAAAAGCTTGGAAGGTTTTTTCACTTTTTGTTTAAAAAATATCTTTCATTTTTTCCCATTTTCAAAATCTCCTCCAAACACACAGACCCTACAGTATCCCTATTAAATTATATAGAGCGAGTCCAGCCCTTGACTGTCAGCGGGGCCCATCAGTCCTAATTTATCGCCCCAGGAAACACAGTACAATTATGGTAATAAATAATAATAGGATTCAGTACATGACAACATGAATGATGGAGCCTCTCAGAATTCATTTACATTGCTTTGTGTTGCAATCATCATGCCTCTAATGTAATGCCAAGCAAATGAGCCCCTTTGAATATTGTGCAATCTATTGCAAGTCAACTGGCACAAAACTCACTCAATAAATCATGTTCAAACACATGCCTGTAATGACAGGTAAATCAACAATGAAGTAATTGCATTTAATGTATTGAAATACTGGACAAAAAACAGTGACCTCAAAGTGACTTTTTGTAAAACGTATGATATAGTTGCCACAGAGTGAGGTCCTTCCGAAGAGGCAGGCCTTGCTCAGATGCACACGCCACAACCGATCCCACTCCCCACGCGTCCTTGGTTTACTGCCTCCTCTCTGTAGTAGTCATGGGCCCAGGCTACCAGAAACTCCAAGAAGGTGTCGGCCAGCCGGCACGTAGGAGTCTCACACGAGAGTGGAAATCAGCCCGAGCCGAGGACCCGCTCGTCTGCCTGAGATGCCACCAAGCTTCATGTTTTGTGGCCAGCTCAGAAGGAAAGAGCACAGGGCCAGGAGTCAAATGAGCCAGCCCCAGCTGTGGTGCTCAGCAGATCCCAGGACAGCTCCAGCCTCCTTCCCAGGTCCTTTGCCTTAAACGAAGCAAGGTGGACTGTCTTGTGTGAAATTCACTGGGATTCTAACACTCTCTGCAGATCTGATTCTAATTAGAGGCCTTCGCTTTTAAGCAGTCAACAAGAAGGCCCCAGCTCTGGCTGCTCCTGAGTGGTGAAGGCGCGGGTTTGGACCAGCATGCATCTCTACATCATTCCTGTTGCTGAGGCCAAGTCTATGTGCTTCGAGTTTCTGTGAAACTTGGGCCAGCCCCTTTCTGGGCACTCAGACAAGTCTGAAAATAGGGCCCCAGGGGCTGTGCGGATGGAGAACAGACAACGTGGAACTGACAGCCGCCGCCACATTCCCCACGGCTTCCACCCCGGCTCCCCTCTTCCCGGGGACCGTGTCAAGAGGAGATGAAGCAGGGCCTCTCCTAAGCCGAGACCACTTAACGAACTCTCCGGCTCTTGCGAAAAACTCATTCTTTGCTGAAGGGCACCACAGCCCTCCCCCCAAAGCCTGCATTCCTCTTCCGTAGCCGCACTCCTGACTCTTTTCAAAGGGAATCTCATGGACTCTGTGACATCGGAGATGGAGAGAAAGCGAGGAGGAAGGGGGAAGTAACATTAGATTTAGGGTCAAGGTGAGCCGGCCTGGAGCCCTGACTCTGGCGTTGATCCGACCTGCGACGCTGCACAAGGCCCTTCGTTTCTGTTCCCATCACTTTGCCTATAAAATGACAAGAATGACACTGTGCCTTCAAGGATGCTGTTGAGGGGAGTGCAACAGATGTGACAGGTCTTCATTTTTTTTAACACGGCACTATACAAAAATCTCATTTTTAGGATGATTTAGGAGAAAAAAAAAAAGATTCTGAAACCAGCGTGCTCCAGTTTGTGCTCAGGGCTGTGCTGTGGTTTTGTGTGTCTTTGAGGGGCTGGGAAATGAACACAGGCCTCACGCACGCTGCGCAAGCACTCTACCACCAAGACACATCTTTAGTCATTTTTTAAAATGCATTTTAGTTTTAGATAAGGTCTTGCTCCTGCCCCGGCCTCCTGAGCAGCTGTGAGTAGAGGCCTATACCACTGTGCCCGGTTTCAAACAATGATTCTTAACATTAAAAAATCTTGTTTATTTACCTATGTTAGCTGTGCACTGTTATTGTCTAATTCTCTTCCTGAGAGTATAGGTTAAGGCAAAGGCCTTGGTCAGGGGGTCTTGCTTGGGTGGCTTTTGTATTTTCACCCCCTAGAATAAGGTAATGAGCACATATTGAGTGAATGAGTAAAAAGTGTCTTTTTTTTTCTTCAGTGAACGGTAGTAAGACTGTATAATATTTTGATGCGGATCTGCCTCGAACCTATAAAGCTTCCTACTGCACTGTATTCCTGTAGAAAAGCAGCAGTTTAGCCGGAGACGGCTGGGTGAGCAGTGGCCCTGGCTAGAAGAATGCCAGTCGGAAAGCCTTTATGCCCACTAAGATGCTCTGAGGCCAAAAGTGGGCCACAGTTTCCCAGGCAACAGCAATCCTGGGGGGGGGGGGGGGGGGAAGGCAGCTTACTTCAAAGCCAGAATGGACCTGGGAAACTAGAGAAACCCACAATATTTCCAAATTAGAGATGTGTGAGAAACCCTGGTTGATACGTAGATATAGCAACAGAAGTCCTGAGTGAGCACTAGCTTGTCCCATGCTGAGCACACCTTGGGTTGACAGACCCTGTGTGGCCTCTTTTGATGTCACTGTGTCCCAGAACCACAGGCACTTACCCAGAGTGTAGGAGTCCTCCCCTTGCAGAAGCAGGCCTTGTTCTCTTGATAGCTCCCCTATGACACACCCTGATTAGCCAGGCGGCAGTAGGCAGAACAAAAGACTCATTAGTTATACAGGGCCGGTGGGCAGGAAGTCAAGACTGGGGGCCCTGGATGGGAAAGAAAGAAACAGAAAAACTCTGTGTTTGGGAAACTGTTACTGGTGGGCAGGAGGTTGAGATTGTTCCCCAGTGATGGGAAGACCAGATGGAAGGACCAGTCTTCCTGGCTGGGCCTGATGGGGCCCTGATGGTAGGAGCGACTAGGCTGTTGTTGTGTTTTCTCCGCACACTCTGCTTAACTCTGTTCCTGGAGCAAGGCAGGTAGCAGCAGCAGCTGAGTCAGAGGAACTTGAAAGCTATGCCCTCAACTCCGGGGAGGGGGGGTTTGGGTGGGGGGAGGGTCGGGGTGGGGGGTTCTAATTCCCTTGCAGAAGAAAAGACAATGGGAGCTGTGAGCATAGGGTGAGAGAGACAACAGCCCTGCTGTAAGAAAACCTCAGGCTGAAGGAAGAGTTTGCTAAGAAATCCCAGCCCACTGACCACACAGGCAATCGTCCCGATGGAAGGCAAAGGATCTTAGTATGACTAGTCAGTGTGAATGGCGTATGGACACCAAGGCACTCATAACTCAGGAGAACACCTTGCCCCCATTTCACCGTCACCACTTGGGTCTTGCCCAGCCCTCAGCCGTGCCTGTCACCTCTCTCTCTCAGAAACTCAAGGACAGGAAATAGACTCCTGCCTCTTGTCATTGTGTTAGGCAGCTCCTAAGAGCCAATGGACTGTGGCCCTCTTGGTGAAGTGACTCTGTCTCTGCAGCCTGATTAATGACTGAGGGGCCGCCAGCTGACATCCCTCCCACTGAGTCCCCAGGGTGCTCATAGGCCAGCTGGAAATGAAGGGAGGAAAGAGCACTGAAGAGCCTGGGTTGGACACAGCCCTAGGATAAAGTCAGCAGGAAAGAGCCAGCTCTGTGCCCCTGACATTCAGGGCCACCATGGGTTTGCCTCATCTTCCTTTTAAAGACATAGCATGCAATGAGGAAACACAAGTGGAAAATGTTTAATCCAAAACTTTCTAAATGTTGTCAGACAAAATGGTAATAGATGGAAGGACCCTTTTTCTTGAAGAATGCTGATGTCAAACAAACCAATACAGAAAGGACCTTAAACTCTCCACAGCTGGTTACATCACTGGTTCTGGGTGAGGGGCAGTTAGGTTCTCGGAAAAGCCAGCACTCAGACAGACACCTGGGAAGTCTTCCAAACAAGGAAAGAAAGCTGTAAATTGAATGGGTATTTTCATAACCAGAGGCATTTTATTTTTTTATTTGTTGGTTGGTTGGTTGGTTTTCTATGAACTGCCCTGCTATTGTGCATTTTCCTAAAATGGGCTGAGATTCTCTATTCTGTCAGCTGCCCTCAGGAATCAGCAATGGAGCAGTGGAAGGAAAGTCTCATGTGGATACGGGTCCACAATTCAAAGTACCTTTGCTTTTGCTGAAGTCTGAGAACTTTAAATTCGTCTGAACCTGAATTTGGGGGATTGTGAGCTATCAGTTATTAAACACTCTCACACTGTGCTTCACTGGGATATTTGGGAATACATATGTACATATATATTATTGCTTAGAATATTCTTCAAAAACAAAAATCCCTAAGGATTTGAGAACTTAAGATGAGCTCCTGAGTAGGACACTGGACCAATCTCCTTGTGCCTTTTCCGGACACAGACAGAAAAGAGTCACATTCCACTCTGAGAGGAGAACCGGGCACAGAGCTGAAGGGAACACATGGGTCACAGGGGCCATCCCCTCTAGATCTAGCAAGATGAGTTGTTGGCCTGGGGAGACTCGAACAGATACGGATGAACTGTCTCTGCACCTAGAGCTCGTGTTGCTACCCGTGTTCACTCCAACATAGGGTCACCCTCTTGGCGTTCAACAAGTGAAAAATGTGTAGATCAAAAAGAGTGGAAGCAAGCAAATTGATAACTGAGCCTGCGAAAACAAGGCTGAGCTAGAGGCAGAGAGGAGTGTCCAACCTGATGCTGGAGAGCTGTTGTGAACACCCCGAAAAAAAGGAAGTTTGGAAGTAGAAAGTAAATTTACCGGGAGAAGTCTAAAAGTAGAAAGTCAGAACTCCCCTGCAAGCAGCAGGAGGGGCAAAGACACCAATTATTTAGCAGTTTACATCTTCTCTGTACTTCTTTCTATGAATTATGCATATTCATTCTCCTATAAAGAGTTGGCTGTTACTGATGGCCTCACATTACCATAGAACTAGTTCAATGGCTTTAGGGTCAA
This sequence comes from Ctenodactylus gundi, assembly GCA_004027205.1. Lineage (NCBI taxonomy): Eukaryota > Metazoa > Chordata > Mammalia > Rodentia > Ctenodactylidae > Ctenodactylus > Ctenodactylus gundi. The sequence continues at coordinate 377,761 of PVKB01000732.1, read as the reverse complement.
ATCCAACGTCCCAAGTTACATCTCCAGGTCCTGGGTCACAAGGGTCTGCACCTCAGACCCTGGGTCAAGAGGATCTGTGGGTTTTATGACCTACTTGACTTTAGCTCTGTCCTTGGCCATTCCAGGGTCTTTCTTACACTATCTTATTTCTTTGGGAGGAATTCCTCAACTGAGGATGAGTTCCTCATTTGGGACATATTGACCCACCCAGCCTGACTACTCTGAAGCTGCCTATTGGAATCTGGCTCAAACGTATGTTCTACTGAAGAAATAGTTTTGAGATGCTCTACGAGAGGGTGCTAGGATTTAGCTCCATTAATGATACAGCACGTGCTTAGCTGGACAGAGGCTCTGCGTTCGTTCAGTTCCCAACGTTGAGGGGGAATGTTCTTTTGTTTTGTTTTTGAATTGCAAGAGAAAATTATCAGTATAAACAAACTTAAGTAACTTTGTAAACCCCAACATTTCTAAAGTTTTTACTTTTCAAAAATCTCTCTTCTTCCTCCCTTCTCCCCAATTTTGCATAAAATTTGTTAGCACCTCTACCACATCATAGAACTGGAAATGACTCTACAGAGCATACTTTGGGAAATTCTGGAAAAAGAGAAAGAGCTCTCTGTCAGAAATAGGGAGGATAAGCACTGGCCACAGACACAGACAGAAAACAGGACACGGTGGTCACAGCATTTAAGGATGCTGTTAATCAGATGCAAACCTCGGGAACCACACAGAACCCCTCTGGATCTCCACTGCTTCATGTCTTCGATGGCAATGTCAGAACATCAGACACTGAACAAGTCCCCTTCCAACCCCCAACCCAATGCACGTACATACACACACACACACACAGAGAGAGAGAGAGAGAGAGAGAGAGAGAGAGAGAGAGAGAGAGAGAGAGCCGAGCCTCAGGCAGTGTTAGTAGAAAACTTGAACTTGCAAGTTCTCTGTCTCAGCTTGAGGTCAGAAAAAGAAGACCACAGACCTGGGATTCTTTATTAGACAAAAGTCACAGTCCTGGGACAGTTGAGGCACTGGCTTGACCTTGGCCAGTGCTAAGGTAAAGCCATTCTCTCATTAGCTTACTAAATAATTCTCTTATTTATTTAAATGAGTCTGGTTTTGAAAAGTTAATGCCTTCCCATGATGCAGTCAACAAAACATCCAGCTCTCATATTAAACCTTCTTTCTCCTAGCGTTAAAATGTTCTCTCATCCCCCCCCCCCACAAGGAAGATGTCACCTGGTTTTTCTAGAGTTCACAAAGAGCCTTTCTTTCCACATCACGAGAATCCCTGAAGCTTTCTATTTTGTTTTGTCAATAATCATTAACCTCCCCTCCTCCAGGGCTCACCCTATGCTGCCGGCCAACAGCCTGGCTAAGTGTCTCAGTGTCCACCAGCAAGTGCTCTTTTTCAAAAACGTGTGCATACATTCTGTCTCTTATTTCCTAAGTGATCAGGGTCCAAAGAAGCCAGGCCAAGAAATGGAATTCGTGTTGACTCCTGACAGGAAGATTTAGGTACTAGACCGTGAATGCGCTTCCTAAGTCACCTAATGCAAGAAAAGCCCAGGGTTCCGCCAAGGAGTTCGCAAGACTCTGGAGCTGGTAGACAGGGGCAAGGAGGAACTTGTGACCATTGGGACTTAGAGCCGGACAATCTGCGATTTCACTTCCAACTTTACTTCATCTCCTACTGAGAAAAAATAAATAAACTAAGAGTCACAGCCTCTCCCACATCCACACGTATAAAAGGAAAATTTTTTAGAAAAGAAGGGGAGGGAAGTGGGCGCATTTTTGAAGGCAAAAGTCTGTTTATTGCTGCCAGTGCACTGATATTTTTTCCTGCCTCTGGCAAGTGTATCAGAGTTGGAGACTTCAGCAGAGGAGAAATCCATTCACTTGTCATCGCTTAAAACCTCTGTATTCCACAGAGGAAATGGCAGAATTTCACCCTTAACTGGATTTGTGAATTCTCCCTGGGGGCAGTGAGAGGGGTAGGGTGGAGAAGGCCGAGCTGTCCCCTATCCCCCAGATGCTGGTTGACCTCATCCGCCACAAGAAGGGAACAGCGGGTCCTCAGGAGAGGCCTGGCTTGAGTAGGAAACAAAGGTAGTCAGGAAAGAGGCCAGGCAGCCACAAGTTCCCAGGCCAGGCCGAAATGGAACAAGTCCAGGCCCCATCACCACAGAGGGCTGGATCGAAGCTTCTTTCAAAGGACTACTTTGGGAATTTTTTTTCTTCCCCTTGGAGTATATCCTGTGGCCTTGTTTCATAATGACTCTTTGGAGCAATTACCTGTTATTGAGCTTAGCACATTCAATATTCAGTCACTGTGCAAAGCACAGGATCCGCTGCCTCCCCGTTACCTTCCCGTGAGAGGCTTTGTTTCCTGCACATCTATGACCTGTCTTGACTGGATTTAGTTCCATCCGCAGAGACCAAAGAGCAAAGTGAAAGGAAAGAATGAAAAGTCACCCCGTCCCCGCGCTCTTATCAGACCCAACGTCCCCTCCGACTTCTGTGTGTGATTTTCCCATCTCAAGTTCGCTTTGTCCTGCTCTGTTTTCCATCTTGATATTAAAGTCCTTAAAGCATGACGACTGCAATATCCCTAAGAATCCCCCTATCGAGTTCTCCTGGATTTCAAAGGCTTGAGGTCAAGATCCAAAGAGGGGGTGGGGGGGGAGAAACCTTTCAGAAAGCAGAGGAAACTCGGTTGCTAGGTTGCAAGGGATTGTTTATTATGCTCTCAGCCTTAATTAGGTGTAAGTAACATCTTGTCAGTGTTCTGCCACATATGCTAAAGCTGTCGGGGCAATTTTACTGAGACTGACAGCGTAAATCAGAAACAAGAGAGTCGACATGTCAGTGATGGGGCTGGACATGATGGATATATTAAGAGAAGTCTGGAAAATTCTGGACTTCATTATATCGACTGCACTTCTCAAAAGTTTCTGTCAAAAGCATCTCAGGCTCATTGGAAAGGCTCCCCTGGGATCCGATTATGCCCAATTACAGGACCTCCTGCGGCCACCTGGACACAAGAGGGTTTGTGCCTGATTCATTGAGGGGAGAGGAGAACAAGGAAATTGCTGATTTTGGTATAATTTCTACAAATAGATCTATTGAGATTTAAAAGGTGCAATAGCTTGACATTTTGGGTAAGTTAAAAACTGCTTAAAAATTGGTTTGTAGGTTGTTTCTTTTTCCATCTTGGCCCCAGGCTATTTTCAAAATGAAAAGAAGGGGATCAAGTCCTGAAAATGGAGGTGAAATTGAAGGCAATAATAAAATCATAAAGATGACAATGAAGGAAGTGATAATCTTCTGAAAGTGTTAGAGGCACACTTGACTTAGGATGGCAAATTTCTCAGGGGGAAAAAATGAAGGGAAGGAAAAGGAACTTTTGCTTAAGAGATTGGCACATTAGCTGGTTGGCCAGGACACGAATCCTCCCTGCCCAGTCCCCAAAGAGTACTCTCTGGAAGGCAAGGACAGGCAAGATCCCAAGTACTGACGCATCGAAGTACCTACGGAGAAGAAGGCCCAGTGGCTCAGGCCTGTGACCCCAGAACTCTGAGGGGCTGAGCGGGCAGATCACAAGTTTGAACCCAGCAACTTACCAATTTAACTAGACCCAGTCTTAAAATAAAAATTAAAAAATGGCCTGGAGCTCGGGCGTAAGCGCTGGGTTCAAACCCTAGTATTGTCAAAGAAAAAAGAGTAAGGAGAATGTTGGCGACTCCAGCTAATAAAAGAGGAGGCACAGCCCTAAGGGTGAACCTGGCCATGCCCACTAGGCTCCACGCTCCCCGTGAATTAAGCATCTGTGATTGATAACTGAGAATGCTGAGTTCAGGGTTCAGGATCCAAACTTACATTCCTCCCCCATCTTAGCTTCCCAGGGTATTGCAACACAGACCTCTGCCGTTGCTGGTGAGCCCAGCCAGCCCATGGGCCTTTCTATATAATATTTTGGCTGATGGTTCTTACTTTTGTAATACTCGGCAGATTCCCTGTGGCCTGAAAATATTGACATTGCTTCTGAAGTTTACACAGATACTGCCTGAGTTTTGAAGCAAGTTAAACTTTAATGAAAGAACTTGGAAACAACAGTAAGGAGGGGAAAAATTGGTATAATACACGATATCTAGTAAAGAAATAATCATGCCTATAGATTTTCTTTCCTCCCCTCAAGAAAAGGCAAAATGATCCACACCATCCAGCTGAAAAGCAATGGGCAATTCCTCCTTTCTTGTCCTTTTCTCGGTGGTGTAAGTTAGCAATTTTCCCCTCTGTCTCATACAGGTTGAGACTGAAGACCTCTTCCCCAAATCAATTTGGAGCCAGTAAATCATCATCTCTGGTGACTAAACTGTTCTCTTATCAATGTGGCAGGTGTGTCCCTTTCTCCCTCTAAATGACCTTTCCTTCTGAACCTCTCACATCCCCAACAGAAGGATTCAAGGACACGGGAGAACAAGGCACAAGGTCTTGAACCTACTCCTCTACTTCCAGCATTTCTTTTCGTGAATTTCAGAGTCCACATTACACTTCCCCTGCTGTGAAGGCTGCAAACCAAGATTGGTCTATTAAAGTCCTCTATCCTCTCACATGTCCTCCCTCACACCACCTGATCAAAGCCCAGCAATGTCACGCAAAGCGGTACTGAGTTCTTACGGTTCAACAAATCTCCCTTGACTTCCTCCTACATGGGAATCTATGCTAAGTTCCTGGGACCATGGAAACTGATGTAGTTAACATCACTGGGGTATCTACCAGCACTCTTCCAGATGTTATATAAGAGAGGGAAGCGATCTTTTTATAATGATCAGTTTATGAATGAGGAAGTTGAGGCGAAGTTAAGTAACGTGCTCAAAGGCACACAGCAAGTGTGTAGAAAAGCAGAGAGTTCATGCCCAGGCTGTGACTCCAGAGTCTCTGCTTTTAGCCACAACCCTTGACCACCCTGCCTGTCAACAGGAAGACATGGCCCTGCCCTCGAGGATAGCACAGTCTGTTGGATATTGTGTAGCCATATAATTGAGTAATTAGACATCAAAACATAAATGAATCGTGCCGCAAAACACGAAGGCATAAAACTTCATCAGACATTTGCTGAAGCCTTGTCTTAATCTAATCAAATCTAAGCTAGTCAATCTATGAAATGTGAAGCTCCTGTGACACATGTAGCCTCTCCTCCTGATGTCGGGCACTGAGTGTGCACTATCCACAGCCAAGAAAAGGAAGACATAGCTTTAACAGTGCAGTAGCACGAGCTGGATGGCTTTGGTCACCAGGAATGAGCCAGTCACGGTGGCGCATCCCTCTGATCTCAGCACTCTAGAGCCTAAGGCAAGAGGATCATGAGCTGGAGTCCAGCATGGGATGTCTAGTGAAGCTCTATCTCAAAATAAAAATACAAAAAGGCTGGGAATGTAGCTCAAGGTGAAGGATCTGGCACTAATATCCAATACTAGAAAGAGAAAACTATTATTTCACAGTTTTGAAGCCTAAAGTCCAAAATCAAGGTATAGGTAGCCCATGCTCCCTCTCTAGGGTTACAATCCTTTGTTGCCTCTTCTAGTTTCAGGCATCCATAGATGCTCCTTGGTTTATGAAAGGAAAATTTCAACCTCTCCTCTCTCCTAACACAGCTTTCTCCTGAGTCTCCTTCTTTTATATTCTCTGTATGTGTATTATCTCTCTGTGTTCCAATTTCCCATTTTTATTGGGTCATTGGTCATTGGTAGGATTAATGTCCTCCCCCAGAAATCTTATTTTAACTTGCTTACTTCTATAAAGACCCTCTTTCTACTTATGGTTATATTCTGAGGCATTGGGACTGTAACTCATCCCTTTTGAAGTGACTCAGTTCAATTCAAGACAACAAAACCCAGAAATCCCATAGTCAAGAAACTGGACCCCCAAACATGCATCCCACTACTTGGAGTCAGTTGATCTTGAAACACTCTGTCTTGGGAGACAGTGCCTCCAACTGGAGGAGAGGAAAGTGAAGGAGTCAGTACAGCAGGAATATAAGCTCACCTTCTAGCCATCTTGGAGGGCAGACCCTCAGGGACATGTTTCTAAAGCCCGGAGATGGGGGTGCTGGTCTCCACTGGGCCCGAGAGACTGCTGAAGCACCTTCCAGAGCTTGCTAGTTTGTTCTTACTGAAGGTATCAACTGACAAGCCAACTATTATTTTTTTTCTTTCTATGAATGATTAGAAGACTTCTGTCTAACCCATGCAGGTTTTTTTCACCTTGTCAAAAAAGTATTTATAATTCACATATTGTAGAAAACTGTCCCAAGTTCATGTTATCTACTTTTGTTCCCAATCACTGAAGAATCTTATCACACATGAACACATATATGTATTTCATATGTATGTGTGTATCATACATAATAATATAGTTGTACATATTTGTATATATACACATATAGCATATTTTTATTATGCAAAATAGAATTTGTAATGATTCTGTTTATGAGTGTTTATGTGTGCAAGTATAACTAAAAAATTGTTGTTAAATTTCTTTGGTACCATAAGTAATAGTGATAGGTCTTAATATGATTCAACAATACCATGTATGAGCATATACCTCAGGAAAAGAAAAATCAGAATGAGCATGAATCAGCTGTACTCCATGTTTATTACAGCACTACTCACAACAACCAAAATATGAATCAATCTAAGTGACCTTCAGTGAGATCATGTAATGTTTGTCTTTCTGTGCCTCGATTATTTCTGCTAATCACCTCCAGATTCATCCATGTTACCACAAATGACAAGATTTTGTTCTTTTGTTAACTGAATAATATTTACACACACAAGCGCACACACACACACACACACACACACACACACACACATATTATTACTAAGTTAGTCTCTGTAGCTGTCTGGAGAAGTAGAAATTACCATTCTCGCATTACAAATAAAGAAACTGAGGCCTAGAGAGCTGGACAGGACTTGAACCCAGGTAACCTACTACAGCAAGATTGCTGTTAATATCTTCTACTGCTTATGCCTCAGCCAACATGGTCTCAAGGATTCCCAGAGCTAAGTGGAGCACTGAGGATAATGTGATCAAGAAGCCTCATATAGGAGAAGTTTAAGTTCCAAGGCATGGATTGTGGGTCCGATGGTTTAGCTCTTGCCAAAGCTACACATGAAATATGGTCATCTATCTTCAAAACTTACACTTTTCTACTTTAACTTTAGCCCTTTGGGGCTATATCTTACCGAAATTTAAAGTTATTTTTCCCATCTGGATGACTCCCCTCCTCTGTGTCCTGCACTTAAAGGGTTTCTCCTGTTTTTAGATTATTTTGGTCATTTCAATTAGAACCAGAGAGAGGCAGCTAGACCATGTGTTTGGGTCACCATCTTTCTAGAAAGTTGGACCAAGGTTTTTAAAAGAGCTGAAATAAAATCATTACAGTTCACAAAGGGTTCAGGAGCTCACCTGAAAACCTAATTAATCAACCATGCATGCCCCAAGCATTCAAGTTAATCAAGGGTTTTCTGTGCTCTCTCTGTATTGCCATCCCCTAGCTCAAATACAGCATTCAGCTCAAAGTGGGTTTTCAATTGATATTTTTGACTGACAAAAGCAATTAAAAGCATAATGTAACTTCCCCACAAACCTTGTTATTATTGTGAAGGTGTTTCACATATGTAAGGCAGCTTTAACAATCCTTTTGATTAGTCATTCATGTAAGTATTTGAATAAACATTTCAAATCAAGTCAAAATAATCACAGAGGATAATAGTGCTTAGAGCATTGCTTAGAGAAATTGTGATCACAGTGTCTTTTTTTCTTTTGAAATCAAGTAAATAAATTATCTTTGTTCATTTTGTGCTGTTACAATAAAATATAATAGACTGGGTATTTGTAAAGGAAGGAAGTGTATTTGAAACTGAGGTCTGGAGGGTGGGAAGTCCAAAGCCATCAAGATGACCTGCGAAGGGCCTCGGGGCTGCACTCTAGCAGGATGGAGGACATCTCATGATGGGACAGAGCAAGTGAAATAGTTCAGCTCTCTTTTCCTCTTCTTGAGAAGCCACTAATGCAATTATGGAGCTCCCAAACCCATGATCTCATCTAACCTAGTTTCCTCTCAAAAGCATCACCTACAAATCTTACTAATACATAACTTTGGGGATTAAGTTTTCAACATTTGAACTTACGGCATAGTATCTTCAAACTATGGCCTAAATGTAATACCTCTTGCTTAATTTTCTGTGTCAAAATGCAAAACTTGATGAGTTGTCTCTTGGAAATGATGCTGTCTAGGTGGCTAGAATAGAAAGGCTGAGTGCAATTTCTCTAACATACGCAGCTCCGTGAAGGGAAGGTGAAATTTTTGTAGTAACAGAAGTAAAAAGTAACCCTCTCCCAGAGTTACCATGTTGCCCACCAAGCAGCAGAAATGATGACTTTTGAAAAGAGTTTAATCACGAACTGGCCAAACATGAGGACATGGGAGATGCGAACACCCAACCCACCTCCCTGAGGACAGAGTATAGGGCTGGTCATGGGATAAAGAAAGAGACTTGTCGAAGGCACAGGGAAGGGGAATTGGAGATCAGGAAAAGTGAAGCAATTAGTGACGCACATGCAGAATCCAACTTTAAGGCTCCTCATAAAATGCACATTCAGAAAACGGCAGCGTTGACGTGTTCCAAGAGAGCAGTTTGGGTCCTCTCACACGAAAAAGTTACCCATCATCCCCTTGCACAGGCTCAGTAGAAGGGTCAATTGTTTCAACCAGTGTGAGACAGATAATAGCAACTTCCTAGTTCCTGCAAAATAACTTGGGCAACCATGATGACCCATACAACGGAGCTGTTATCTACCACCAAGTTGCGCTTCTTTGCCATGGTACCTGTGAAACTGGTGACGAAGCAAGTAGGTAACAGTAAGTGAGGCTGCAGAGTTTATACAGATTTTCTCTTGGTCTCACAAGAATCTCTTCTTGAAATGAGCAAGAAGTTTCACTTGTTGCAAAGTCATAGAAAGCAGTTGAAAGCAAAGTGGGCATGGAGGTGTTTCAACATGGCCTTCACCGATTGCTTGCTCACCTTCTCAATCTCCATATTCCTACCTTCTGTAGAACATTTCATCAGTCAATATTATCAATGATCTTATGCCTACAGAGTGTGCCATTATTAAATAACCAATTCCTTCTCCCACCACTAACCCTACCCTCCGTGAGCCTCTTTCTTGACTTCCATTTTCCCTTCTTCCTCTGGTGCTCCTTCCTGCACAACTGCTCCTGTCTGTCGTCTCTACTATACTTATTCCTCTGCACACCCAGAGCACAAATGAACCTTGAACCTCTTCTCACATTTGTGGTTCTCTCCTTGCCTTCTTATCCTGTGTTATGGTTAGGATAGTGAGTGTCCCCCAAAAACTTCATGTGTTTAGATATTGTAAAATACCGATGTGTTGTTGGGAGGTAGGGCCTGGTTGGAAGGGGTGAAATGCTGGGGCTTGACCTGGAAAGGGTGGATTACAGGGACAGGATCTGCAGTGGTAACTCCACGCTTCCTCCCTCACTTGAGTTTCTATATGGCACACCATGAAAAGCTCTCCTGCTGTGGCTCTGCCATGTGCTTACGCTGCTGCCAGCCGTCCATGAAGAGACTGTGTGAGACTTTTTCAAACTGTGAGCAAAAAGAAGTCTTTCCTCCCTTAAATTGTGGGTGTGAGATATTGAGTCACGGTGATGGGAAAGTAACTAAGACACCCTGGAAGAAATCACCCATTCCTGACCTGAATATTCTGTAGACATCACCTGGCATCAAGCTCACATACCTCTCAGCACCCAGGATGTTGTCAGCCCTGCAAACCACTGGACGTGTGGGCTTGCCTCCTGCTATCAGTCTTTCATATCGCTTCCATGCCGATCCTGCTACAGGAAATCTGAGGTCATCAATCTACTATTTACCGTGCATCAAGTGTTCTTACCATGTGAAGATGGAAGCTAAATCCCTTAGGAAGCTACACAAGAGCTTTCCATACTGTACCACACCTCTGGCCAACCCTCCTGCCTGCAGGTTGATGACTGCATCAAGCCTTTTGCCCTCGTACCTTCCCTCTACTCTTCCATGTGTCTCATTCATGCCTCTGCCCCCTTCCACAGCAACTGATTTCTCCAGGCCTTTGAGAGATGTAGTCTAAATATCACCTTCGGGAAATCTCCGATTATCTCTACACCAAAAGACCTCAGCGGTCTCTGAGTATGACTTTTGTTCTTCTCTACTTCCTGCCATACGACATGGCTGTGCATAGCTAGCTGTGCATTTTGTTTATTTCTGTGACTACACACTTGCGTGGAAGCATGCCCATATAAACACACATCACTAGTATAGGACAGTACAGGTTTGTGTGTGTGTGTGTGGTGCTAGAGATTGAACCAAGGGCCTTTGCACTGAACTACATCTCCAGCATATTGTTAGTTTTGATTTTGAGATGGGTTCTCCCTAGGTCACTCAGGCTGGGCACAAACGTGTGCTCCTCCTACCTGAGCTTCCCAGAGTGTTGGGATCACAGGCCTGTGCCATTGAGACTGGACAGAAAATATTTATAAAGATATCTATTGAAAATAAATCACTCTTAAGTCTTCACAGCAAACATTCAAATTTAAGTAAGTCCAAATTTGTGATTTTTTCCATTGCAGTACGTGTATTACTCCCTAAAAGTGGAGACACAATGTATATCAACAGAATGACTTCAGTAAACACTTTAATAAATAATAATGGGAAACTCGGTTTTCTACCACCAAAAACTGTATTAATATTTTCTGTGGCTTCATTTTAGCTATACAATTTCATTGACCTATCCAAAATAATTGGGAAGGTTCTGGGAATTAAACTCAAGACCTCACATGTTAACCATGTGCTATATTGAGTTATACCTCCAGACTTTAATTTTTTAATTTATGTTTTCTGTGTGTCATTAATATTAATACCAGAGTAGTAAAAAATTCTTTCAAGATTCAACTGATTCCTTCATCTCAGACTGATTACAAGGGTTGAGACAAGCTGAAATAAGTGAACACAGGTCCTTTTCACCCACCTGTTTTCACTTCGGTCCTATTAGTCTGGTAAAAATGCTAAAATCACAGAGAACACCGGTATTGGCAATGCACTGAAGACCATGATCTAACCTATAGCCCTGTCTCTAAGCACCAGCCACCATCTACAAATGGTCAGACTGGGAAGATGCCTAGGACTCCACAGATCAAAACCTCTGTCACTTTCACTGGAAGAGCTCTGTAGTGTTCTATCAGATATCTAGGTGTGTGAACCCAATTTAATGCCTAAGAAATTTCCAAAGAAGCAATGCCTTGTTTTCTGGGAGCTTCTTCAAAAGGCAGTATTGGGTGGCACAACTGTTTTACATGCTTGACAGGAGCCATACAAGGGGTCCTTATTGACTCGCAGTGTAGAAAGGGCAAAATGTTGATTTCTAAGCAACACTAATTTCATAGTTGTTGTAGTGAATGTTCAAGACCATAAGAAATAAAAGCATAAACACTGAATGTTTTGACTCATCAGTGGAATTGAGACATTATTTTCCCCCATGTTTACATGGTAGTCGAGAATAGTTTTACATAATATTAATTAACATGAAATCCTATTCTATCTGTTCCAGATGAATGACTTTGCCTTATATTTTATTTGAGTAAATGTGTCATATCAGCTGAGCTTACATTACATTATATGTTTCTCAGTGAAGGACAATCCATTTGGGGGTGATCCACAGTTACATGTCCTCCTATTTCACATTTTCAGAAGCAACGACAAACAAAATGATAAAAATTGCAAGTGGTCTCATAATCACCTCTTCTTCACCTCTCCTCCTCCTTTCTACCCTTCTCCTCCTTCTTTTCCTCTGCCTTCCCAACCAACAACCCAAGATAATATGTGCAGAAAAATCTTTATTTGAACTTAAAAGTAAAGATAGGGTTATAGCATAGAATTAGAATCAAACATACAGAAGAACTGGAAAAATATATTCACTTGGTAATTAAGATGTGTCAGATTCTCAAGTAAGGACTGTGATAATCTTCAAACAATTCTATTGGGTGGGTGTCATTTTCCCACAGGAATGGAAACTGCAGCTGATGTGACTATTGTATAATATTCTTAATAAAGGAGGAAACCTAGATTTTTTTTAACCCTTCTCTGATTTCCAAAGTGTGAGCTGCTTCTACACCAACCTCTTCCCAGGAGATAAAAAACAAAAAATACTTTGAAATAATAGCCATCGTGACAGAATGTGTTTTAATAAATCTGGTTAATTTGAAGAAAAATCCTAAAAAATAAACATAAAAACCAGGCATTTATTTACAGAACTCAAACAGGGCTTACAGAGATTGCTCAGAACCATTCTTACTTAGTCCTGAAGTTCTGACCATAGTTTGGGTTTCTCCTTGACAAGTGACGACACACGTTTTTCTCTTCCCTGATGCCACTCATCCCAGGGCCAGGGGTTCAGGAAATACTCTCAAAGAAGCAGCGGAATAGAGAAGACTGATTGTGCAAGCTACCTCTCGCTTGTTAACTAAGCTGGTAGTATCCAGTAAAAGTCACTCAACGGAATTTTACTAAGACTCAGAATTGTTAACGTGTGACAATTAACATTTGTGTTAAATTCAGTTTACCTGGAAATTTAAAAAAAATACGTGATGGAAGTATTTTAGGCAGTTAACCCAAAGCTTTACCACACGTTTTCTGAACAGCAGAGGGCGCTACGTAGCACAAAGACTGGTCAAAGGAAGAAGGAACTAGTATTTGTAGTCTGGGCACAATGGGCCTGACATTAGCAACTATCCCTCCAGTCACATTTACTGCCATTAAAATGAAGTAATATCACCTAGTTCAATTTGTAGCATCTCCTATACAACAAAGAGAACTTGAAATATGAAACCAAAAATGCTTTAGGGTTTGACGTAATTAAATATGCATCCATTTGTTCTCAGTAATACATTTTATTCCCTGTGGTAGGAACCTGTGTAAAATGAGAGAAATGCTAAAAGTATTTTCGTGGCCCAGTGATTCTCACAGCCTCGCATCCCCCAGTCCAATCCACATGTTTACTGTGGCTCTGTTTACCACCCAGGTAAAAAAAGAAGATAACATCTGTGGTGAAATTTAGGAGGCAGGACCACTTGATAAGAAAGAAAATTGTATCATAGTTTTGTAGCCTGCTCTATTAAATTTCTCAGAGGAAAAAAACGTTGCTCTGAGACTGCTTGCGATTCAGTTCAGCGATTTCCTGCTACCCTTCTGGGCTTAGTTTATGTAATAACACTCCATTTTCACGGCATGTCTTTTGTGCAAGGACCTCAGAACGCTTAAATGCATCGTCTCCTTCATCCTCCCAACAGCCTCGTGAGGTGGGCACCAGGCAGCAACCTCCCTATGTGAGCTTCCCTGGCCCAGGGCTCTCCCACCGGGCGAGATAGGCCTCCCATCCCAACCTACAGTTAGTCTAGCCTCCAGCCTCATGGATTGTTAAATCTGTATCTTCATCAAGTAAACATGAAGGCCCACTTTTCAAAGAGGCATACATAGGAGAGAACACGTCTACCCACTTAGAAACTTGTACTGAGCCTCTAGTCGCCCCAGACTATGCTAGGCACTGGATATATAGCAGGGAATAGGGAATAAGGTAGAAAAGAAAAAAAGAAAAAGTCTTCCTCTTTTGGAGGTAACGTTCTCCTGGGCAGATAGATAGACTATATATATATATATATATATTACTTATTATATATATATATTACTATATATATATATATATATATATATATATATATATATATATATATAATAAGTAAGTTAATTGCATGGTAGGTTAGAATCTGGCTGTGTTATCTTAAAAAAGCAAAGCCAAACCCGAAGACACAGGAGGCAGATGGGTTTTGGGTTGCAGACTCACTTGAGAAACTGACATCGGAGCAAAGACTGAGAGAAACAGGTGCAGGAGGCTCCCTGGGACAGGAAATTCCAGCTGGGAAGACCTTGTGCTAGGCCAGCAAGGCGGTGACACCCTTGAGGAGGGTCTCAAGAGGGATGGAGTCCAGTGTGACTGGAATGGATAGAACAAAGAATGACAGAAATGGGACACAAAGGCAGAGGGAGCCAGGGGCAGATCCGACCTGCCTCAGAAGCTGCCACGAGGCCTTTGGCTTCTCTGCCGTGACACAGCAAACACCAAAGAAGCTGGGCCGACGGCTAATCATCTTCTATTTCTCTATAGCAACCAAGAAGAACTATGTTACTCTGAATACCAGGTCTTTCAGAACAGGAGTGTTTTATTTTGATTTTCCAAATACAAGGAATAACCCGATGTTAAACGCATCTTCCTTTCTTCTTCAAATCATCTATGAGTATCGGTTGCCTAACAAAGTTATCCCAGTTTGGCTGCATAAACAACAGTTAAATAATGCCAGGGGCTAAAAGTCCAAAATCAAGGCATTGGGAGGGTGGTGCGCCTTCTGAGACCTGAAGGGAGGGTCCTTTCTTACCTCTATCCAACTTCTCATAATGTGTAGATAATTTGTGGCATTTTGCTACCATTCCACCCCTGCGTCTCTCACCCACAGTCCCCTCTTCCTGTGGCCCTGTCCTCATATAAGGATGCTAATTAGTCATGTTGAATGTCAACTCTCATCCAACTTCATCTTAACTAATTCTATCTGCAATGAATTTTAACATACCTTTTTGGGGGGCGGGGGAGGGGGTAGAGATGCGAGAAGTATAAAATTTAATCCATGGCAGTGTCTCTAGGCAATTTTTGATCAGACTATTAAATTGCACATCCACCCACTGAGGACAGCTCTGGAGAGGGGCATTAGTGGACATCCAGGATGTAGAACGTTGGCACTACCCCAGGAGCGGAAACAAAGGATTAGGGAGAGTACCCCGTGCCTCCTCTCAAAAAGTTTACCACCTAATGATGTGATGCTGGGGCAGAGATTTTTCTCAAGATCCAGAAACTGTTCAATGCTACCCAAAAAACCTCTGCTGACTTTCTTTTCTAGGCCAGTACTTTGTCTACCAGTGGGTGTGTATGTGTGCATGTGTGTATGTACATGCATGTGTACATGCACGAAATCAATGTGCAATGCATTTGGCTTGTGTGTCTCTGTTTGTGACTCCAGGTGTGTGTATCTGTGATAAGTTAGTGTATTTGTATCTATGAGTATGCAGAACTGTGTGCATGACAAAACATATGTCTGTGGGCTCAGGTTTGTGCATATGTGTCTGTTGGTCATATTATGTAAATATGTTCACACTACAAGCACAAAATGTCTGTTGAAATCCTAGAAGCTCTCTTGGGTAAACTGAAACAAGGCCGGTTACGGATTATCTGGACCTCTAAGCACCAAAGCACCACTTCAACTTTCCAGAATCTATTGGTATTCACACTCGCTTCTCGTGGAGGACAGAGCAAACCCACTGACCTTACCCTGTACTCAGAAGCTGAGAAGAGAGCAGCACTCCTGCAAAAGGCCAGACCTTCTAATGTCACAACCCTGCAGTTAATTTAAACAATCTGGTAGCAGGAAGAATAAGTACCCTTCTTCTGCCTTTCCAACACATCAAAAGGATCCAGAAATCCTTCCAACAAGCTTTGTAAGAAAGAGAAGAAGGACCAGTGTGGGTCAATCAAAGCTCTCATAAAAGAAAAAGATGGTTTTGGGGAAGGTACTTGAGAAAGGACAAAGTACTATACAAAAGCAGGATGTTCTTTGAGTTTCAGATGCCAAGCCCTTCCTGGGGAGGGCTACAGTGCTCTGAGACCCACCAGGGCTCTGAGACCATTGTACAAAGGAGGGCAACATTTGGGGGTTTTCCAACACGGCACCAACCAGACCGCCTGTTCTGTGCCTAGCTGTGTGATACTTATTCCCATTTGTCTTTAGGCACTGAGTGGGAGCCACTAAATCTTGGCTTTAGAATAGTTGAATTGTCCAGTAAGAAAGTCATGGTCATAGTGGAAAAAGAAGTGTTATCAACTCCAGAAGAATATTCATCTATTCTGATAAACATTGACGAACACTTTAATAAACTACTTAAAGACAACTCTTGTGCAATCCTCACAACTTAGGTAGAATGATTGTAGATGGCACAGACGTGGTTAAGTAAAGTAACTAGCTCAATACCCACAGCTAATAACAGTTAGGCGTGTTACATTTCTATTACTATAAAAACACTGAAGCTAAATTAACTTATAAAGAGAAAGAGTGCATTTTCACTCACAGTTAGGAAGGTTTCCGTACAGGATCTATTGGCCGTACTTCTTTGGGCCTGTGGGAAGGCAGCACATCATGGTGCAAGCACACGTCAGAGAAGAACTTCTCATCTTGTGGTCAGGAAGAAAAAGAAAGGAAGAAGGGACTGAGGTTCCAGAATTCCTTTCGAGGACAAGCTCCCAGTGACCTGAAGATCCACCCGAAGGCTATCTCCTTAAGGCTCCACCACTGCCAATAGCATCACTTTGGGGGCCCAGTCTTTGCCACATTGGCCTTTGGAGGACACTCAAGATCCAAAATACAACAGCAGGGAAACACATTTTATTTTCTATAGGTCAGTTTTCTTAAGGATTTTCCCCATTATCTTCAAGACTAAACCAATTACCACCCCTCTTTCCGGGCAGCTAAGAATCCTAAGTTATTGCTCTAAATTTTTTTCTACTCCAGGTAATTGTACTTTTGACTTAGGTTGGAAACAATATCAAGTCACCCAGCCTCTGGAACACAAGACAAATATCAGCACTAGAGAATTCAAAGATGAAAAATGCCCTCTGAAGCAAAGCTGAGGGGGATGAGCAGCAGGGCTCAGACATCCCACCAGTACTCCTTTCTCCAATATTAGGTTAGTAATATCCTGCAACTCATTTAGCCTTTCTGACCTAACTTTCCTTATCTGAGAATTGAGTTTTGAGTAGACTGTATTATGGGTAAGCTTTTGCATTCTGTTGTTGTATGCTAGGAAGATATGTCATAAAAAAAATATCAACTCCTCTGGGGAAGACCTGAGATTCTCACAGAGCTTTGTAAACAAAAGAGCATTAGATAGTCATCAAGCATTGTGATTGTTTTATGGTTATTATAAAGCCAGCCAGGAAGCACTTAGCAATGTTAACAGGAGCATCATCAAAGCTCTGGACAGGTAAATCATACAGAAATCTTTAGCAATGAAGAACTTTTTTTCCTTGGGGAAGTAAAAGATGAACCCAGGTATTCTAGCTCCTAGGATCTAATTAGTGCCTCCTTATGCTGTACTCATTACAAAGGATTCAGAGGAGCTCTCCTCAGTATGAAGTGTTTCTGAGACAGTTTATGTTCTGATGCTGCTATGGCTTAAATCTAAAGTTCCTTTAAAATCTCATGTTTGAATGTAGAGACTGATACAAGGGATTAGATCACTGGAGGCATGACTTGGAAAGATCTATTCTTGTCCCCAGCTTCCTCTTCATTTCTCTGCTTCCTGGATTCCATGATGTGAGGAGCTTTTCTCTGACTGGTATTTCTACTATGACCTTTCTGCCTCGGAGCCAGTTGACTACGAAATGAGCTCTCTAAACACTGTGAGTTTAAGCTATAGGCGTCACATGTTATGTGTCAGCGATGGGAAAATAACTGTAAGATTGATTTTGGTACCAGGAGCAAGGTTGTTTCTGTGACTATACCTGAACATGTAGTTCAAAAGACTTTTAAAAGACTTTGGAACTGATTTGCAGGGGAACTTTAGAAACAGCTGGAGATGTTGGCTACAGAACTCCAAGAATGCTGTAAGCCAAGCTTGTTGGGAGATTCAGGTTGGAGCTCAGAAGACCAGAATACTGATAGCAGTGCGGGCAGTGAATTCCAGACTCAAGAGACTTCAGCTGTGAACATGAGCACTCTCTTGGCAGCTGGACCAGAAGCCATGTATGAACACTCACTTGGCAGTTGGATTTGAAGCCGTGCATGGTACACTCTGGCAAAAATTGGCTTCATTTTGTTCAGAGACTTTGCCTGAGACTGGGATTAAGGGTAATGCCCTAATTTATCTGATTGAAGGAAATTTCAAATCGGCCCATTGCTCAGGTTGTGACTTGGATACTGTTGGCTGCTTTTACCTAGATATATAGTGAAAATCAGCATCAAGTAGTAAATCCAGAAGATGACAAAAATTTGCAGTTTTAATAGAAAGAAAGCATTTGCAAAGTTGAGGCCAGGAAGAATATAGTTGCTAAAAATATTAGTATTTAAGAGAAGTTAAGTATTTTGTATCAGGACAATAGGAAAGACAGCTTGAAGGCATCTGAAGAATCAACAAACCGCACCCTTTGCAAAATCAAGGGAGTGAAAGGGTCAACCTCTTTGACTGATCTGGCTTTGAGAAGAGAACCCCAGGGCACCCTGAAGAGCTACTCAGGAAAGTGTTTCCACATGTTCACCCATATAGGTACATGCAAGAACCTGTGGCCATGGGGCAATGGGGCCAGTCCTATGGGTCATCCACATGCTGCTGAATTTAAGGACATATAGAACGTAAGAGCTGTTGGGCCACCCAGATTGCAGAGGAAGGTCTGACGGGTCAGGCAAGAATGTTTGGCAAAAGAGTACTGTCTGCCAGAAGCCCGTTAGAGAGGAATGCATGGATTTGTTAAAAGTAAGATAATTTTGAGGGGACAGTGCAGACCCCAGGAAGTCGTAAATACTAGAGGCATGGATTGTCTGCTGAGGAAGGCCACAGGTCTTTGAGCAGAGCCTGCCTGGGAGAGGAAACGCATGGGCTGCAATGAGCAATACCGTAGCTGAGGCTTCCCAGTCCCGCCATGGCTCACATCCCACTGCAGCCCATCCCCAGAGCTACAGGATTTAATGTTGGCTCTCTGTTTTTGTCCTTCCTTCTGCCCCATTTCTTTCTATCTTCTGATATTTCATTCTGGAATGGGAATGCTTACCCTATGCTGTTGAATGTTGGAAGCATTTAATGTTCCTCTGAGTTTTCACAGGAGCTCACAGCTAAGAGTTTGCTTTGAGTCTCACAGGAGACTTTGGGCTTGGACTTCTCAGCAGTGCTGAAACTGTTATGATTTTGATGACCGTGAGAGGTGAACTAAACGCATTTTGTGTAATGAATGGAAATGAGCCTTTTGGGGGCCAAGGGTGTACTGTTATGGTTTAGATCTAAAATGTCCCCCAAAAGCCTCATGTCTGGAGGAGGGCCACGTTGGAGGGATGGATCATTCAGGGCTTGACCTGAAACAGTGTATTTTTGTCCCCAGCTTCTCCCTTATCTCTCTTTCTGACCACTATGATTTGGGAGGCTTCCTTCTGCCAAGTTCTTCCACCAAGTCCTTTCTGTCTTGGAGACAGTGGACATGGACTGAAAGCTGCACCAAAAATAAGTCTCTTCTAAGCTGTGGGTGCCAGGTATTGTGTCCCAGCAACAGGGAAGTGACTAAGGCAGACCTGACTGGCTAAGCAGAGCTCCGAGTCCTTTTCTCTCTCTCTCTTTTCTGCCATTCTTACTGCTGTACCACCCTCATCAGTCCAGCCTACCTTTCGCATCTCTGCCCATGGGGCCACTTTCCTGGGAACATAAAGGTATGGCCTGGCCCAAGGTCCTATTCTAGCCAGGGAGGGAAACACAAGGCTTTTTCCACATCCTCTTCCAATCACCGTTTCTTCCAATACTATAAATTATACTAAAAATAAATTAGTAACAGAAGCAGCCCCGTGGAAAGAAGAGAGATTTATGGGCCCAGCACTAGCAGGGTTCTCACCCTCTTTCTGTCTATCCATCAGTGAGCCATGGCCAGTGCCCCGAGACATCCAGACCTGCTCCAGAAGCTGCTCTGACTCTCCCAGACTCCAGTCGGGTGGTTTCTCCTCCTTCCCTGCCCCTCCTGATCCTCCAGACACCTCCCTCCTAGCTCTTGTTTACCAGGAGTTACCCAGATCTCTAAACGATGCCCTCTGAGAGGTCTTTCCTTCTTGGAGACCACATGTTCAGCCCCATGAACCGACTTGAGGAATTTATTAGCAGTGCAAGTAGAAAAAGTGCTTGCCTCATCAGAGAGCAGCTGGAGACAGGGATTTTTCAAAGGCATGTACTGACCTCTAGCTCAGCTGCTGAGTGCCTGGGTATTGCAGACTCAGATGATTCTCTCTCTCTCTCTCTCTCTCTCTCTCTCTCTCTCTCTCTCTCCCTCCCTCCCTCCCTCCCTCCCTCCTTCCCTCCCTCCCTCTACCTCCCACCAGCCTCTAGCCTCCACCTGCTCCTTTCAGGAGTGTCCTGACCTTGCAAGGCCTGAATCCCCCATCCATCTCCCTCCATTGTGTCTCTCTGGTGAACTCATGCTGGGAGATTAATTGCTGCTATCACCCCTAATCCATCACACTTCCCAAAGATTGTTTTGACATCTAGTTAATTTTTGGCTGATGATTTATCAAATTCTTATTACCGTGCTCTGAAGGGGCTCATTTATTGTGTTGATTCATGGTAATGATAAAGGGGAAGCATTTTGAATTTTAACTACATTTCCCTCATGCTTTCTTCTACCCAGTGTAGTAAAAAAAAAAAATACAGGGAGGAGGGGGGAGAAAGAGAAGGGGAGGGAGAGGAGTATGTAGCCAAGAAACTCTTAAACAATTCAGAATGTAAAAGGAAAGGGAGAGGGGGAGAAAATTCTTCCACTCTGTAAGCAAAAGCCAAAAGTCTCAAAAAAGGTTACATGCATACACAATATAGATGAAGTATTTTTAGCATCTGGGTCTGAGCTACATTTGGAAAGCTCATACCCCTAAGGCTCTTAAACATTTATTGCCCTGTAATATTACCTAAATGTCTACTACCATTTTATTCAAATAGAATTTAATGGTAAATGACTCCAGTCATGTACCAGTGGAAGTGTAAAACGAGTGTCTTTGCCAGGCCAGATGGTCATCCCACCTTTTAAAAGTGCAATGAGACTTCCCTTTGCCATTCTGGTCACTCCCCAGACCTTCCAAATTTTTCATTTGCCACTCAGCTCTTTTTTTTTTTTTTTAATAAATCCAGATGGTGAGAAGGCGCTCAAAGCCAATGTGCACCCTTCTTTAAGGAGTAGCAGGGATATCTCAGGGAGTAAGTGGAGAGGTGACAGGAGACTCCACAGGCACAGGTGCTCCTCAGCAGTCACAGGCGTGGCCCTAAGGGCACCAAATGATGCAGACTCAAGGACCAGGGAAGGCCTTGCTGCCACCCAAGCACAGACTCCAAGTCACAGGCTCCCACACAGCAAAAACAGGAACTTTGACCAAAGGGAGGGATGACAGGGGAGTAGGAATTTTGCTAAGCCTTTCATGAGGAATCCCCAGCAGGGGAGATGCAGAGAGACTCCGCATCTGGCCTTTTCTGGATAGAGACAGGCTGTGTTTAGTTGTCCCTAGCAACATCCTTTCTTCACATATCCTGACACCAGTTCCAGGCTCTCCTCCTCTCAGCCCCGTCCTTGCCTGACCTTCTTTCTTTAGTCTAGCAAAGTTCAGGGCTCTCTCGGGAAGGCAGGTCACCTCAAGTTCTTTGATACAATTGTAGAGGAGGCTGGGCTGAGCATAGGGGTGTAGGAATGTTAGAGGTCACATGATTTGGTGTTTAAAATGATATAGAGAGATAAATTGCCAAGTACCCCTCCTGCAGCCAGATAAATTCCACAATTTTCTCTTGTTTTCGATTGTTTTGAAAAATTATGTAAAATTATCTGTTTCCTAAAAGAAATGAAATTCACATTTATAATATTCTAGAACTAGAAACATAATTATTTACATATCTATAACATACACACACACACACACATACATACTTGAAGGAAACAATCATTAAAATCATCTCAGTTTTAAAGAAGTTATTGATTTTTTGTTTTAATTTATACTTTTGCAATTTTGAAATTTTCCTGAGTATTTTCTTTTTGCCTTAGTTGATTAATATACAGTCATGTATAAAGTAAGCATCCTAAATTTTAAAATCTGAGATATAAAATACTCCAAAATCTGAAAGATTTTGAATGCTGACAAGCCACCATAGTGAAAATTTTTATATCATGAAACTGTTTCATACAAATAATCATTAATAGTACAGTATAAAATCATCTTCGGGCTATGAGAATGAGATGCACATGAAACATAAATAAATTTCGTATTTAAACGCAGCCCATCCCCAAGATATCATATTTAAACTGTATGTCAATATTCTAAAAGTTGAAAAACTCCAAAATTCCAGAACACGTGTGCTTCCATGCACTTTGGTTTAGGGATATTCAATGTGTAATTGTTTGAAATTATTCTTCAACATTTAAAACATTACCTTACCTGCAGTTTTCTCATTTAAGTCAGTGTGTTCATATCTGTATCCTTTTCTCTTTTTTTCATCAGCCTTCCTTGAGATCCATCTACTTTATTCCCCATGTCAACACCATACTGGAAGCCGCACAGGCTGAATCTTCCATCATCAACACGGCCTCACTGCACGCTGCATGCCCAAAGCAATATGGGTAATCTAAGACAATGTCTTCTGCCTTGCACTGCCCCTCATCTCGTCCCTTGTTACACTTCCCTCCTTTGTCCCTCCAGTCAACTAACTTACACTCTCAGCAGCACTGAGGCGACTTGATACCTGGCCTCCCCGTGACTTCACCACCCACCTCCCTCTCCACTCTTTGGTCCCCTTGCTTCCCCTCCTAAAAACCAACAGACATTCTTCTCGGACCTTTTGCCCTGGCTACTTTTACCTGAAATAATCTTTCTCCAACTAATAAAATTGGCATTTAAGCCTTAGCTGTTCTCAAATTCCGTATCATATGACATCTTCCATTTGTCAATAGACTAAACTAGTTCAATTCCTACTTGACAAGGAAAATAAAAGTCAGAACACGTCTAACATGGGGCAGGAAAGAGCACCCTAAAAGCTTTCTCTTGGTTGCTGAAGACAGAGAAGCAGATTGTGCAGGGCAAGGCAGCAACACACCTAGCGCGGACGTCACTGGTTGCTGGGGGAGGCAGCACACGCAGCGTCGTCATTCTGTTTCTTTTGCAAGCGACTCATAGTTTGACCGCCCCACTTATCATACTTTTTGGGAAGACTGACCCTGACTTTCACAGCGGGTCTCGGCTTCTTCTGCAGAGGGGCGATGGGTTAGTCAGCTTCCCGTCACTGTAACAAAGTACTTGAAATAATCAACTCGTTTGGAGAAAATGGCATTTTTTGGCTCACACCGCAGGACTTTAGTCCATGTGCTCAAGCAGGGCAACACGGTCATGAGAACTAGTGAAGAAAACTGCTTCCCTTATGGTGCTCAGGAAGCAGAGACAGAGATGCGAAGAGAACACACCCCCTAATGTTTTCTCCAAAGCTACACTTCCATTAACCAAACTTCTCTAGCTAACCCCCAAGTGTCAAAGGCTCCAATACCTCCCACCCAGCTGAGGACTAAGCTTTAACGCATGAGGTTGTGGTGGACTATCAAGATCTAAACTGTAACATACACTGACGTTTGCTCCTCGGGGTCTCTCCTTTCCTCAGCTAAAAGCCCGCTTAACTGGCCACCTTCCATCCCTTCTGAAACCAAGCAAGTCTCACCTGGACACAGATCTCCCCTCTGTTTTGCTTCGTTTTTCGTACTAACCATTTACTTCCTCTGAACTCTCCACGGGCACCTCCTGCCCCGCTCTCTCAGCCCTCACTGGTCAGCAGTAAGGCGTGGTCACCTTGAGTAGAGCCTACAAGGAAGGCCCGTGCCTTCCACCATCTCTGTGCTCAGGCCATTCACAGCCAAGATTTTCAGAAAGGCCGTCTCAGCTCACCATTTCCTCCTACCCGTCTCGCTCCTCAGTGCACCTGTGTCTCGTTTGCACCGTCCTAGTCCACACGTTCTTTCCCAAGTCCTGACCCACCACTTTACTCTGTGTGCCTGAAGCTCTATTTTCCTGACCTCTTGGCAACATCATCATCATGCTTGACTCATTTTTCTATCCTGAAAGACTTCATCTCCCAGCTGGACCTTATTTTTAGCAGTCAAGGGCAGTATCTCTCAGTGTTTTCACTGCTCCCACACAGTGTTAGCTTTTGGATGTCTTCTCCTCTCTTGAATTTCCTGACTCTACTCTTGGCTTTTCCCCCATACAGATATTTTCATATCTTTTCTTCCTCAGTCCGTATCTTCAATTATGTCCCTTGTATAATTTTTTTTCCTGAACATTCTGGGCTCAACCTTCTTTCTGAAAGCTACCTGAATGACATTGTACTGCTTCCAGTAAATCATAAAATCATTATTTATACATTCCTAAAAGAAAGGCATTTTCTTCGTGTAGCACCTGCCTGTTTTCTGATTGCTTATCAGGAATTTAACATTCTTCTAATGCTAGATAAATGAGATTATCACTCACGTACTTTCTAATTGGTTGTTTTTAATATAGATTAAAGCTATTAATGTTTGTGTATTTATTCTCTAACCAGCCACCTTATTAAGTACCCTTCAATGCTAATAGATTTCTAAATGCTTCCTTCACATTTTCCAGTTGATCAAGAATACAATATTTGAATTACACCACTTTTTTGCCTTTACAATATATTTTCATATTTTGTCATGCTATTTCTGAAACATTGAGAATACTATTAAATGATAATTATGGTAGCCAGTATGTTTAATTTGTCCTAGACTTTACTGCAACTCTCTCTAGTGTTTTATTATTTAATGTAATTATGGCTTTTTATTTAATATGTATATCATTCATTGTGCTAAAGTGTCTTTATATTCAAGTTTATTAAGAATCAAGTTTGTAATCAATCAAGAATAGAAATTGAATTTTGTAAATTCTTTTGGGACATCTATCAAGATAATGTTATGATTTTGTTTGACTATTTACACGGGT
This sequence comes from Ctenodactylus gundi, assembly GCA_004027205.1. Lineage (NCBI taxonomy): Eukaryota > Metazoa > Chordata > Mammalia > Rodentia > Ctenodactylidae > Ctenodactylus > Ctenodactylus gundi. The sequence continues at coordinate 352,830 of PVKB01000732.1, read as the reverse complement.
GAATTTTATTTAAAATAGATTAGTGTTTAGGCATCTTTTTCCATGTGTAATAATCCCTTCCTAGTCATCTATGATCACTCGTTAATAATCTGCTAGATATGACATGCTGATACTTTATTAAGAATTTTTGTGCTGACATTCCAAAGTAAGGTTTAATTACAGCTTTTATATTTAACATACTAATTGTGGTATTTGTATTTGATATTTTGATAGCTGTTCATTTAGGAGGTGTTTTCTTATGGTCTGGAATTGTTCAAATAGCTTAGAAAACATTGTGTGACAGAATTTTTCAATTAAATATTTTTAGAAAATAATTATTTTTATTAATTTTTCACATTCTACATTCAGCAGGTAGTTAATTGCCGATAATTATATATTCTATTTGCTTTTTAATTCTATCAAAAGTGATTGTCTTTCCCCTTCTAATATCCAAATAAATAGATTACATATGTAAATACTTTTAAAATAATTTTTGTTTTTATTTATGCATGATGTTCAAAAAGTAGGGTATGTAAAATTTACACCCTTTGGAATTTATTGAAGATCTTTTATAAACAAGAGTAGGATTAATTTTTATGGTGATAGTAGGGATGTTTCAAAAGAAGATATATTTCTGTTTAGATAGTACATGATTCTATATATTATATTAAGACATATGATATATGTTTTATTAGATCAGATGTAAACTCTGTTGAACTTACATGCTGGGTTGTAGACAACACAATTCCCTGAAGCTGCTGTACGTTATTTTATATTTTTTAAAAGATTAATTAAGCATTTTCTTCGGATTTTGGAAGGTAGCAATTAGAAATCCATAGTCATAACCATTTTTAACTAAAAGGTCCCAGAGCATCTTTCTGAGATGCAAATATCATAGTAAAACTTTTCAAGTGAAACTTTTTAAATATTTTGTTTCCACTGTCTCTATCTTTCCTTATTTACCCTGGAGATAAATTTCAGAACTAGCTTCTATCTTTCTCTCTTTCTTCCCTTCTTCTTTTTTTCCTTTCTTTCATTTGTTGGCTCATTTTTGTGTTTTCTTACAGACAGAGTCTTGCCAAGGCTCTAAATTGCCTTGACTGGACTCTAATTTGTGATGCTCCAGCCTGAGTGTTCCAGAGTGTTGAGGTTACAGGTGCGTACCTTCTCTCCACACTCAGCCCAGAGTGTGACCTTCAGGTTCTGAATCCTGCTTGACTCTCTCTTTTCCTTACCACTCCTCATATCGAAGGCCGTAATGAAGCTTGAAGCTCCACCTTTCTCCCTCTTCCTCCTTTTGGTAGTTCTTGTCCCTGCTTCTCAGATCTCATAAAATGCCCTGCATGCCGTATTTTTACCTAATTAGATCCTGCCTGTCCTTCAGGATTCAGTTTAACCAGCTCTCCCTATTCCTAGGCTCTGAGACAAAGCTCTGTGCGCTCCCTCTGCGCTCCAGCTCACGCTTGCTGCTGTTTTGACGCTCATCCCATGTGCTTTAGTTGCCTCTCTTCCTAGTCAGGTGGTGAGCTTCTGTGCCCAGAGACTGGTGACAAGTTTAGGGCCTGGGGTAGTGCCTCTCATAAAATCATTGCTCCACAGAACCATGGAAAGAGTCAGGCTGCTAAATTAGTTCCAGTTCCACAGTTTGTGAGTCTGTGCACGTGAACGAGGGAATGGGTAGAATTGAGCTTTCAGGTTGAACTCCTTGTAAGAACATAATAACTGGTATCTTTGTGTATTTGCTGTATTTAGCCAAACAGAGGTATTAGTATTTAAGGATGTCTTCACAGGTGTGGAACCAGTGAAGTTTCCAGAATACTGTACTTAGTAGAGAGCCTCATGCTCGAAGTTCATGCTCTCTGGGGGTCATCTTGAACTTTGTGACTGCTAAGTACAGCCCATTGGGATACATGACTCACAGGCTAGAAACTATTTGGAGCCTCAGATCAGGAATGGCCCCATCCACACGCCCTCCCTACATCTCCAGAATAGATTCTTAGTCCCTGTAAGCACTGCTATTCTGACCTCCTGGTGGTAGCCAAGGCACAGGAGGGTCTGGATGAGGTATTTGCATCTGCTTGCAAAGTGTCAGGACAGGATCCTGGGAACCTGTGAGAGACCGCATTGCCTTGCAAATATTTTTTTTTCTAGGAAGCATAACATTAAATGACAAATAAAAATCACCATATGAAGTTGAGAGCAAGACAAGGGAAGAAAGGCCAGCGTTTTCTCCTGCTTTCTAAACAAGGAGCCCTAGATTTTCATTTTGAACAGAGGCTCCACAGACAATATAGCCAGCTCCTCGGTTCTTATTCTTATTTCAAAGATAAGGAAAACAGAGCCACTGCTAGTCTTACGCTGTGATGGTGTGAAAATGAGAAAGACATCCCCTCTGGGCAGGCCAATTATAAAAACACGCCCCTTTCCTCTGGCTTTGCAAGCAGAATGCTGGATTTCGGCCCGCTCTTGCCAATTTGGACACTTGCCTTCATGTAGGGCACAGAACCGCGAGCGATCCTCTACAATGAGCCGGAAGGAAACAGGGACGCAACACACCCAAGGTAACTCGGCTCCCAAGGGGGCATTAGTATTCAAAGCTATGCATTCTTGCCCCAGCATCCACTCTGTACATTGTTAAAATAGTGCTCCCACATTTGCTGATGAAAAAAACATGTACCAGAGATATCTCCTGAAATACAAATGTCTATGCTCTTCCTAATACCTTGGATATCCACCTATCAAGGAATAAATATGTCTGCAAAGCAAGAAGCATTTTTTATCAAGTGCCACAGGTGATTCTTATTACCATGGAAGCTCTGGAAACACTGTTATACTCCGCTGAATCTACGAGACCTGAGCCTATGATACGCCCAGGACACAAGAAGAAAGTAAATAGCAGATTCAGACAGACAGAAACATAAAAGAGAAAAATCCCGGCTAGGGGTAACATTATGATAAAAGAAGGAGGTCTGTTTTGGCAACATTCTTGAAATTTTTTTGTATATTTAGTCGGGCATCACTCGACAACAGGACAATATTCTGAGAAAGGGAGAAATGTGTCATCAGTTGATTTCATCTTTGTGCAACCGTCACAGCTACCTTACCACTAGGCCATTGTAAGTACAACACCCCCGTCCCCCACCCCCACCCCCGCTTCCCCCTCCTCTCCCAAAGCTTCTTTCTATGTTGGTCCCTGGCTCCCTGATTGACTCTGGCAGCTACATGGATGCCACAGAAGTCCCTGGACCCTAGACCACCCAGATACAAACCCACCTCCTGCCTACCAACCCACAGTGTACTAACCCACAATGTGTATCAATCTTCATTCCCCTCCCCTCACGTGCTACAGCCCCAGCTCGTTAAAGCCACCTTTCTGCCTGAACAGGTATTCCATCACTCTTTTCAGTAAAACTTGATGGTCATACAAACTTATAGGATCACATTTATATATGTACCGACAGTTCATTACTGTTGGAAATGTTGTTAGGGGGCACATGACAAAATCCTTAAATTGAAAGGCATCTATAAGGTATGAGAATGTTCCCTCCTGTTCATAATAAGGTCTTTGTAAAAAAAATTGATCTCACCACTATAAAATACTAAACAACTGGACAAAATACCTGAAGCAAGCCTTTGTGGACAATACAAAACAGGTAGAGATGGACTGTGTACCCAAAGAGAAGAGAGTGCTGGGCATAAGCCTCACACCTCTCCTGGCACTCTGCCCTGAGGCTGTAGTCAGCTTCTCACCCAGAAAGAGGAAGCCAGGAATGCTGAGTTAAGGGGAATATGACTGGAGTGGGGTGGGGAAAGGGGGGCTGAAAAGGCTTGCATTTATTAGGAAGAATGCCAAGAAACTATAGAGATCCAAAAGTCAACATAAGGGAAACAGATAATTCAAGTTATACTCAATGACACATTTATAAAATGAGCATCTATGTGGCCAGGCAGAGGAAAACTGTCTTGAACACAAAACCTGAAAACTACTGGCATTCTCGAGTCATAGGGAGATGTTTGAGTTACAATGAACCAGAGCGGAAGAGAATTAGAACTCATTGAGCATATTCAATAAGGACAGTTGTCAGACCGTGACCTAGAAGCTGAATTACATTAGACCAGGTATAGAGACAACGTCATGCTTGTTCTTAAAAAGAAAATAAATCTCAGAAGAATGTTTCATAAGGTTCATAATATTTCATGAATAAATTAACTGCCAATTGAAGCAAAACTTAACACTCATTAAAGAAAAAAACAAAAATTGATTACTCAACAATGCAAAAATTAGAATGTATAATGATTGAATGATGCAAAAATTAGAATGTATAATGTATCTGATTAAATTACTAGGCATACAAAGAAGAAAATATGACTGATTATTATGAAAAATCTGTCAAAATATTGAAAGTTAACAGAACATTCTGTTGAATACATTTAAGCATTTAAAGGCAATATAAACCAGGTGTACTGGCACATACCTGTAATCTCAGCACTCAGAAAGCTGAGGCAGGTGGATAGCTGGCAGAAGGCCATCCTGGGGTACAGAGTGAGTTCAAGGCCAGGAAACCAATCAGGATTACATGAGGAGACCCTGTGAAAGAAAGAAAAAAAAAGGAAGGCGGGAAGGACGGAAGGAAGGAAGGAAGGAAGGAAGGAAGGAAGGAAGGAAGGAGGGAAGGAGGGAAGGAAAGAATGAAGGAAGGAAGAGGGGAAAAAAGAAGAAGATAGAGACTGGAGAAACAATCCAAATAAAAAATGCTAACATCAGAACAATATATATGCAATGAAAATCTCAGGGCTAAGAGTGTAGCTCAGTGGGGAAAGCCTTTCTCACATAGCAAGACGCTCAGTTTGATCTCCAGAACCACAAAAGAAGAAGAAGAGGAGGAGGAGGAGGAGGAGGAGGAGGAGGAGGAGGAGGAGGAGGAGGAGGAAAGTCAAAATTTTCTGGAATTAACTTAAAATTAGACATCGAAAAATGAAGATAAATTTAAATCTAGAAGCAAAACCAATACGACTATAAAAAACTGAACCACTTAAGGTAAGACGTATATGTAAAGAAGTTAGTAAAAACTTGATGGCTTGATGTTCCAGAAAAGAAACAAGTGACATGCATATGCCTATTCACAACTTGCAGAGAAAGGTGCAGAAGTAAGCAAAAAAATTGTTTAAACATTAATAGCAATATGCCTTCCTTTGATGAAAAATATAAATTAAGACATCAAAGGTACTACAGAAACTCCAAGGACAAGAAACACAAAGAAAGCACTATCAAGGCATGTCAGCTTTAAAAGTTGAGGCATTAAAAAACCTGTCAGAAAAAATATCCTTTTTGGGTTTGTGTTTGTTTGTTCTTTCGTTTTTGAGACAGTGTCTCACTCTTTAGTCCAGGCTGGTTCTGAGCTCACTAGGTAGCCTATACTGGCCTCAAACTCACAGCAATCCCCCTGCCTCAGCCTCCTGAGTGCTAAGATTACAAGCATGCGCCACTACACTCAGGTTATGCGGAGCTGCAGAATTGAACACAGGCACTCGACGCTTGCTAGGCAAGCCCTTTAACCCCCGAGCTATTCCTCCAGCCCCAAGGAAAAATATCTTTAAACGACAGATAAATTAAAGGAAAGCAAAGATGAGAATATCGGTTGATTTTTATGAGAATTAGTGCAAGCCAGAATACAAAGGAAAAATACATAGCAAGTGCTAACAAAAATCAAAACAAACTCTGTGAACTTAAAAATTTTTATTCAATGAAGCTACTCCAATAAGAAGATACAAATTTTAGACAAACTAAACCTGAAGCACTCTCTCATCAACAGAAGTACAAAACCAAGAAAAGACCAATGTTTGGGATAAGTTTACTCTGAAGAAAAATAAATCCAAGTGGAAATTCATACTGATGTGAAAGAAAGAAATTTCCTCTAAATGGTAAACATGTGTGTAAACACGGAAGGCATTTATCTGTGAACTGGCTTGCAAAGATAATCATTTAAAGTAATAAAAATAACAAATCATACGATTTATAATACTTAGAAAAGCAAAACATATAATAAAAATAGTTGAAGAAGTGGGAAAGAGTAATTTGGATGAAAATTGCCGTATTTTTATAGCAGCTTTATGGAGATACAATGCACTATTTAAATCGTACAATGAAATAGTTTTCAATATATTTTCGATGCAACCCCAATCATAACCAATTATAGTATGTTTTCATTACCTTGAAAAAAATATCTGTATCTTTTAGTTGTCAGGGCCCTACTGCCGGGGCCTCTACGGTGTCCTAAACAGTCACTTATTTATTTTGTCCCCACAGATTTTTTTTATTATGGAATTCCATATGAGGTGTGTTAGTTACTTATTCGTTGCTGGAACAAATACCTGACATTCACAACTTAAGGGAGAAAAGATTTATTTTAGCTCACAGACTCCGAAGGCCTCACACAGTCCGTGCAGGGGCAGCCAGCAGTGGGGGAAGCACATGCCCAAGGCTGGAAAGCTGCTCTGGCGTTGCAAATAGAAGCCAAGTGAAAGCAAGAGCAAACAGATGTCTGGAGACTCAGGCAAGGCTAGAGCTCTCCCAGCAAGTCACTGCAACAGGTTTCTTCTTCCTGCATTTGGTTCAAGCTGCCAGCTGGAACCCCAGTCCCAGGGTAGGTGCCCCTCCCTAATTTCCTGGCCAGCTGATCAAAAACACACACCTGAAAGCTCTGCGCTGGGCACCCCTTAGTCTCGACAAGTTGACACAATCTTTTTTTACACAATCTTTGCAGATCAAGCTGTAAACATCGGCCCCTTCTAGCCAGGCCCTACCTCCCAACGGTGCATGGTTCCACAGTTACTTCCCTACATCCAAATACAGGAGGCATTTGCAGGAGCATTGCAGGTAACCACATAGTATAAAGTATGACTAGGTTCGTTCAGTTAACATGATATTCCCTAGATTCATTTATGTTATATAGCATTTATTAGTGCTTCATTTATTTTTATTATCAAATACCAGTCTATCTTTTGGGTATATCGCATTTATTTATCCAGCCATCAGTTGATGAAAACTTAGTTTGTTTTCACTTTCTAGCTTTTGAGAATAATGCTCCTATGAGCATATGCATACAGGTTTTATTTCAGTGCTATATAAGCATGGAATTGGCAAAACATGGGGCCATTGCAGGTTTAACCTGTGAAGAATTGAAGACTGTTTTTGAAAAGGAGTTCACCATTTCACCTTCCCACCAGGTAGGTGCATAAGAGTTCCAATGACTGTACATCCAACATCCAATTAAGCTATGTTATTCTCTCTCTGTCTCTGTCTCTCTCTCTCTCTCTCTCTCTCTCTCTCTCTCTCTCTCTCATTACAACCATCCCAGTAAGTGTCAATTTGTTGTGTATCACTGTGGTTTTGAGTTACATTTCCCTCATGGTTAATGATGGGTGTGTATCTTTTATTGGATATTTGCATATTCCTTTTTACTGGATATTTGCATATCGTCTTTGTAGAAATATCTATTCAAATTAGTTGCCCATTTAAAAAATTTAGTTGTCATTTTATTGTTGAATTTAAGAGTTATTTTAGAAATATATTTTTTGATGTTCTTGCATTATGCATGAAGTGTGCAATATTATTTCAAAACAGACTTAATGAAATTAAGGAAGTATGTTTTAAACTATAAACAGGTGAAACACAAAACCAAGAGGTAGAGCTAATAAGTCATTAGAGAAAACACTTAAAAAATCAGTTAGTTTAAAAGCACAAGGTGGAGAAACAGCAAACTGCAAACAAAACAAATAGGAAAAAGTAAGATGGCAGAATTAAACTCAACCTTTTCAAAAAATAAATAGAAAAAATCTAAACATTCCAATTAAATGTCAAAGCTCTTAATGCATAAAAAGGCAAGAGTTAAATAAATACTGTCAAAAAATCGCATTTTAACTATGAAATGATGGATAGACAAAGTGTAAAAGATTGGAAAAGAATATATTATTCAAACACTGATCATAATATCAAAGTGGCTATATCAATATCAAAATAAGCTTCAGGATAAAAAAAATTACCAAAGAGGGAAATTTCACAATAGCAAAGTCAATTCATCAAGGTGACATAATAACAAATGTACATGTTCTAATAACACAGCTCCAAGATATATAAACCAAACACTGTCAGAATTCGATGAAAAACTAAACAAATTTATAATTAGGGTTAGAACATTCCATGATTCTCTAATGACTGGCCAAAATAACTACAATAAAAAAGAGCAGAGGTAATATGCACAACACTAAAACCAACTTCATAGTGTATTCCAATCAAGATAAAACACGTTTTTGAGAACACAAGAAACTTTCACCAAGAAAGAATAGTACTAACAGTGCCTCAAAAAAGTAAATATTTTGAACGCATGTTCTTTGACCACGGTGAAGATAATTAGGAATCAGTAACAAAGTCCTAACTGAAACTCCATAAACATTTGGAATTTAAATGACACACTTATAATTAATGAATAAATTTATTAATCATAAGAAATATTTGAAAATATTTTAATGAATAATAATGAAAATACGTTCTCCCAGAGCAGAGCAGATACTGTTGTGAAAACTACAGTAATAGAAAATAGTAACCATAGCAAAAATAATTAGGTGATGGTAACATTTATGTAAGTATAACATCACTGTCAAAAAGAAATGGTAGAAAAGAACTGTAAACTCTTCCTTTATCAGGAGCCTCCACATTACATGAACAAACCCAGTGTAATTTAAAATATATATTGCAAATTTAGAGAAATCACACATAGGAAAATGTTGGAACAAGTCAATTCAATATAGTAAAAAGGAATAAAATGGAATTAAACAAAATGTTTAAATACAATCTCAAGAAGCATAAAAAAGGAAGAGAATCAAGGAACAAATAAAGCATGCAAAATAGTTATATACATAATGACTGTTAATACAACTACATCATTCTTCACCTGTATGTGAATGGTCCACCATGCAAATGAAGACAGAGATTATCAGAGTAGGTTAGGAAGTCAGCAATGATCCCTATGCTATTCACACACAACCACCCCTACCCCAACACACACACACACACCTTAAATACAGAGACTCAGGTGTTAGAACTTAATGAATGGTCTGAGTTCAGTTGCACAGTGCTTGCTAGCAAGCACAACATTCTGGATCTGATCCCTAGCAACACACATACATGCACACAAGTGGAGAGAAACAGATACATAGTTCTACAATGGTTAATTTTATGTGCCAATTTGGAGGATAATGTTAGATGATGTTGCATTTAAATTGGCAAACTTGAAGTAAGTAGAATACCTTTGATACTGTGGGTGGGCCTTATCCAATCAGGGTAAGACCTTACTAAAATAAAAAGATGACCTCCTCAAGCAAGAAGGAATTCTCCAACATCATTTTTTCTGGGCACCGTTGGCACTCCAGGACCCACAGCAGGCCAATGCTCAGTTTGGAGGGGCACCACACTCTCTGGCCCCCAATCTGCAGACCTCCACTGTAATTTTGGTCTTGTTAGCCTCTGTAATCTTGTGAGACAATTCCATACGATATATTTCTCTAAATACAAACACACACACACACACACACAGAGAGAGAGAGAGAGAGAGAGAGAGAGAGAGAGAGAGAGAGAGAGAGAGAGAGGAAATCATATACGCTATTGGTTCTGTCTCTCTGGAGAACCTTGAATAAGACCAGATTCTCTTCTAAGGAAAAGAACTTTAGGTGTGAGTTTTCTGAATTGGCTTTGGAGCTTAATTGTCTCTCTAATATTACTAGATTTAAAGACATGAGTATTTATAGTAACAAATAGGGCACTGATAGTCCCTGCAATAGTTCAACAGTAGAGATATATCATCAGTTAGATCTTTCTAATCAAACTCTTCCAGAAGCAAAGATCTGATCGATTCTGTGTGATACTTTTGAACACTTTTGCCAAACTAACAAACTGAGACTGACGGGCTGCTACTAAGGTTGCTGAATACAGTGGAGAAAAAAAAAAAAAACATGACTTTAGGGATTCAAATGTCAAGCCTCAGCACTACATACACGACCTGCAAGATTCTGTATCTGCCCTTATAAAGAGACTCTTATCTGCTATAGCCACTAGGGAGAAGTTGCTGACAACCAAACCCAGATCTCATGCTATGTGTGGCTGACTTACAGAGCAATTTGAATTGCCAGGTGTCTCGTGCTAAAGCACCATTCCCCAGGGTGATGGCCTAACTTCCTATTCACAGGTTGGTTATACTGACCTGCTTCCCTCAGGAAGCAGCAGTGTTTCCGTCTCACTGAAGTAGACGCTCTGGATGAGAGCAGAGTTCCTTGCATATAGTCCTCTGCCAAAACAACCGTCTATGGTCTTATAGGATGCCTCCTCCACAGCACGACACTGCTTTTGGTCAAGGTACTCTCTCCATAGCAAATAAAATACAGCAGCATGTGCATGACCGTGGGCGACACTGATCTGACAACGTCCCCTATATCCTGAAGCAGCTGGCCTCACAGAGTGGTAGGATGTCCTTCTGAAGATTTAGTTACAACCCCAGCTACGTGGCAGTATCTTATAGGGCGAGGGCATGGCTTTCCCAGAAGTACACATGCTCTGAATTACTGTTCAACATGACATTGACATTGTTGTTGCGTGGGTTTGTTTCTCCCATAAATAAATAAATAGATGTGAAGAATAACACCCAGTCATTTTAGATTCCTTGTGCCTCTGAGTAAATAAAGAGAGCTACTGTGTAGCATGCAGTGATTGATATTGACTATCAAGGAGAAATCGAACAGCTCTTCTACCGTGGCAGTCAGGAAGAGCATATCTGGAAGCAAAGATAACTCCTGGAGGATCTCTTAGTAGCACCATACCTGGCAATGAGAGCCAATGGGACACCAGAACTCAGTTAAGGCAGGACTTCCTACGGGACAGACCCTTCAGGAAGAGTGGATCTAGTGAGTCACCATTCTGGGTGAAGAACCACCAGCTGAGGACAAAGGACTGTGGAAAGGAAGTCGAAGTCGATAATGAGTTCCAGCTTTAATCACATGGCCAGATAAAGAAATGAAAACTGTAATTGTCGCAGGATTTTCTAATTTTTGTTATGAGCACATGTTTGTGTCTGTATGTGTATATCAAATATATTTGATTCTCTTTTCCTTTTAACCCCTAACATGAAAATATATTGACTTTATATCACAGTATTTAAGTTATAAGACATTAGGGAGAAAAATAAACACTATCTAAGGACATCCAATCCTTTCTTGAGGAAAGGGTTAGGATAATAAATTTTCAGTTGTACCATGTTGGATAGAAGTGTGACCTTGTTACTTTTTTTGAGATTAAGTATGACTTAAGGAGATGGTGCTATTACAGACTGAAGTTTTGTATTTCTCCCAAGTTCATGTGTTGAACCTTTACCTAAGTCTCAATGTGATGGCATTTAAAAGTAGGACCTTTGGGAAGTAATTAGGATGGATAAAGTTATGAACAGATACCATGTCTCAATCCATTTGGATTATTATGACAAATAATGATTAAAATAGCTTATACACAACAGAAACTTCTTTCTCATTGTTCTAGAGGCGGGAAAGCCCATGATTAAGGCATGGACAATTGTGATGTCTGGTGAGGCTCATTTTCCTGGGGCGTGAACTAGGAAAATAATCTTCTTAGTGTCTGTCCCCCTAGCTGAATGAGCGAGGGATCTCTCCACAGTCTCTTTTATAAGGTTGCTAATCTTGTTCCTGGGCACTTCACCCTGTGATGTAATTACTTCCCCAAAGCCCCATCTCCTAATATCATCACTTTGAGGATTTGAATTTCAACATCCAAATTGTGAGGAGTCACACAATATTCAGTCCATTTCGAGCCCTCAAAAGAGTATTTGTGCTCTTACCAAAAATAGGAAGTCACACCAGAACATTCTCTCAACTCTCTCTCTCTCCTCACTGTGACACAACAGTCACTTGCAAGAGACTTGCAAGAGCCCAAGGCAGGGAATGGATCTTCTAGCACCTTGATCTTGACATTTCCAGCTTTCATAATGACAAGAAATAAATGTCTCTTGTGTAAGTCATTTAGTCTAGGGTGTTTACATCTAGGTGCCAAGTTCATAAAAGGTGGATCTATAATAATTAACTTTATATGTCAAGTTGGAAAGTGTTTGGGATGAAATTGACATTTAAATAAGTGAACTTTGAAGGAAAACATTGCTCTTCTAGATGGGGATGGGCCTTATCCAACTGAAAGTTTGAATGGAACAACAACCACAACACAAAAATGGCCTCCTTGGCAAGAGGGAATTTTCCAGCAGACTGTCTCTGGGCTGGAACTGCACCATCACACCTACTGGCTCCCAACTTGCTGGTCGTCGAACTAAACTACCTCACAGTTTTCTTGTGATCTTGAGTCTGCTAGTCCAGGCTGCAGATTATGGACTTATCAGCCTCCATGATGAAGAATAAGAAAATTCATTCTAATAAGTGTCTTTCCTTCTGTGATCATGACTCACTGGCTCCATTTCTCCAGGAAATTTTGAATAACACTATCATAAGCTAAGACTCTTGAGTAGTTTTATTAATTTCAGGCAAAGCAGATTACAGAACAAGGACTGTTATCACCTCTGAATACAGGAAGATATTCCTTAATGATAAAGAGGTCAATTCCCCAAGAAGATTTAAAACTTTAGTGTTCATGTTTCTAGCAAAAGGCAATCAAAATATGTGAGCTAAAATTAAAATAGTAGAATTAATGGGAGAAACAGGAAAATCCACTATAATAGTTGGAAACTTCAACATCTCCTTTTTAGTAATTGATAAATCAAGTAGACAGAAAATCAGTAAGAATATAGTTGACCTGAACAGTACTATCAATCAAATTGATCTAATTGACATGTACAGACTGTTCTATCCAACAACAGCAGAGCAGACATTCTTCTCAAGCTTGCATATGCCAGTGACTGAAAAAAAAAGTATTCTGGGCCATAAAATGCACCTTAAAATTAATAATTAGAAATATAAAAATTGGCTCTCACATCAAGTTAAAAAAATAACAGTGACAGCTGAAATATTCTCAAATTTCTGGAAATTAAACAACATACTTTTAATTAATATACATGTCAAGGAAGAAATATTAAATTTTCAAAAAGTGTTTTGAGATGAAAATAAGCATGCAATTTATCACAACTTATGAGATGCAGCAAAAACAGTGCATAATGGAAATTATGAGCATTAGTTGTATATGCTATTGAAAAAGACCCCAAATCAATATTCTAAGCTTCTACCATAGGAAATTAGAAACGTAAAATAAGGGGGGGAAAGAAACAATAAATAATGAAAGCATGAACAGGAATATCATAAAGGAAAATCAATGAAAACCAAAGCTGATTTACAGAAAAGATTAACAAAACTCATTAACTGATAATCAGACTAATAAGGAATTAAAAAGAGAAGCTACTTCACACCAAGATGAGAAATAAAACGGGGCATCACTACTGATCCCAAAAGCACTACATAGGTAACAAGAGAACATTGTTAGTATCTCTGGCCCACAACTTTGATAATTTAGGTGAGTTGGACCAATTTCTAAAATGATACCAAGTACTATACCAACGGGTAAATAGATAATTAGGGAAGGCCATATATATTAGAGAAATTGAATTATTGTTAATAAGATTATAGAAAGAAAGCATCAGGCCCAGACAGCTTCACTGATTATTTTTACCAAATGTTTACTTTTCATAAACCAAACAACAGAAGCAGAAAAGCATTTTCTGTACATTCAATAAGACTAGAGTACCATAGTTTCAAAACCAGATATTGAAATGATGAAATTTATATTGCAAAGACATCGTAAGAACAGAAAAGTACAAACTCATATATTCCATGAACATAGATGCAAAAATTCTCAGCAAAATGTTAGCAGAATAAATCCCAAAATGAATAAAAGTAACTACACCCCACAACAAATTGAAATTTACTCCATGTATTTAAGGCTAGTTCAACACTGGAAAACTGCATATTGAAGAAAACCATATTGTTTTATTAGTGGACGCTGATGAGCAGTATGTGGCAAAATCCAACATCTATCCGTAACATAAACCCTCAGCAAATTAGCAGTAGAGGGAATCTTCTTCAATTGGGTAACAAATATCTGCAATCAAACCACAGTCAATCTCATGGTAATGAACTGAATGCTTTCCTCTTAAGAGTAAAAAGAAAAAAAAAATCACAGGTGGTGGCATGTGCCTGTAATCTTGCTAAATTGTCCAGGCTGGGCTCAAATTTGCAATCCTCCTGCCTCAGCCTCCCCAGGTGCTGAAATTACAGGACTGACATACCAGGTCTGGACATAATTTGATTCTTCTAAAAAGGCAATAAATTGGGCTAGCGACATAGTTTCAATTATTGAACTACTTGGGTCACATGCACAAGACTCCCGGCTCAATTCTCCAGTGCCATGCATGGGTATAGTAATCCTGTAATCCCAGCACTCAAGGTGCTGAGGCAGGAGATGCCCGTGAGTTTGAGGCCATTTTGGGTTACATAGTGAGTCCAAGACCAGCCTGAACTACACAGTGAGATGCTATATCGAAAATAAAAGCAATAAATTTACAAACTTCCAAGTGAAATAATTTAAAAAATAACAAATATAATTCTTACACATAAATAATGAAAGATAGGATCACACGTTGACCAAGAGAAAACTGCCAATTATGATAATTCTCCCAATGAAAAATTATGAAACACAGAATTCGAATTTGAAAATACTGTTGATTAGCATGCTACCATTAATGCCGGAAAAGAAAAATGTACAAAATAGAATTTAGCTTGAGCACCACTCAACCATTTAAACAACAAAGAGTTTTTAAGCAACAATTTCTCCATTTTTCCAGTTGAAAATTCCTATAAAGTTCTAAAACATACAATGATTTTAAAGATGCACTATTAATAAACTGCTTTTTAATTCTCCAATCGAAAATACCTGTGAGGTTCTAAACATACAATAATTTAAAGAGACACTAAAACTCATATTGATATTGTTACCTCCAGTTTTTCAGGTGTTGCTTCTTCAGGCTGTGGCTGTTTCTCAGTTATACTCTCGATACATGTGCAGCAGCGAAAAGGCTGTGAGCACTCGGAGGTCTCTTCCCAGGCCTCAAGCATCAACTCTGTGTGCTTTGCCTCTCAGACTTTCTCCCTCGGTCTCTCTGCACTCCCAGCTCTGGGTCTTCAACTCGAGGGCTTTGCTGGGCTCTGCCTGCCTTCCCCTCTGTAGTAGGGTTCTCAAGAAAAGGAGAAACAATGAAACGTGCGTGGGGACACATATATAAATACACACATATCCATGAGATATAGAAATAAATCTATATAATGTATGTTGTATGTTATATATAAATATGACTCATCATGAGGAACCGGCTCGTGTAATTCTGAGGGCTGAGAGGTCCCACAGTCTGATATCTGCTAGGTAGAAACTCAGGAAAGCTAGAAACATAATTAAGTCTGAGTTCAAAGACCTGAGAACCAAGAAAGCTGATATCGAATGTCTCAGTCGAAGGTCCAGAAATGACTGATGTCCCGATTTAAGTGGGCCAGCCAGAAAGGGCTCAATCTTTCTTTCCTCCACTTGGTTTCTTCAGGCTGTCTGTAAATTAAATGATGTCCCTCCCACCCCCTCACATTAGGAAGGGACATCCAGTTTCCTGAATTCACTGACTCAAATGTTAATTTCATCCTAGGATTTCTCTAAGACACACCCAGACATAGACAGTGTTTAATCTAGGCACCTTGTAGCCCAGTCAGGTTGATACCGAAAGTTAACTACCAAGCCCTCCACCCACAGCAGCCTCGGTGCGTTTTCAGGCAGCCACCAAGGGTGATCCTAACTAAGGTCACTTCGCTCTTCATGGTCCTCTTCTCAAAGATCATAGTCCTTCCCTGCGCAGAAACTTTTTAATTTGGAATAATCCCACTTGTTAATTCTGGGGCTTATTTTTTGTTGTTGTTATTATTGGTATCTTATTAAGAAAGTCCTTGACTACACCTATATCTTTTAGATTTTTGCCTAATTTATCTTCCAGAAGGTTCAGTGTTTCGGTTTTAATATCTAAGTCTCTAATTCATTTCTATTTGATTTTGGTGCACAGTGACAGGTGCGTGTCTAGATTTATTCTTCTGCGTGTGGATGTCCAATTTTCCCAGCACTGTTTGCTAAGAAGACTGTCCTTTTTCTAGTGTATGTTTTTGGCTCCTTTATCAAAGATCAGCTAGCTGAGAATATTTGAGTTTGACTCTGCATCCTCAGTTGTGTACCTCTGGTCAACCTGTCTGTTTTTATAACTGTTGCTTTGTAGTATAACTTGATGCCGTGAATTGACTACACAGCAAAGGAAATTATTGACAGAGTAAAGAGAAAATCAACAAAATGGGGGAAAAAATTTCACCACCTATATCTCAGAGAAGAGGATCATAACTAGAATATACAAGGAAATTAAGAAAAAGAAATCCCTCAAAATCAAAGACCTAATTGAATAATTGGCAACAAAAAGGAATAGGTAGTTCTCAGAGGAAGTTCAAATGGCCAATAAATACATGTAAAGATGTTCAACATCCTTAGCCATTAGAGAGGTGCAAATCAAAACATCACCAAGATACCATCTAACTCCAGAGAGATTGGCATATATCAAGTATGGAAATTTCTCAAAGGACTGGAGATAAATATCCCTTCGATCCAGGGATACCTCTTCTGGGAATTTTTCCAAAAGAGTTAAAAGCACCATATAACAGAGATACATATATATCCATGCTCATAGACGCACAACTAACAATAGCTAAAATATGGAAGACACCAAAATACCCCTCAACAGACCAATGGATACATAAATTATGGTATTTATACACAGTGGAATACTATGCATCTCTAAAGACAGACAGGTTGGAGGCTTTTGTAGGTAAGTGGAGACAACTTGAGACCACCACGCGTAGTGGATTGAGTCAGACACAGGTTAAACATTGAGTGGTTTCTCTAATACAAGAAGCTCAAATCGCAGTCATGGCATAGAACTAAATGGGGGGAATAATGAGAACCAGTGGGTCGTGAGTGGGTGGGGGGTCAGAAAGGGAGGGGGGAAGGACTTGTAATATTACCATGATATATATGTGCACAAAATACTCAAGTTCTGTGTAAACATAATGTATCACATATATACATATCAATAAAATGAGGGGAAAAATTAAAAAGATTACAGTCCTGATATTGAGCACTTTGAAACCCAGTTTTGCATATATTTTCTCACAATTCTTTTTATTAGTGCATTTTTAAGGTACATAACAATTTCACTCGCCTTGAGAAATTGGTGCATCTACATATCAATATGTTTTGTCTAGGTTCTTGTCTATTTTTGGTGACTGAGTCAAAACTTAGGTCCTCAGTCTATCTTGGACAGATACAAATCTTTCAAAAGTCACCTCTGACATAATCAAATTCACTAGTATTGTGTTCTATAATTGGTTTCTTTTGACTTGGATGTGTATTTTCTTATAAGAGTTTTTCCCCACTGGAAATTCATTTCTACATATGCTGCGAAATAGATTTATAATTTTGTGAATATATTCTGTAAGCACACAGACCTAAACAACATTCCCGATTTGCCATGTGACACAGGAACTCGATCTCTTGCTCTGAGTCTCAGTGCTCCCATCTGTACAGAGAGCAGAGTAACAACCACCTCATGATTTAATATTTAAATGAAACAGTTCACTAGCACAATGCCAGGTATAAAGCAGTAGTGCTCAGAAATAGTGGTTTCTTTTTTTGCTGTCCTCCCAGCAATCGGAGCTGTGTCTATTCCTAGAAAGATGAAGGCCCGATCTAGTTCAGGCTCTCTAGATATTTGCTAGCACTTACCTTTCCCAGCTAGTAGCTGCCTGGATGGTTATCGGTTACTGAGAGTAGCTGCTGTGGTTTTAATGGGCTCCCCTGAAATTTAGGTGCTGACAATGAAATGGTCTGAACAAGGGCCCCTGAAGAGGAGATAAGGTCCCGAGGGTTCCTCCCTCCAAGATGCAATTAAAGTCCTTACAGAGAGGCTTTAAGCAATACTTAACTTTCTTGTCCTTTCACTTTAAATCAAGTGAGGAACAGCATTGCTTCTCTCTGGAGGATCAACAAGGAGGGACCCTCTCAGAAGCCCAGAGAAGCCCTCATCAGACATACGCCCTTCTGCGCCTTGATCTCGGACTGCCCAGACTCGAACACTGTGAGAAATGAACTCTTTTCTGCACAATTTATCCTATCTCAGCTAATTTTTTATAGCAGCACAATATTATGCATGATTTTTAGAAAGACAGAGGCCAAAATTCTGAAAAATCTCTCAAAGTTTGTAACAGTACGCAACCCTGTAACCCTATTTCCCACACCACTCTTGCTATTTGAACTGAAAAAATTTCTCTTGACCCATACAATTCTTTCAGATTTTTAGGACCCAGCAATGGAGTAAGTCAGATTACCTTGCTAAGGTCTTGGTGTGAACTGAACCATAGACTTACCTTGTAGGAAAAGAGTTGTATGTTTATCATAGTGGGGAGTGAACCAGTGTGGTTGAGAAGCATTAAAAAAAAAAGAATGGCTAAAACATGTCCTTTGGATCCAGTGTTACAGCAGTATATGAGCCCTCGCTGCCATTTCTAAGCCAGTCACCTTCCAATAAGGGGTGATATTTTTTTTAAAAAAAAAATGAAAGCTAGTGAAAGATATTTCTTACTTAGTCAATCATCAAAAAAGGTGAGATTAAAATTCTGCCTATCTCTCCAGCACCAATACAGAGAGAAGAATATGTGTGTAACTGTGTGTGTGCCTGTGTGTAACAGTGAGAGAGAGAGAGAGAGAGGAGCAGAAAGGGAGATAGCAAACACCTACACCCACAATGCTCCTGGGTTTGGGCTGGTGGTAGCATGAATCATTAGTTTTCCCTGGGCATGATCAAGGGTGTCATTAGCATGCACTAAGCACCATCAACAGTGCCTGTGGAGGACTCCCTCTCTCGCTCTGCTATTGCATAATCGATGCAGATTACTCAAAGCTGCTCACAGAACTCCTCACCCCATTAGCACCAGACCCGGCTGCTCACACCCCTCTTCCATCTCTCTCCCTGACTCTTTTCCCCTGAGGGAGGGAGACCCAGCCTCTCAGCGGAGGGAGCCTAGGCGTTTGGGTACTACTGAATCGGGGAAGCATAGAAGGGCCCTTTTATTATTTGTTTTATCAACAAATTATTTTGAAACTGGATATTAGAGTTGTGTTTCCCGTGACTCTTTCCCTCCCTCCATCCCTCCCTCCCTGGCGGTTTCCATTCTCCCCTCTAAGTCCCGCCCCCAACACCACCCCTGCCTGCCTCCCTCTGACCTACCCTCCCCCAGCCCCTTGCCCTCGCCCTTCTGGGAGCCCCGCCTCTCTGCTCCCTCCCCCATCTCCCCATCTCATTCCCCTTCCCTCCAGATGAGGTCACCCCGACGAAGTGAAGGACACCAGGCTCCGAAGAGGTCAGGCATTAGCGCTGCTGTAACTGCGCAGCTACTGAAAGTGGGCAAACCCATCCATCACGCGCTCCACCACTCCATTAGGCCTCACATGAAATATGCCCCGCTCTGAATTGCGCGGCCATACATCTCCCGGTCTAGACACCTTCCTGTTGTGTGAAGATCAATGCCGCTCGGTCATGCATCATGTGTCATCCAGTGGCCCTCACTCTAATAACCGTGTCTATTCTCCAGTCTGCAATATAAATTATGGCACTGGGAAAGTACTATATTATTCAGCAACCTTGGTCACTAATGGATTATTAGGTTTATTGGTTGATAATGTGAGCTCCCTTCCTCTTTCTCTTTTCCCCCACTCTCTCTTTTTCCTATTTTTGGCTGGATCTCAGTGTTATTTATTTATTTCTCTCTATTTTTGTTTTATTTGGTTCAGGTTTGAGTGATGGCTGCTCTAGACCTCTGTCAACATACTCCTATATCAAACTCCTAAAACGATGTTGCTCTAAAATAAGCTCAATTAACAAAAATTCTCTATGGCCTATTATCAGATAATGGGCCAAGTCCAGTGGAGTTTGTTTATACTTCCACCTCCTGAGGTTTCTGTGGTAGGGCCTCTTAAATGAGGGATAATTTTGAGGAGCCAAGGGCAGACGGGGAATCCAGGAGCTCCTGGCATCTCCTGGGACTCAGCCTTCAAGATGGGCCCTGCCGTCCCTGTGTTCTTGTGGGGAGAAGCGGTACAGAAGATTGAGCTACATCCCAACTCTTTTCAAGTTTCTTACTTTGAGACAAGGTTTTATTAAATTGCCCAGGCTGGGCTCAAACTTGCCATCTTTCTAACTCAGCCCTTCTGCATGCTGGGATTGCCACCTGTGCCACCAGGCCCAGCTTCCTCTGCTATTGCCTCTGGATTCCTCAGATTACTCACAGTTCCTGCCACCAAGTGTTGATAAATGCCATCACCTGTGCCTCTCAGTTTTCTTTATGTATAAAATGGATGAGAATGGTAGAGTCCAGTAGACAGAAAGGAGAGAGCAAATATAGTAAAGAACTTTAAATGTAACAGTTCATTGCAAATGGAATATATTAACTCTGCAGAAACAGATGGTTTTCAACTTTCTCATTTTTATTTTTTTGATCATAGGATGACCTTGAACCCATCACTTCAAGTGATCCTCCTGCCTCAGCCTCTCAAGTCTCCTGAGTAGCTCAGCCTACAAGCACATACCACCGTGTTCAGCTTGTCCTACTTTTGAAACCATGGATGCACTGCATTGAATTACAAACTTTTTAAAGCCATATGATTCTAAGCCTAGAACTGCCCAGAGATAGGCATGGCTTTCTTGAGAAAGACTTCTTTGTCACCAGAATCCCAGCAGCAAATTACCATGGGAAAGTGTAGTGTCGCTCAGATATCTGGAGAAAGTTAGCCAACGTGAGATTTCAAGTTCTACCCTGTTGACTGGTTCCAGATTTTCCTGATGTATATGAAAAATGGTATCGGTGAAGTGAATTTAAGGGGAATTTAATTTCTTTTTTTAATGATTAATTTTACAAAATATTGGGTTTAACTACTTTTACAAAATATTGAGTTGCATTATGACATCCTCATACATGCATAGAACACATTTTGATCCCTCTTCCTTTTACTCTCCCTGTTACAAATTTAAATAATGACAAAAATCGAGAAGATAGGTCAACTATAGAAGATTTTTTTTGCATTGTTTTTGTTTTATTTTTTTGAGATAAGGTCTTGCTGTGTAGCCCAGGCTGGTCCTGAACTCATTGTGTAGTGCAGGCTGGCCTTGGACTCCTGTCTCAGCCTCCCAATGCTGGGATTACAGGCAGGTGCCACCTTATGTGGTGCTGGGGAATCGAACTCAGGTACTTCACGCTTGACTTTTTGAGCTTGCTAGGCAAGTGCTTTAACCGCTGAGTCATTCCTCCAGCCCCACTGTGGAGATTTTGAACTGTCCATTTTTTTCATATGGCTTTGACTTGGCTGCAGTAAGGCCAGTGTAGTAAAATGCCGCCCCCTTTTTATTAAAAAAAAAAAACAATCTCTGTCTATTTAGGCTTTGCCAACTGTGCTCATAAGCATGGTGCAAAGTTATGACGTAGCACCCTGACTGGGCCCAGTGGGACAGCCCCACAAGCACTCTGGGAGGCTGAGGTAGGAGGACAGCAAGTTCAAGCCCAGCTTAGGTAACTTAGCAACTTACCTGACTCTGCCTCAAAATCAAAACTAAACAACGGGCTGGGGAAGTGGCTCATGGCAAAGGCACTGGATATGGCTCCGAGTATAAAGGGACGTGCAGACCCCTAGTACAAAAAAGCCCTAGTGCCCCTGTGAGGAGAGGAAGCAAAGGGAATCAGACTGGAGAAAAGATTTTCATCTGATTCTCAAATTTTGAAAAATCCAGTCATTTATTTTCCCAAATCACCTGAGGTCCAGCTCCGTACACCAGAACTTATTCATGACCTCCTAGTTTTTCCAGGGGTCTCAGACCTCCTAGCTTACAGAAAATTTGAGAAGAATGTTTAGGAAAACTTTTATATGCCCCCCCTCTCCCGATTTCCCTATTTTTACCATCTTTCTTAGAGTCATATATTGGATAAAACTAATGAATCAATATTAATACATTACTGTTCTGCTTAGATCTAAAATGTCCCCCCAAATACTCACGTATTCAGAAAGTGACTGGATCATTGGGCACCTTCTTGGCCCATGGTTGCTTCTATTGATGATGTCACAGCTGAGTGCCCTGTTAGGAAGTGGGACCTGGTTGGGGTCACTGAGGGGGTGACCTCGGCTCTTGTCCACAGCTGCTCTTCTCTTCGACTTTCCTGCTGCCATGGGTCGAACAGCCCCCCTCCCCCAGGGCCCGTCACCACACCACTTCTGCCCCAGAGTCTGCCACCTTCAGAAGGCTCAGACTGGATCTCCTGAAGCAGGGTGTCAAATTAACCTCTCCGCCTGTGAGCTGTGTGCATCAGGTCTCCTGCCGCTCCTCACACGCTCACCAGCAGGCTTTACTTTCTAGGTATATTGACAACTGTATAATAACATGTACCTATGATTTTAGCATCACAGGAAGTTTTGCTCTTCTAAAAACCCTTTTACTCTCCCTGTTCCCTCCCTCCTCACCCCAAACTCTTGACAATCACTTACTCTTTCTTTTTTAACTGTCCTAACAGCAGACAGCGCTGGTACTCAGAATGTCGTGTCTGTAGCTGACTTTCTTTTCCAGAATACTATGTCTTTGAAACTTTGCACTGAGGGAGCATATGGCCTTTTCTTTCCCTTGCTAACATGAATTTACATTTTTTTCTATATTTTCATGACTGATAATTCATTTATTCTTCCTTCTCCTCCTCTTCCTATTTCATGGTACTGGGAACTTCATGTACTGGCAACATAGAACATACATAGAACCCAGGACCTTCACATTGACCTACGTCACCAGCACTATTTATTTATTTATTTATTTTGAGACAAGGTCTAACTTTGTTGCTGAATTACCCAGGTTGGGCTTAAACCTGCCATCATCTTCCCCAGCCCTCCAGGGTGCTGGGATTACAGGCATGTGCTACCATAGTTGTCTCATTTTTTTCTTGTTATTAAATAATATTTTATTGTCACCCACTGGAGATCATTTTGGTTGCTTCCGAGTTTTGATAACTATGAGTAAACTGCTTAAACACTCCTGTGTAGGTTTTTCTATGGACTTAGGTTTTCGAATCAGTTGCGTAAATACCTAGGAGCACTATTGCTGGACCTTACAACAAGAGTATGCTTAGTTTTACCAAAAGTGCCAAACTGTAGTCAGAGGTGCTCGTAACATTTGGGATTTAAGTTGCAGTTCCCTCTGCCATAAGATACTGAGAATCTGTCCATATGCACATTTGCCATTGTCTTTCTTTTTATATTTATCCACATTGCTAAGCTCCTGTTAAGCCAGGCACCAAGACTGCCAGCAGCTCTAACACATTCATGAAAAGCGCTGCCTTGAGTCACGGTGTTTGTTCTAAGAGAGGCTGGTGGGCGTGGCTGAAGGAAAGGACAAGTAGGATGCCTGTGGTGCCTACCACAGCCAGGACGTCTTTTATGCACTTTCCTTCCATTTTTCTCTTCTGGTGTCACAGCAATCCTGCCAGAGAGACACTAACCCCATTCTTCAAATAAGTAATCCAAAAGTCAAAGTAAGTAGCTGTCTTAGTTACTTTTTTGTCATTGTGACTCAATACCCAACATCTACAAATTTAGGGAAGAAAAGGTTTATTTTAGCTCACAGTTTCAGAAGGTCACAGTCCATTCAGGGGCGGCCGGCAGCCATGGAAGTACATGGCAGAGGCAGAGGTGGAGGCAGCTCCTCACCACATCACACACATGAAGCCGAGTCAAGGCAAGTTGAGCCTAGCACTCCAAGGAAGGCAGGAAGCAGCTTATGTATCCTTCCAGGTCTCCTCCCAGGGATCAGCCCCTCCTGGAAGACCACCACTACATGCCTGTCATCCAATTTACATGCCTGTAATGCACCCTTTCAGACTAGACCCCCACTGCCCAACAGCACATAGTTTTATAGACAATTTATAACATGCAAATACATAAGACTTTGGGGGGACATTCCAGATACAAACCACAATAGTAGTTTACCTAAATTACAAGATGTCTAACTACAAGAGTTAGGTTTCAGATGTCTTTTTATATTTTAAAATCTGTCCAATTTACACTTTAATAAGTACTTTTTTAGAACCAGGAGGCCTAATAAAGGAGCATCCTGCTCCCTCTACTCAAGTTCTTTCAGGGTGCAAAAGTGGGAGAGCCCCAGAGGCCAGGGCCCATGCTTGGCACAGGGCCCACAAGATGGCCGCTCTAGGGAGAAGGGAAGTTAGGCGATACTGTCGACAAAGCTTAAAATGCAGAGTTTCACTCCTTCCCTTTTGCATCTCTGAATCATTAACCCCAGTGTCCAGTACACAAGGCTCTATGTGGCATTGCTCCTAGCTTCTCCTAAGTGCTGCAGCAGGTCACTATCTCCACGGCCCCGTCCATGGGGAGTAGGATGTAGGCACTGTCTTCTCTCGCCCTCAGCCATCCCTGAGATCATTAGCGCACACATACACCATCCTGGTCTAGGGGGTCTGACAGTGCCTCTGGAGGGCTTCTGAGGTCAGGAAGCCGACCTGCTGGACTTGTCCGGTAACAGATGGTAGCACCCCAGGATGCAGACTCCCAGGGACCTGCTCTTGGCTGGCTCCTGCTGCCTCACAGAGCCTCATACTAGTTTATTGTTTGTTTGAACATGACAGTAATGTGTTTTTCTAATTAGGTGATGTCAGAGCTCCCAAATCTGTACTTGGGGTTTCCTGATGAATTCACCTACCTGGTGGAAGTCCCTCAGTCTCTGGAGAGCACAAGACAAGTCTGGGGACCTTATGTTCTACCCCCCACCCCCTTGTGCATTCCAGAGAGCTGGCCATAGCTCTTTATCCCCTCTGCACCCTGACTTCCCCTCCTGTAAAAAAAAAAAAAATAGGAACTAGCCCCACCTAGTTCTCCAACCCACCTCACCCTGGAACAGAATACATCACACTGCTTGCCCTTCTCAGAGCTGACAAACTAGATCAGTGGAAACCATTTCCTAGAGGGGAGCGATTTCTGTTTACATATGTGATGCCCACTCCCTGCGGAGATGCTGGCTGCCCTGTGGCCTGGCTGAGTTACCAGGAGAATGCCATCAGCCACGACTTCCATTCTTTGCCAAGGGAACAGATTTGCTACCTGCTCTGAGGACAAATCCTTTAGCAGAGGTAAGCCTTGGCACGGATTCTGAGATGAAAATATAAGAAAACAGGCTGGCCTAAGTCATACCTAGGTAATTAAAGCAAAAACCACTCGGGTACAAGGTTGGAACGATGGGCCAATGTGAATGCACTAAACTTTTCCGTCTTCTCTGCACCAGCAGGAAACAATGCATGCAGAATTGTCATGTTCTAAAGAAGAAATAGAAGAGAAATGTGACACAGCATCCTTGATACAGTTACGCCACCATATGGAGAGGCATCAGGGTTGGACCAGGCATACCTGCTCTTGGAGGTTCACTGGAAACCAAGGCCAAGCAGAGACAGCCACACGTGGATACCACTTAATTTCTCCCCAGAACTTCTCAATAACTAAGGCTATCAGAGGTCTATGAACCCAGCCTGGGAATTCCTCATCCACTACAGGTAGTCAGCATTTGGCAGACAGGATCTGTGCCAGTGTGTGCCCGAGCTGCTGGGACACAGCCTCTGCCTGTCCCTGCTGCCCGATCAAGCAGGGAGCCCCTCACTACCTCGGACTGTCATTGGGTCCCCTCGGGCTCATTTGTCAACCCTCTTCACAGCCCTATCCCTCAGGTCTACACCAGCTGGGTGCATCCATGACTGAAACACCTCCCTCCCTCCTCACACGCATATACATGCACACACACACACACACACACACACACACACACACACAGAGAGAGAGAGAGAGAGAGAGAGAACTTGAAAGGAGAGAGATGAAACTTTAGGAGAACAAGGGAAATGGAGGCGGGTTTATAAATGTTTACGCTGCTTGGGAAGGAGCTAGCCTAACTTAATTAGAGGAATACCTAGTGTCCCTCGCAAGGAGCTGGGCCTGCAGAGGGGGAGCAAGAATGCTGAAAAACTGAACGGAATACATAAAGCTCCAATGTAGGGCGTGCGTCTTTTTTTATCTTTCCAACAGAAGGAAGCAAATTTGCCTTTTCAGCTTCACAAGACTGTGTTTCTTACCTTGGCCTGTGGCCCACCTAAGAAGCTGAAACTTGGTCGCAGAGTGGCACGCACAGTACCTACAAATTAGTGACCAGTGGTGGTTCTGGGAGCCAAGAACGCTCACACACTCTTGTTCCTCTGGCCTCCGCCCAGAGCGTAGTTCTTAGGCCTGCATGTGTTTTCAGCTTTTACCTGCATCAAAAAGTCTGAGGCAAATTATTCATTGCCTTCTTCAGGTTCAAAACACTGGTTTGAAATATATCTGACTTAGTTCTACATCGGATCATTTTGCCTTACACATGGGCATTTGGGGTTCCTTCTGCCTAAAAGTCTTATACCAGGGAAAGTTTCAGTGGCATCTCTGCTATGTGCACTGAGCCTCCCAGAAATGCCAGGTCTTTGGACTAACATAGCTTCGGGTTTCTACCTCCAAACATGGAGTCTGATTATTTTTGCTGAGTTACATCAACACTGCAAGAATGAAGAGCTAAGGAGAATGATATAACAATTGGGACAATCTAAATCTAGAATTTTTTAAGTTCTACAAACCTGTATGTATTAAGACAAGTCTATCAAGAACACTATCTCAAAAGCCTCAGGTTGTAAAATGAATCAGGAGTCTAAATTTGGAATGCAATGGTAAATGCTTTACGAACGAACACCTAACTCTTTTACCTAGTTCTACCCTTCAAAACAAGACAGAAGTGTTGCATTCTGGAGAATGCGGACTTAAGAAGCTTCGGAGCTGGGCCGACTTGGGTTCTGATCCTGGGCCTGACAATAAGGTTGTAAATTGTGTTGCCTTGAGCCAAAATCTTGGAGATGTTGACTCTCAAAAGTTGTGCCACAAGGATAATATTACCTGTGGCCATGCTCTGAATGCCAAACACTGATAGAACACTTTTAAATGAGAGAAAAATCACAGTTAGTGTGTTAAATGGAACTGAAGATGAAACTCTACTCTGTGACATTAGGCTTGCCCCAGGTCATTGTAATCTCTTGGAAACAAATCTCAGGACTGAAAGGAAGAGCACCCTGAAAGAATGTTAGTAAAAGAGGACAGAGATTCAAAAACTCACGTAAGTTCTACCAAAAAAAAAAAATTAAAAAGCCGTGGAAATTCAAAGGATCTCCCCGAGTAGAGTCGAGGCTGCCAATTCCGCTCGTATGTATTCACCCAACTGGAGTTCCTCCTCACACACTGCCACTGAGCATATGGCCACAGTGGGCATTTTTTCATTATCCTGGAGTGTGTCTACAATCGCATGTCGGCAAACTCCATCTGCATCTCTGTCAATGGGAGCATTTTCCATCAGGAAATATCAGCAGGCACCAGGGAAAGACCTTTCCAATTCACTGAGATCAGAGGAAGTAGCTGCAGGGATCCCCTCTTCTGCCTCCCCATTTCCCCAACTCCAGCCAAAAATGTCTTGCTTTCGTTCCCAGAGATTATCCCACGGCCCGCCCTGCCTGCTCAGGGGAGGTTCGGGATGGCCCTGGCGCATGGAGCTGCACACAGTGCCCAGCTGTATTCGGGTCACTGAGCCCAGTCAGTCCTCGCTGAGCAGGAGCACCTAGGAGAACAGGTGACAATGGGCCTCCCACTCCTCCTGGGCCCTGCACCCACAGAGGGAAGGTAGAGACAGTGCTCTGCCTGCGTCGCTACTGCTGCTGCTGTTATTTTAATGCCCTTGTCCTGCACGTGGCCTATCAGAGATGGAATTGCAGGCAAGGGGAATGACTGTAGTTGGTTCACGTAGTGCAGGGCTGTGATTCCAATACTTTGGGAGGCTGAGGCTGGAGGATCACAAGTTCAAGCCCAGCCTGGGCAGCTTACTGACTTAGCAGAGACCCTGTTTCAAAATAAAAATTAAAATTGGGGCTGGGGAAGTAGCCAGTGTGAAGGCCTTGGATTCAACTTCCAGTACCACAAAGAACACTGTGGGCAAAGTGACTCTGTGGGCGGGGCAGGATGCAAGCAGAGAGAGGAAGCCTGTAGGAGTGGCTGGACCAGAGACAAAAGCATCACAAAATGCCCTGTCAGCCAGGCCTAGTAGGACACACCTGCAAGTCCAGCACTCTGGGCGGGTGAGTCAGGAGGACCACAATCAGGAGTTCGAACCCAGCCTTGGCAACTTAGCAACTTAATGAGACACTATTTCAAAAAGAAAATATGCTAGATAGGTAGCTCAGTGCAAAGGCTCTGGTTTCCATATCCAGAACAATAAATAAATAAGTAAGTAAATAAAGCCAGCCCTCTTGGACCCCAGTCATGTCTCTCGGAGTCTGGTGTAACTGACTCACTTGCACATGGAACCCTGACTATGTGACTATGCACACTTCTAGGAAACAGGGTTGGGCCGCAGAACTGCCCAACTGGCTCCTCCTTGCCTTCCCTTGACCCCTAGGTGGTGCCGACCAATGGAAGAGAGGAACTCACTGAGCACTGACTTTTCTCCAGATGGTTTCTCTGCACACACACTTGTTACTTTATATGATACATTTATTTTTAAATAAAGTTAATTTACTTGCATGCAGATTTATATGAAGGATTCACTTAAGACCCCAATTAACCACATCACCCTCATAGTTCTCCACTTACCTAGGAAGAATGCTGTGTGGATAAATGCGCCATCTTGAAAATCCCATTATTAACAAAGGACTTGCTTGGGTGGTGTTTACGAAGAGAGTCTCATTGATTGAAGAACCTCCAATCAGTTATCTTTGGATATCACAGAACCCTTAAGGTAATAAATACGAATTGCAATTCTCTCTGATGGAAGCAACAGAAAGATATTAGGAGTAGAATTTTGCAAACCTATTTATTGGGAAAATACAGAGCCTGAGACAATGTTATTTATCTAATGTTCTGGTGTGAACATCCGTGAATCTCTACCAGCAAAGGTCAACACAGGCTGAACCCCCTACCAAAGATGTCTGCATTCGTATCACCATTTTGAGTTCATGCATTGGGGGTGGAGAGCAGCAGAGGGCACCAAGTCAAGACAGACACCTGAAAAGACAGTCTGCCTCTCAACCTTTCAAGACTCTGTTCTCAATAGTCCCCAGAAGCTGCTAGTATAATTAAATTTCTTACTTCCAATAATATTTGCTATATTCTCACCTCCCACTGGGTACCCAGAGTCACAGATTGGAATCACCATTGCCTGGGCCTGAAGCAGATCCTATCTTTTTCCCCCAATCCTCACAGCATTTGGGCAAAGTAGCACAAAGTTACCAGCAGTCTGACCTACTGCTGTAGCTACCTCTACCTCCACATAACTTCAGCTCTTCTGTTAAATTATAAATACACATGCACCTTCATTTTGTATTTTTTCAAATTCTGCTCCCATCCAAAGGCTCCGAGTTCTCATTTGGGACGTATGTTCTTCATTTGAACAACCGGACTGTCCACTGTTTTGTATCTCAGGATATATTCATTCATATTCACATCTCATGTCTGTTGGTGAGTTACTCCATTTCTTGAGGTCAAATTTCATAGCTACTTCTCTCTTCTTCCACAGCACCTAGTTCTCCTTAGCATTAAGAAGGCACCCAGGAATTTTTTTGCGTAAAAACCTGTGGATGCTATTCACATAAGTGGATGTATTAATAAGACACTGATTGCAGAGATCCTGGCCTGGGTGTGCCTGGAAAAGCAAATACCAAGACCTCGGGTGAACAAATTGCAAACTCTGAGCTCTTTTCCTTCTCTCTCTCTCTGCTACTTCGCTTCCTTCTGAAATTACTTCTTGCCACAATGATGTAGGACACAGAGCGTTGGTTGGTATATACAATCCATCTTCGGAAGCCATGGTCACAGGAGGAAGGGAACAAAGGGGGAAGCCATTCCGAAGCACACCTCACCATTGGTCTTGATCCCCAGCCAAGGCCGTCCACCTGCAGAAATCCCCCAACTCTCACATCCCTCCTGTTCTGGCCGATAACGAAGATAATTGTTTCATCCACTTCGTCAAAGCTAAAATGAAAAGAGGGCAAAGCAAAATGATGCCATCGTAAATCACGGGGCTGAGACAGCAAGAGAGGGACAAGATAGCAACTTCATTAAGGGTTATGTATTGTGCCATTAAGTTGGCAGGGGGGTCACCTTTCGTGTCACACCCGGCCTCTGTGATGCATTGCCAGCTCTTCTTTCCAATAAAATTAAACGGAGATGTAAAACTGATTAGGGCCATGTTTGCGTCAGCCGGTGGCAAAGGGAACGGCACAGGGAATAATTGATATAAGATTGCAACTGATGCATAATGGCAGCAATTTCTCTTCTTGGTCATTTCATTGCTGACCTTGTCCATGAAAATAAGTCTAGTTTCCTTTGGAGAAAGAGTCCTCGTTTCCCATCACCCAGACTGTGATGGCAGCCTCTGCTCCCCCTGACTGCTGGCCCTCACAAAAACAACATGGCTGGACACACTGCAAGCTGGAGTTTGGGAAGGAGAGGGTGGCTGATTCTCGTAACTGTGTGTCACAGAATGGCTACAGCACTGTTAGTTAGCATCTGTCCCATCTCCTTAATGACCCAAATGTAGGCTACAGAAAAGGGTATGTTTCACTAGCTTGTACTCCCTGCTGTGCTGAAAAGCAGTATTGGCTATGTTGGTCTGGACATACAACATCAGGCCTCTCCATGGACACACAGTTATCACTGAGGTCTGAAAGCTGCAGTGAGAGCAAGAAATATTAACAAAGTATGTCTCACAATGCTTTCTGAACTCAACAACGGGGACAATCTCCATGAACCGTAGGCTGCCCGTTGTTCAGTCAACAAATATTTCCTTACTAGGAGGTCTATTCGGCACCAAGTGCTGTGCTAAATGTCAAGGGCCGGTGATTGTGCCTCTGACTCATGGAGCTTACAATTGAAAGGTACTTTCCATTGGAATAATATCAAATAGCTTTTGTTTGTTAAGGGTCTACTGAGCATCAAGTACTATTATGTGTGACTTAACATACAGTAACTCATTTAACCTTCGTAACAGGAAGAGGGTGATTATTGGCATCATTCCCTTTGTACAGATGAAGACTAGGAGGAAGGCAGATGCCAAGGGCCCCACCCAGGGGAACACAGAGAATAAACAGTGGAACTTGTATTTCAAATGCCAAGAGATAACATCAGGAACTAACTCTGAAAGATAATTTTTAGTTCTTATTTTTCCTTAATCCTTTTCTCATCCTCATTACATTGTTGATATGTTTTATCCATCAATAAAGAAAAAGTATGTTTGTTAAATAGAGTTCATGCTAGATTTTTATACTAACACAAACTATCAAGTAAGAAAAACCCACCATGGACCCACTCCCAAATAGGGGAATCTTTACTACTCTAGCCTTTCTTTCTAAATAACCATTATTCTAAACAAAAAAGCATGTATATCCCTGCTAACAAACACTGTTGGTCCTGGTGGCATAGTCCTGTAATCCCAGCATCTGGAAGGCTGAGGCAGGAGGACATCAAGTTTGAGTCCAGACTTTGGCAACTCAGCTATTCAGCAAGACCCTGTTTTAAAGTCAAAAGTAAAAATAAAAATGGTCAAAGGATATAGGTCAATGTGAAGGCCCAGGGCTCAGTCCCCAGTACCAGTGAACAAACAAACAAACAAACAAAAGCGTTGAACTTCACATGACAGCATCCCGCAGGATTTTCTTTCTCTCTGTTTTACTGTTTACAGTTGCTATTTTATGGCATATGTAGAAAAATGAGCAACTATCTATTCATCCCATAAACACTTCGTCGTAGCCCACTATCAGAATCAAGATCATGGCAAATATCAGCAAAAAACAAAATCTGGGAAACGGGGTGAAAAACCTCCTCTCTTGGTGCTGACGTTTGTCATGTGACTGGTAGAGTGGTCGGCATCCTCTTGCCTTTGTCTTCAGAAATCCCAGCAGTTAAGCACAGACAGAAGTATGACCTCATCTTTGCAGTGACTTCTGTATTTTTATCCACGAACAGAGGGATACTTTTCCCAGGCTGGCTCACCGGAAGCCCGCCACCTCAGCCTGCTCGCTGATCTGTCTGTCTGCATCCCACCGCTTCCTGGGTTCTGATGCTGCTCTGAGTGGGAAGGCAGTGAATGACAAATAACAGCACCTCTGACAGCAAAGTGAAGGGACCAGAAACGGGCTAAGTTAAAGCAGACGATTCCCCCACTCCACTTCTAACCATGACCCCGAATGTCAGCAGAGAGGCAAAGGCTTTGTGTACACAGAGAGAGGCGCTGTGCACATTTCCCGTCCGATGACTCATGCACTAAGGAATGGGAGGCCCAGACTGTCTACCCATAAACAGCAGAGGAAAACAAACTCTGAGTTACAGGGTGCCGGGTGCTCCGTTTCTCCTTCCCACCCTCTTCCACTGGCCCCCAGCATCCAGCTCCCAGGGCTCCAGTCCAGACAGCTCCATGGAACTGCTCTATGAACGTCACATGGATGGCAGCAAAAATGGGCGCACTGGGCTAGGGGACGCCCTGGATCTGACCCACCCCTGTGGCTCCTAGGATTTCCCCCACAAGGTGAAATACAGAGTGGCAATGTTTTTCTTTGTACCAACTGCAAGAGTAAACAGCTTCCCCATTGACTCGGAGAGAACACTCTTGATGGCACTCCAAGACCTGTGACAGTCTATGAGGTCACTGGTCACTGTGCACAAGGGAAACCCAGGCTCAGAGGTGTGCCTCAAGCCACAGAAGGGGTTTGGAGGGATGATCTGTTCCCATTAGAGGAATTTCCATTGTTCTGTGACAGTAGAGGTAAATTCAAATTTATCTAACAGCAACTTGCCCACCAGACTTGCCTTGAGCTACTCAGGACTATTTCTGACTAGATAGCCAAGGAGTCCTCTGCCTCCTGCCGCCATGTCACTGGGCCACCTCTAATGTTCCCACAAGCCGGAACCTCACCACTCTGCCTCTGTCCTGCTTCCAGGGTCCCCCTGAGGCTGTGTCATATGAACCTTTTCCTGAGGTGACATGAACAGACATCTGTTTGCCCCAGGTAGGGCATAGCAGACAGACCTAGGTAATGATTGCATCAAAACCCAACTCTGTGAGCTAGTCAGTTTATTGGGGTTCCTTACAGGAGTGTGGGTGAGGTGTTCCTTACAGGAACATGAGTCAGGGGTTACTTATAGGAGAATGGGTGAGGGGTCACTTACACTAGCATAGGTCACGGTTTACACACAGAGGCATGGATCAAGGGTTACTTACTAGAGCACAGGTGACATTGTAGCAAAGTCCACCCCAGCATAGACGATAATTCAGGGACACTGCACATTGCCTCCTGGGACTTACCTTCCTGGGCAGCTGCTACTCCTCCTTCCGCCCCCGAGGAAGTCTTAGATTATGGGGTTGTTGGCACAAGTTGCTGAAGGCTCTGATTTGAATATCCTCTTGGAGGAAGAGAATTGGTAGGAAATGCTCACTATTCAGATATTCGTGAGAGAAACATTACATATACCATGAGTTGGGACTACAATTCAATGGTAGAGAATTTGCTTGGCATGTATAAGGCCCTGGGTTCCATCTCTAATACTGGATGGGCGGGGGGTGGGAGGAAGAGAGAGAGAGAGAGACCCTAAAGAGAACAGATTGGGCCTGGTTCATTGCTTCTTCCTTCCTTGAGCAGCAAGGCTCAAATAGGAGTGGCCAGACTCCTCCCTTTCCCTGTACCCCAACTCTCTACCCCAGCCCATGGTATGCAAACAAAAGGTGGCCTCATCTTTTTAGAAAGTGTTTTTTTAAAGTTAGGAAAGAAAATATTTTAAATTGAAGGATTCATTTTAGCAAAAACAGATGGAAGCCCCATAGAATGCAACGCTTAAAGCAAAACAAACTTTCATTATTTAGTCAGTAAATACAAGCTTTAACTTAGAAATGTCCTGAGCAGCGGAAATGTAAAGATGACAACATGCTTCCTTAGCCCTGAAAGAGCCTCACACAGTGTCCCCGGACACCTTCCAGGAGAAGGTCCCTGCACTCCTGTGTTATACAGACCCTGCCTTCCTCCACCACTATCAGAGCCAGAACTAGGGGACCCATATGCTCTGAGCCAAAATGGCACCAAATCCTTGTGCACAAGAACATTGTTCTATGTTCTATTTACAGAAATGATTACGGTCCATGATGCCAAAAATCTGGCACTGCCACACCCCAGTGTCCCTGTCATTGTGCCAATGACAAGTTCTTCCCACCTCTCTAATTCCATCTCTGGGAGTCCATGTAAACACATGGACGTCTGCCAGGAGGTCGGGAGGGGGCTTAGTGGGCTTCCCAAGGTCTCATCAGTCTTCACCTCTACCAGACAGTAGTCATTCTATGGTTCTTTTCTGGCTTGGGAAGCTATGACACAGGGGGGCCAGAAACGAGGGCTTCCCCTGGAAAAACTCAAACCACCGGTAACCACCAATGACCAAGTTGTTAGCCTACTTTCCAGCTCTGAGGTTTTGTTTCTCGTGACTAAATTTCATCCTGTGTAGAGTTGGTGCTCATCACAGTGTCCAGTGAGATTCTCAGACAAGCTGCACTTTCTTCTTGGAACAGTCACTGAAAAGAAACAGAAGAGCCAAGCCTCTCCTCTCCCCTGCCAGGACCCCATGACTCACTCATTCGACAAACATAACCTCTAAGAAGCCACCCTGTGAACATCAGTGGGCTAGCCAGGAAGCCAGCTTTCTTTCAGTGAGTGAGGCTTTGGGGGAAACTCCCCACAGCCCAGAGTTGAGCAGCGATCTGGGTCAGATTGACTGTAGCTGTGGGGGCTGCTCACCCTTTCAGAGCCTCAGCTTCCTTGGGTGTAAACATCAGAATATCGCTGGGTATACCATGGATAGCAGGTGCGACAACACGTCCAAGGTCAGTATTCTGAGTTCTTTGTTTCTGCCTCTGGCCTGAACCATCTCAGCTGATAACATGGTCTTTGACTCCAGCCTCACTTTTCCGTGACATCTTGTGCTTTAGGTCAGAAGTATTTCTCTGCATCCTTAGTTCTACTGGAAATCCAAACTATAGTGCCATCTTCTGTACTGAGGCATTCTTAACTCACAGAAGCAAAATCACCTTCCATACACCCACTGCACGCTTCTGTTTTGAGTTCTAGCACCTAATATGTTGTATTCGTTCATTTATCCAGCCAGAATTAATTTACGATTGGCTATCCAGTGTTATTCCCTGTTCCAGGCTTTGGGGGTAGATACATTAGTGACACATAGACAGTGAGGCTATGGAGACCCTTGGAACCCCTGGGCATACACACCTGGCACCCTGTGGTCATTCCAACTACTTGGGAACAGCTCTAAGGATAGTACCCTGCAGAAGCCCACAGACTTTTCCAGAAGATTGTTATAAAGGATTTACATTCCTGCTCAAGCCCCTTCTCAAGTGGGAACAATGTCCCAAAAGCCAGCCTGGGCCATGGAAGGATCGCAGCAGAAGTGAGGGACAGACATTGAGCTTAACTTGCTGATAGGTAACTAGTCTTCTCCCCAGAGAACTTCCTTCACCCACATGGTTCTGACATTTACGGGGAGCCCAGGAGCAAGGAAACACTCCAGTGGCTAAGATGCCACCATCCTCACATCATGCTGTCAGTCTGTGCCCTGTTAGGATGGCGTAACCTCCATGGCAACAGGAGGTGAGTACAGGTCATTGGTCAAAGGGCTACTCATTCAAGGAGCTCTACTCCTCAAGAAGGTGTGTATTTGTGTGAGAGCATTTGCATGTGCCTGTGTATGTATGTGAGTTCCAAGTGTGTGTGTGAGAGTGTATGTGTATGTGTGAACGTGTAAGATTGTGTGAGGCATGAGTGTGAGAGTGAGGGGTGAGAAGGTGGGAGTGGGGGAGAAAGTATGTATTGTGTGTGTGAGAGAGAAATAGGGAGCAAGACATCAGAGAGAGAGAGAGAGAGAGAGAGAGAGAGAGAGAGAGAGAGAGTATGTGGACGTGTGTGTGCATGCACAGGAGCATTCAAGCTCTAGTGTCCATCCATGCACCCAGGAGGTACAGCATTAGAGTCATTGTGTTTCCAAGTCCTTCTTGAGCTGAGTAACCACTGATAGTACATAAAACAACACCACAGGTGGCGTAGAGCAAAGCAACCCCTGACCCGCATCAGAGGCGATCAACTTCCCCACAGCCTCCTTTGCAAGGCAGCCCTTACTGTGGCATTCCCATCCTCACTGGGTACAGTAACAGGCACAAAGAGTTCTGCCACCCGGTTTCTAAAGGTCAGTGCTGTCCCCACGTGTTCTCACCAAACTTGTCACATCAACAGTCACATCCGTACAGTTCACCTAGAACATGGCCCAGCACACAGCAAGCAGCTCCCACAGACTCAAGGAATGAGGCCAAGAGGACGACATTTCAGGGGGGAAAATGTCATTAATACTAAGCAGGAATGGAAGAGAGGTGGTCTGAGAAACTGGAACCATTCACAAGGTTTGAATCAAAGGACTGGCGTGTTGTATAGTCATATGCTAGCCATAATAGGCCCCAGAGAGATTCCAGACAAAGGACCATCCTGAGGCCGCATGACCCACAAAATCGAGGAGCAGCAACACGTGCACACATTGAAGTGAACACAGTCAGCATTCATCCCAAGGCAGCACAGGTAAAGCGCTGGCCAAGGGACAACACGCGGAATGGCTCAGGATAGAATGAAGCGGCCAGAGGAAAGCGCCCCACATGGTAAGCGGTTCACGCTTTCTGCTGAGGCAACAGGATGCAGAGGCCCAGGGGAGCCCCGCCACCAAAATGGCCAGCAAGAACCCCCATCTGTCCAGGAGGACAGCTGGAGCCCACTTCTTCACCCCCTCCCCTACACCTGCCAGCCCAGCAGCCTCGGAGCCCGGCACTGACTGGGGAGGGATCTTCCTTAACGTCTTTATAGAGATGAGTTAATGTAAAGGCTTTCCAACATAAGCATGTTTTTCGGCTCCTTCTCTCTGACCTTGGCATTTTCTTGCTCCCCTCCTGGCTCGGCGCTGTCCTGTGGCCAGGTTTGCCTCTCATTTGTCAATGTTATTATTGAATTTTCAAATGCCAGTAGTACACATAAATCAATGGCTTTCTTCTCCCTACTGGCATCTCCCTGCCACATGTGGTCATTCATTTTTTTAATAAGTCCTCCTCTCCTTTCGCCCATTTATAAAAATGCATCTTGCTCCCCACCACCGTCCATCACTCGGTGAGCGCGGCTATTTGTTGCCTCTCAGTGCTTATTCATCAACGTTTTCAAAAGCAAAATCACTCTTCGCCTCCTGCTCTTACTGTGCCATCAATCTTGACCAGGGGATCAATAAACTTCGCTTTTGCAATTTCTCCCCCCCTCCTGAGCTGACTCTCTCTAAAGTGCAGTCTTTTTATTTACATTTTTAACTGATCATCAGCAGAGGGGGGACAGCAGTGTCAGGGAAGCAAAGGGCTTTCATTTGCTCCCGAGGCGGCAATAACCATCCATGCATCGGTCATTTAACACGGTAACCCAGCGAAATTGATGCTCGACTCTTCCCTGCCCAGGGTCCACTCGCGTAAATCATCACCCGGGGAAACAAAAGCTCAGCCCGAGCAGTGTGTCTTGCCTTGCTGGCGGCCGGGCAGGCAGGCAGCAGAGGGAAGAGTCAGGGTGACTCACCCACTCTTGGAAGCATACCAGTTTCCAGGAATTTCTTTGCATTGTTTTTGTATGAGTTCAGGGAAAATTAAAATGAAAGATTCTGAGGTGTTGAGAAAAGGGGGGGGGGGGGGGCAGGCTGGATTTAAAATGGGCAGACATGTAAGACCAGGCTTGGCAACTGGGCCTGGGCTTGACTGGCCCATTAAATCTCTTCAAGGCTTGTAGACACATCCAGTTCACAGGGCTCTTGCCTCCTGTTAATGTTCGCAAAGACATGGAATAGTGCCTGAGCTGCCGAGCTCCACAGAGGCAAGGGAGCTGCCTGGGAAAGTTGGAGGGGTTGGTTTTTACCCCACTCTCAAAGCGCTTCCTCATAGCTGGTAAGATCACAAGACTCTGAACACGCCGCATTCACTGAAGATCAAAACGCCTTGCTCATCTTGATTTGGTGTTTCCATTATTACTTAAGCTATGGGATATTTTAGGGCATCCAATAAGAGTGGCTGGTTAACTTGGTCAGGAAGCCTGCAAGGTGACCACTGAGACTTGTGGAGGGTTAACATGGCCCCTCCCCCACCACTACTTTCCCTTGCTTAAGGCTACCGGGAGCTGAGATATAGGGCTTCTACTTTGGTTTACCTATTCTGTTTCTGGTGCCTAATACAATGCTCTTGTGCTGATGCTTACAACACACTGAGTAATTCTGTGGTCGTGATTCAAGAATGGTAAATAAGTTGCTTCCCAGGTAAAGTTACTAGCTCACACCATAATTTGAGTATCTCTCTCTTTCTCTCTCTCTCTCTGCCCCCCTGACTTCAAGCCTCGGTCCTTTCAGTGTCTAATCCCAACTCAAGTCCTCAGGAGTCATATGACTTGAGCCCAAGAGGCTATCAAAATTTTCAACAGAGACTGCCTACATCTCACCTAGGAAGACAACTTCCTTCTCCACCCCCATATCCCACAGAGCCATCCCGTCCCAGGACAAAAGATTTAGGTTCCAAGAGGCAAAGCAGCCACAGGGACCTGTCACAGAGGACCCTGACGGGTTTGAAGGAGGAGTGACAGACCACGTGTCAGGATGCCTGTTCCCAACTCAGGACACAACGCCATGCTCTTGAAGAAATCCCTTCCCCTCTCTGAGCCTCGCTGTTCTCTGCTCTGAAATTGCCTCCAAAATCTTTCTGATCTCTCCTAAGTGTGAAGCCGCCATCAACCCAAGTGGCACCAAGTGAAATGAAGTCCTACCTGTCCCCAACTCTTGGGAGGGCTCAGGACATGGGGGTCTAAGCAGATCAGCAGGAAAAAGAGATTGATAATCACACCCTGGCTTCTCTATTTAACCTCCTCAACTATAAAAGGAATGTGATGGAATTTGATTAAGATACAAATGTGGGCTTTTAGATTTTTAGATTTCATAGACAAGTAAATCTCCAAATGAAAAGAGAAAATCAGTGAAATCTTTTGGACCTAACATAATGTTGTTGATTTTTTATTTTGCCAAACAAGGGCATATAAAAAATTATGATCTACAGGCACTATATCACAAAAAAGGACATTTTAACTCCCCATTGAGAATCACTAGGAACAGGCACAGGGGCGCAGGTTTGGACCAGTTGTTCCCCCAAAGTCTCATGCATTTGGTTGTTGTGGACTGTCTTGGGGTGTCGCATGCTGATAGAAGGTAGGGCCTGGTTGGGAAGACTGGATTACTGAGGGTGTGGCAAATCACTGAGGGTGTGGCCTGGAAGGATACAGTCTCCCCCTTCTTCTTCCCAAGCCCCCCTCCTTCCTCTTGAAAAGTTGTGAACAGCCGCTCTCCACCAAACCCTTCCACCATGCCAACATTGCCAGCAGACCGTGAACAAACAGAGACCTCTGAAATGTGAGCCAAAATCAACCTTGCCTCCCTTAAATTGTGGGTGTTGGGCACTGTGTCCCAGCAATGAGAAAGTGACTAAGATAGCACCACAGGAAAAGTCCATTTTCCTATCAGACTAAACAAGCTATACTGTATCAAGGAGAGAGCGTGATGACAATCTCATTTCAGAGTGACACATATGCACAGGGCACTGCTCGGTAATTGAGTAGATGTGCACTGCTTGGTGGGTCATTTTTGTTGTTAAGCACATAAATCTCTGTCCTTTCAATGACACTCCTGAGATACCGGGAACATGACTTACCTTGGGGTTTCATATACCAAGTAGGGCTAACATCATCTGGCGGTGCCTAGTAGAGACTGGAAGGTGAGGCCACTGTTGAGTTCAGCACCAGTGAGCAGAGGTAGAAGGAATGCACGTGGGGGTCATGGCAGCAGAAGCTAAGAGATGTGTAGGGAGCCAGATCACGAGCTCTAGGCACAACCCCTGAGCGGCTTATACAGCTGTGCCCTGGTCCTCCTGGATCCCACAGCTGCAGCAAGCCAGGCACATTTGTCAAGGAACGTAGGGAACATGAAGATTCCTAGCAGAGAGTTCTAGAAATAACATTGCCTGCCTCTTTCTGGCTCGCTAAGGTCATCACAATAAACAAGACTCTCTCAGTCAATTATTGTAGACTCCAAAATGGCTGACCATAGCAAACACAGAGAAGATGCTAGCTCTGTGCTCTTCTAAGTTAATCCGAGGGAAAGCACTAGAAAAATCTACCACTGTGCCTGCACACGAGCCAAGCTGTCAGTCTGGGGCTGCCTGAGTCCCGGGCACCAGGCTTATGTAACTTCAACTGCTTTGCTAATAGGCCAGAAATAAACAATGAGTGACTGGTCATTTCTAAAAGCCAGCTCCCCTGCAAGGGGGAGAGAGAGGAAGCCAAGGGGCTGGGAGAGGAAGTACCTGCCAAGATAATAAATACAACCCAAAATCTCCAACATTTTGTGGTTTGACACTTAATTGATTAACTAATTTGAGGCAACAAGATTTAGTGTTCCTGCAGATTAGTGTCGAAGGGGTAATTATAGCTCCAGCCCCATCTCCAAAGAGCGTGGCAGCTGCAGCTCCACACAGGCCAAGCTCGCACCACGGCCCACATATTACAGCCGACGGATACAAAAGGGTTTTTGGAACACGTCCCTTTTCTGCTCCGTGTGCTGGGATTGCTCTGGAAAGGTCATTTGGTGCCTTATCAGCATAGACAAAATCCCCTGCCTGTAATGTATGTGTTTATTCTCAAATTAAATATATTAATGTATTATTTGTTCTTAAAATGTCATGGAATAGATAGTGAGCTTAGCCCTCCTGGCAGACCTTTGAAGCTTAAAGAGTAATGTAATAATACTACATTAATCCATAGCTCTGCAGTCATGTCCCTACGGAGGCCCCTGGTACATGCTCTGAAATGCTGGGTTGGCTGCACGGGACTGAAAAAGTCCATTTCTTTAACAATAGAAGGTTGGATACTAGGGCTTCTGCTGAAGTAAGGGAAAGCACCAGTCCTCTATTATGCAGGTGGAAAAATCCCACCGTGGGCATAAGAATTAGCAATGGCCTTTGTAGTCCGGAGAGAAAAAAAAATAATTTCAGGGATTGGAGAGTGAGGCTGAAAGCAATAGCATTCTATTTCTTTGCCAGTCTTCTCTGAACAAGTTTTCGTGAGGAAAAATTACAGAATGGCCCAGCTGAGTGGTCCAGGGTCACCCTAAGAGTAAACCAGCTACAGTCCATGTGAGTCCATGCAGTGCGTAGGTGGGGCCGTGACTTGCAGGTGCAGCGAGTGGCCCTGGATGGTGAGAAGCACAGGTGCTAAGGAAGGTAGAGAAGGAAACCCCTACACCCAACCACTCTCTTATAGGTTCTAGAAAAAGCAATGTCCACTCAGATGTTACTGGAGTAATTGTACTTCCACCCTTGTTCCAAACTGTTTCCCCCGTTCTGGCCTCTGTGACAATAACAGGGTTTGGGGCCCTGAACTCCCTGCTCGTGTTCTGTGAACACTCCAGGCAGAACAGCATGTCCTCATTTTCTTCTCAGTCTTACACTCTAGATTTCTGATTGTCTTCTTTTGGAACCTGACTCTGAGAGGTGCATGTTGCTTGGGAGGAGATTTCTAGAGCTAGCTCTATAAGAAATGGACAAAGGCAGAGTTGGACAGAAGGACAAGCTGACCAGAAATTAGAGCCTCAACCAGTCCTGACTCTGTGGCTCTTTGATGGGCCTTTGATGGCTATCACAAACCAAGGCAAGAGGCCAGGGCTGTCTATCCCACTGGTCAATTACTGGTCATCCCTCTGGGAAGATGCAGCCTTGGACGAAGCAGTTCCCTAGGCAGGCAGTTCTCAGAGCTGTGGCTGTGAGCTGTCAGTGGCCAGGGTTCCCAGCAGCTGGAGGACAGATGCATTGGCCTTGAAGAAAGGCTGTGCCTGGGCCAAGCATCCCAGCAATAGTCACAGCAATCCCCT
This sequence comes from Ctenodactylus gundi, assembly GCA_004027205.1. Lineage (NCBI taxonomy): Eukaryota > Metazoa > Chordata > Mammalia > Rodentia > Ctenodactylidae > Ctenodactylus > Ctenodactylus gundi. Next base: position 310,511 of record PVKB01000732.1, on the reverse strand, counting down.
TGGGTTTTCTCCACTGTTCAGCCTTTTCCCGAGAAATTAACTTACGTTGTATTCTCACCAGCAGTTCCGGCCCTCTGCTGCCCTCTGGTGGCCACTGGTACAACTACCCCCCAGTCAGGAAGGTCAGTCAGTCCACAGTGACCGCTTCTTACAAGCTCAAAGTTAGCAAGAGGCTGAAATATCCCTGGCTCTGAAGAGAGGCTTGTGTTTGCTTTTTTGTTGTTGTTGTTCTGCCCTGTCTGCCAGGAAACTTAATTCTGCTACAAAACACGCATTTTTTTTAGTCTTGAAGGCTTCGGGGTCTTCAGGGGGTTCTTGATTAAAATAAAATACCCTTGGGACTGGCGGCAGCATCGTTTATTAAATAACTTCTTAGTAGGATTAGGTGGGAGCGAGATGTTTCAGGGCATAGAATGTGAGATATGACAGTAGAGAGGGATCCAATACAGATGTACCCTGCTTCTAATAGCTGAGGGCCGTCCCACATTGGAGAAATGACATTCCTCACCTTGCAGTTCACAAGGAACACTCGCTCCTCGGGAGGCAAAGTGGCATGATAAGGAGAACATAGTTTGGCGTTTCCTGAATTTGGCTTTCGGTCTCAGCTCTCGTACTTACTATGTCTATGATGAAATCACTTATCCGACGATCACTTTCTGTACCTATAGAAAGCTGCAATACGTCCTACACAAGTCATATGTAAGAGATTCAAAGCCCTGTGCTTTCAGCATCTTGTTACTATCAGAGGTCAATTTTACATTATTTGCTGGTGAGCCCTAAGATGTCCCTAAAACATAAGGACAGCAGGACTGCTATGAGAAACTTCAACCTGTCACATCAACTCTTCTCTGGATCATGAAGGGCTTCCCAAGGGAGGAAAATGAAAGGTCTACAACAGTCACTGACGTGCACGAAGAGCAGGCAGCTGTGAAGATAAACAAGTGGGAAGATGCAGACGTCCCCGAGAACCTGGCCCAACCCTCGTAGGTCCACAGTCACTTCCTGGTGCCGAGGCAGGAGGACATGCGTTGGGGTGGCACAGCGCTCTGCCAGGCTTCCCGTGGGGCTAGGCGCTGAGCTGACGCACTGACCCATCCAGAGACTCCTGTCCTGCGCATATTCTTCTGACACTGAAGGTAAATGCAATTTTTTTTTAAAGGCTGAAGAGATTTCCATCATTGATGCAACTTCAGGTTGCTTTTTTGAGCTGGGGATGCAGGTAGAACTGGGAGTTGAATCAACGATCTTACACTTGATCTCCCAACTTAGCTCCATCCTGACATCTCATCCCTTTCTTCTTTTTATTTTGAGGTAGTCTCTGCAATTTCTCTCGCTGGCCGTGTCCTTGGGATCTTCTTTCCTAAGCCTTTTGAGTAGCTGGAACTGCAACTGCGTGCCACCACACCTGGTTATCATCAGGCTTTTGAAACTTATGTAGAGAATGTTTCCAATTAATAATAGAATTGGACCAAGAGAAGCCAGGGATGGAGTTAGGTCCTCTGGAGTGATTGGATGTCCTGAAGTCCCACCCTTACAGAGCTCATGAGGACTTTCTAGAGCTCACCAGGTCACAGTGGTGAAACACCTCCAACAAAGGACAGAATGTGAAGGCATTGTTCCCCCTCACAAATAACTTTTATAAGACATTTTGCCAAGGAAGTTATAAGGTCACTTGTAAATGAATATATGAATATATATGTCCTCACACACATGTGTAATAATATTATACTAGCTGACATATATCCCTTTTTTGCCCAGTATTCAACCAATGACAACACATTTTAGGGGCACAGGCAAGAATCAGGGGGCAAGGAGTGGAAGATTCAGAAAAACTAAAATAGGGTACCCCTAAATCTAGCTTTTAAAGTCATTATCTAAGGTCTTCAATACAGACATTAGAAAAAGAAAGCAAATAAAAGGAAACAAAAATTTAAAACAACACAAAAAGCAAGAAACTTACACTGAATACCTGGGAACTCAGAAGGCCCAAAAAGCCTTTGAGAGCTGGGACAAATAGCTTCAAGTTATCCTAAAACAGTTGTTATATGATGATTTTGAGACAGAATGAGAAACTTTAAATATACTTGGTGCAGGACACTTTGTTTAAGGAGAAATGAAAGTAATTTATTTTGAAATTATATTCATGGAGAATGTTTACTTTTAAATTGTGTGTAGGAGAAAAAAATTGGCTGTTACAAAACTCCTCAAGTATAATGTATCATTTTCCAAAGCTAGGGGTGTGCATTTGTGAGAGAGAGAGAGAAAAGACTAAGAGAAAAAGAGAAAGGAGGAGAAAAGATGAGAGAGAGAGAGACTCCCCAGGCATATTAGTTTCCCCCCCCCTAAAAATGCAAGCAGATCTTATCTCTGGGCCATTAGGACATTTAATATAGAGAAGCCCAACCGAGTACCCACTGGTATCCCACACTGTGGCTACCCCGCTGCTCCTTGGGATTCTCCAGTAGGAATGGTCCCAGGGACAGAGAATTCACAAGAAAAGACATATTGGCCAAGAGATGCATATCTCGATTGTCTTCACAGACTCAGGAGTCAGGCTCTCTGGGGTGACCCTCCTAGTGGTCTTTCAGATCCTGGAGAGTTTTTTATTTTTTTAACAATAACTGGACAGATATTGGGCAAATATCAAGTTCTTTGAGACGGTTAATACATTATTTCCTTTCTGATGCAGTTAGCATGGAGATCACTGAGAACAGAAAAGCTTTCACGTTCAGAGCAGGAACAAGACCTTGTCTTGAGTCTGGAGGGTGTGTGGTGATGTCTTCCCACGCCTCCGTATCCACAGCCTGGGGACTTTAAGGTACAGAATGAACTGAGCTAAACGGAAGGTGGGATACTCTTTTAAAAAAGAAAAAGAAAAGAAATAGAGATTGGGGCAGCACGAGAGGGGGAAAGAGCGACAACGCCTTCCTTGTCGGTTGAGCAGGCCTCTCTGACCTTGGCCACCACTGTGACCTGAACCAAGCTTCTGGCTCTGGTCATGTTGTCAGCCACTCCCTGTGCTGACCAGCTGAGATGGCAGTGGGTCCCAGCGGGGCACAGGCCAGCGTGATGGCAGAGGGGCAGGCGAGTCCTTCCCCACACAACCCTTGTTCACGGAGCCACGAAGGTCACAGGGGAAGTGGGCCCGACCCTTTCCTTCTGTTTCTGTAATGGTATTAGCAACGACTCTTTCTTACTCAATCGCACTCCCAAAGGATTTCCAATAAACTTTTTATGTGCCATAACTGTTACATTAAATAAAGCTGAAAGTATTGAGTAAACCGACTGTAAATCACTTTAGATGCCTTGGAATTACATTAAGTGTGAGAATTATGGATCTTTTGCTGCTTGCAGAAACAGAGAAACGACAGAGCCAGGCATTTTTATGCTGCCAGCCTTTTGAAGATTTTTAAAATTATTTCTTTATACTTCACGACAGCCATCTCTTGTAAATGACTTGTTCAGGGGGCAAACCAGGGGTCGGAAGGAGACTCAAGACCAGGTGGGTAGGAGTAGACAGGAAAGGGTGCCTTGCAACAAGAAATAGCTAGACCTCTAAATTTTCTCTCTCCTCAGACTTAAACTTACTATGGACTTAAACTTTCCTTTAAAAAGATTTTTTTAAGTTTATACTTTAAAAAAAAAAAACAAAACGAGTTGCAGTGTATGAGCACATGTCTCAGAGCATGTTCTTTTCCTGGACTTCTAAGTCCTTTCCATTCAAGTCTCCGCAGCTGTTATTTTTGTGACATTGACATCCTTGCTTTTATGACATTGGTGTTCCACGGTCTTCCCGAGGCCCTCACAGGGTCAGGCCTGTGTTTTAAACAGCATTGTCAGATTGTTGAAAATGGAGGAAGTTTGGACAGAATGTTGATAAAAGCGGAAATCTCTCAGACTGATATTCCCCAGTACCTCCTTTGATGGCAAAGCAGGTTTGATTTTGTTTGGAAAAAAGAATTTTGAAAAATGAAGTCTGTTTTCCAACTGGCCCGAGTGGTTTCTCTCATTGACCACTTCCAGCAACAAAATTACAGTCAGGGCCTGGTGACATCAGGACAATGGCCATACAATCAAAATGATGTTGGAATGTAGAGTGAGCTTCCTTTCAGGAACAGCAGAGGCCAGAAGAAGTCATGGTACTTCTGGGCCAGAATAGGTGTGGCTGATGAAACACTAGTAGAAGTCCACAGAAAGTTCTGAGACTCACCATGGAAAGAGAAGTCTAAATTCACATACCCACATGTAACAGACACCAGAGGACCCTGGAGCAGAGCGCTGACCGATGACCAGTCTACCATGGTAGATTGTATGATGAGGAGAAAATTATGTCTCTTGAGACCTTATGTAGAGGGGTGGGGCTGGACTGATTCTGATTGGCATGGCCACTGTTGCCTTGCTTTGCTTCCTGTTCCTAAGTAGCAGGCCAGAGAGGGGATAACAGAGTCCATATTTTTGGTTGTTCAAACAAAATCTACAGTATGGTCTACCAGCAAAATCTATCCCCACAGAGTTAGAGAAGGGGCTTCTCCGTGGCACTTTCTCCACTGCTTCCCGAGGGGGCTTTTGTTTAGACAGATTAATATTCCAGAGATTTAGTCTCTGTAAAATGGTAAAGGTGGTAATAAAACTATAGGGGCCAGATGTTAAGGGTCCAAAGAAGTACCCTTGGCCTGTGGGTCTGGTTTTCTCGCTGCCCATGGCTGTGAAGCAGTGAGTTTTGAGACCTAGAGACCCCAGCTTGTAGCCCAGTTTCCAAATTCTTTCTGACTCTTCCCAGAAAGGACAACAATGGGAGTCCACGCTTGCTAACAGGAGCAGATGACATCCTGAAACTTTTTAGTCCCTAAAGATACGAGGCCAGCTGAGACCACCACCTCATTCTCAAAACAACATATCTGCAGGCTACAAGGTTCACTGCTACACAGAGAAGAAACCACATGGAGCTATGGGTAAAGGTATTCAAATTTTAATGGACAGCTAAATTAAATAAGCACAAACTGACAGTAGGCCCTTAAACAAGGCAGATGCTGAAGAAGATGCCCAACACTAGACAAACCTAGTACATCTGCTTCCTACCCAGGTATAGAGAGGTGAAATACATGAAAACTCAACAGTAGTGTGTATGGGGCTTACCCTGGGTCAGACTTCTTCAGCTTTGGGGATAAAACAAGTGAAAACAGGTTGGGTCCTTGCTGAAGGAGTCACATTCCAGCAGGATGAGCGTAACACACAATCACTTCGGAGAGATCAGGGAGGTGAGGAAGGTGAGGGCCCTTTGGGGAAAGGGTCTCATGACAGAGGAGCAGGGTGACACAAAACATGCAGTCAGGGACATTCTCTTGGCCACAGCTGAGCTGAGATATTCATGCCAAGAGGACGGTGTACCTCAAAGTCCCATGCATGTCCAGGCACCAATTGTTGTTTCTGGACAATCCCTCCAAATACTGGCTTCAGTTTTCTTGATCGGTCTTATTTACGGCTGTAACAGATGATACAAGTAGCAACGTAATTTAAATAAACAGCACAGAAATCCTGAGAAGCAACCAAAAGTGAGTTTGTGCAGAGGGTCAGCTATGGGTACCCACACTTGTTAGTGGCAGCAGATTACACCCCAAAGCTCTTTGGCCCCCTGGATAAGGGGAGCCCCCTGCAGAAAGCCTCTGCCCACCTCCTGCCTCCCAGAGTCACATCATGAGAAGGAAGTCATTAGCAGGAAATGCTCCCAATGGGATCCCTTGTGTTTTGCTGATCTCGTAAATGTCTGGATTCAAAGTGTCACACGCATGTCTTACAATCCACAAGATAATGCCTAGATTCTGGAGTGCAAAAGCGTATTAACCTCTGTGGACCCCAGCAGGGCTCCCACAAAGAATGTCTGGTAAAAACTGCGGGGTAATTGCTCGCCATGTGGGGAACTGCCGCAGAGCTGTGTGAAGATAAAGAGAAAATGCTGAAGGCAAATCACCTGGGTTTTATAATGCTCGCCCTAAAAAATAATTAGTATGGCCTATGACATCATACTGCAAAAAGTTTGTGAGGCTGGTTTTTTTTTTTTTTTTTTTCCTCAGAAGGAAACTCTAACCTACCTCACTTTTCTCCTTACAAGGAGATTCCGGGTGTGTGTGTGTGCGTGTGTGTGTGTGTGTGTGTGTGTGTGTGTGTGTGTGTGTGTGTGTGCATGCACACACATGCTTCCCTGACAGTCAGAGACAAATGAAAATGCTGATGTTAAAATAAATAGCAAGTCGGAAGCCACAAACAGCACTCACTGTAAGCGTCAGGCAGACCTGAACAGCTATTGTTCCTGCTCTACCCGGGCCAAGCCAGGACAGCCTCCATGCTACCCACTGCTCTAGGCTGAGGCCGTGTGCCTGGTTCCCATGACACTGGCCTCACGCAGATCACCACCTCAAGCTTGCATGCAGGCACAGGCCCCTCAGAGCAGAGTCTCCGGAGCTCACGCAAGAGGCTGGACCATCCCTGGGGAAGTGTACAGCACTTCCTACTTCAGTCCCCACAGGTGAGCCAACACCACCAGCCAACATCTGCCCCCGGTGGGAGTGGGCACCAGAGAATTTTTTTTCTTCCTTCAGTAAAAAGGGATGGAATGTGCATATATATATGCGTAAACATAACTTTCATTATAGATGTGTAAAACTTCTTTGTTTTCTGTAATGTGAAATGAGCCCAGGGCCTTTGCACTGAGCTACATCCCTCCACTTTTTATTGTGTATTTGAGATAGGGTCTCACTAAGCATATCTGCCATTAAAGTTTCTATCTGTCATTAAAGTCTCGTCACTAAATTGCCCAGACTGGGCTCAAACTTGTGATGTTCCTGCCTCAGTCTCCTGGAGTCCTGGGACTGTAGGCCTAGAGGTAACATTTCTTAAAGACGCTGCCTTTGCAGAAGATTTCTCACCTTTAGCACCTGAACTAGAGTGTCCCTGTGGTTCAGTGGACTTTGGTTCATGCATTTCATGAGCTGAAGTCACTTTTCAGTTCTTTATTCCCTAAAATTCTTCGACTCTCAGGTCTCCGGAGGATGGTGGCTGGCCCTGACCTTTGTGTTGAGAAGGGAGGCCATACTGGATCTCTAACACTGCAAGGGCACAAGATGGGTGTAGCCAGACCACAGTCCCTAGGTGGCTGTGGACTGCCTCTCTGTGTAAGAGCATTCCTTCAAATCAGGAGAAGCAGGCAGCACCCCAGGCAGATCATGCTCGCCCACCTTGGGAGACCTCTGAGGTCAGGTCTTGAGGTTAAGCCACAAGGCATAGGGACAAGTCACATTTGAACTTCTCCTCCATGCTCACGTCTCACACGAACCTTGGATGATTCTATCAGTTGCCGCTGCCATGATGAAATGACCCTTAGCTTGGGGCTTCCACAATAGATGTTCACTTCCTAAAGGGCAGAGGCTCACAGCCCGAGCTGTAGTGCTGGCCAACTTGGCTCCTTGGGTGGGTTCTCTTTCTGGCCCGCACACAGCACCCACACGCTGGGTTTGCACATGGCCTTTCCTCTGAGCATGTGAGCACAGCACATGAGGTTTTCCTCTTCTAATACAACCAGTGATCTTTCTAGGCGAGGTAGCACACACTGGTAATCTCAGCTACTCAGGAGGCTGAGGGAGGAGGATCACAATTTTAAAGCCAGCCTGGGCATATACAGTAAGATCCTGTCTTGCAACAATCATGTCAAAGGTCTAGGAACGATGCTCAGTGGTTGAACGTTTGCAGAGCACGCATGAGCCCCTTGTTGCAGATGCCCAGTACTGCAAGAACAGAAAAAAAAAAAAAAAAAAAATGCAAACGTGCATTTCAGGCCAGTGGCTTTATCAGATTTAGAACCTACCCATAAAATTTCATTTAACCTTAACTACCTTCTCCAAATACAGTCACTCAGGGGTGGGGCATCAACTACGAAAAAGGAAGGTGAGGTGGGGGTGGCCCTGGACACAGGGTGATCGATAGCAGAGATCAGTGTTACTGTAACATCCCAGGTAAGGCGAAGCTCAGAACAATTCCTTGACTCACCAGAGTCAACAAAATGCTGGAGCACAGAACGAGAGCCACGTCTGCTGCTTTGAAACCCGTGCTCAGCTCCGCATGCTACAGTGCTTTTTTCTAGCTCAATAATCGCATGATCTTCAGTGGCCTCAGACAAGGACAATTTGGCCAGCCTGTCCTTCAGGTCAGCACAAAGCAGCCCCAGGTCCCATCTGCTGCAGCCAGGAGCGGCAAGGGGAGGAGGGCAGCTCCAGGCCCGCGTCTATGTCCGGCCTCCTCGCCCCTTCCCTGTGGATGACCTCAGGTCTGCAGATTGCCTTCAGGTCTGCAGCCTCCCCTGCGTTCCCTGAGAGAGCATTTCCTCGCGGCCTGCTGATAATTTATTTACTTTTGCTAAGTGTTCCCTTCCAGGGGAGGGGAAGAGGAGCGGTGGAAAGGAAGATGGGTTGCTGTCTTTGAAAAGCCGACTCATAAATGTTCAGGTACGTTTCTTTTTTCTGTGGGCTAAGCAGCTTTCCCAGCCAAAAAAATAATCACACTGCAAGCATCTCCCAGGTCTTGAGAGAGCAGGCGTATTTTATCTCTCCTTGGTGACGGCTCTGAGCAGCTAATGCTCTTGCATTTTAAGCTTGAATAGATTTTTGTCCAAGGCAGTTATAGTTTGTTGCTCCCCCCGTGAAGGTCTTTGTAGACTTAGGGAACAAAGGAAGCCTCCTTCAAGCAAGGCGACGATTTCTTGCACCTTAAGACAATGCTCTGTATGTGGACCCTTGTCCTTTGTCGTCTCCCGTCTCCCCTTGAACGAGATGGGGTCCATATCTTAGTTCTGACCAGCTAAGAAAGGAGAAGTACTTTTCAAGAAAGGCAGAGTAATTTTTGTACACAGAACCTTAGAAGGAAAAGGATTATTGCCCTGATCCATACAACTGCTTTTGAATACAGTTGGGTACCTGACACCATAGCAGCCATGTTGTAATCACAAAGGCAACACACACACACACACACACACACACACACACACACACACACACACAGGCAAAGAATGGAGAAAAAATGGGTTTATAATGATAAAACTGTTGAATCAACTTTGAGCCAGCTGTCTTTAGAAGTCCTCAAGAAGTCCTAACGTGTTTTTCTTAAAGCTGCTGTTAAAGGTGATTCAGATTACTTACTTGCAGCCAAAAGCATTTCCAGTGTGGACACTGGATCACAGGATTGCCACTATTGCCAGGTAGAATTCACCTGAATTTCTTCAAAAAGAAAAATTCCTTGGGAATGATTCTTTTCCTAATGAATCTAAAGATTGCAAATGGCAAAAATATAGCAGGCCACTCACTGCTCCTGCATCAGGACAAATTGGCCGAGGGGTTCCTCTCAGGACCATGCTGGGTGCCATTGATAAACCTTTCATAGTAATTACACTTTGGGATGAAACCATTTCCTCACCTGGATGGACAGGACCCATGGTGCCCAGCCCAGAGACAACCTTGATGGATACTCTGAGAAAACTCCCTCACCATCCTCGACAGTGTCCCGGAGGTTTGTCACTAAGGGTGTTACGCCACAAGGCCTCCTGAATATGGATTCTGAGTTCCACACCCCTACCCTGACCCTAGTTTTAGCTACAGGAACAGTTTTCCATGACATGAGGAGGCTGAATAATGCCGCCTGAGTCATCAGATGACTGGCACTACTCTTCCGGTTGACAGTGCTAGAAGGGGAAATTCAATCTCAGTGCTACTGTTTGAAGGCCTCACTGAGAGGAGGCAGGCCCCTTCACTCAAAGCTGGTCTGTGAGACCTCAACTCATTCCTTCCCAGGCAACACTCTGCGGACAAGCCGTCATGGCAGTGATTTAAATTAAAGTACCGCCATGCTGATGAGAAGGGACACTTAACCATCCACATCTCTGTTTGGAGACCAGGTGAGGGCAGACTCTCAGAGAGAGACTACCATTGTTCTCAGGTGACCCAGTGACATCCAGATGGAAAGATGCTGATTAGATTCTGGACACCACAAGGACATCAGAGTAACTTTCTGCTGACCCTAAAGTCTAGTGACTCTTCTTAGGCAAAGACGTCATGGATTTGTGGCTTTTTCCCCCCGTAATACTATGAATCAAGCCAAGGGCTTTTGTGCTAATCTACAACCTCTGCCTACTTTATTTATTTTGACACAGAATCTCACCAAATTACTAAGTCACCTGTGCTGATCTTGGACTTGGGATCTTCCTGCCTCAGCCTTCCGCAATGCTGTAACTACAAGTGTGCACCAGCACATGTGGTCAATTTGATTAGATTAGCTGCAATTTTATTTGTCACTAATACTTCTCTCTGCTATTTCTAGCAGTGTTATCAGGAAGAAGCAGGAACTCTCTTTGTGTTAGAACTGCAGGACCCCCGTTCACATAGCAGATAAGGACACAGAAACCCTATAAAAAGAAGTGATTGCACCAGCTGGACCCACCCCTGGGGCCCCTGAGCATCCCACCGGAAGTGTGTTGCCAGAATGCATATCTCTTTTTTCTCCTCATTTCTTGATGCCAGAGTTGAGACCATAAAGGGGCCTGTCTCTCTTGCATCTTCCGTACTCCCAGCATTCTTGTTCCCAGAAACACTCTACACCACTTCGTTAATCTCAGACAGACTTGTCTCCGGTCCTTGTCTTGTCCCATTGCTTTCTGGATGCATTATGCAAAGGTCATGGAGACTGATAAAATCACCAGATACTATATCTGAAAGATTACATTCCCGAGGAGGGATGGGAGGGTGACTCGATGACAGAAGAGAGTTTTTGAAAATATGACAAGGCCCCTGTGCCTTCAGAACAAATAAATGTTACTAGAAGCTACTCACTCAGAGGCCGATTGCTCATGTAATCCGTTATCCTTACAGTAATCACTCTAATAAGAGCAGGATGTTTCCTTACAAGTTTTTTTATGAGATATTCATAGGTGGTACACTAAGTAAGTAATTTAAATCAAGTTTGAGCCTTCTGCTTAGAGTCTGCCCCAAATTCCCTCTACTTCAGTCTCAAAATCCTTTCCTCCAAAATCCTCTGCCTGAGTAATGGTACCAACTTCCTCCCCCAGAAGCCCTGGCATTCTGTGAGTTTCTTGTTTTTCTTCATTTCCTCTGCAGGCCTGGCCCACCTTGTAAAACCTCTCTTCAGTAGTTCCTCTTTCCTTCTTCCCAGCATCACTGGCCTGTTCTAGGTGCATTGGCTCCTCTTCTGAGCTGCTGCAAGTGTTTCTACTGGTTGTCCACCAATGTCCCCTTCCTTTCCATGTAACATTGACTTAAAAAGGCATTAGCCTGTCTACTGTGGAACCCCTGTTTCCCAGACTTACCCACTGAGGCACGCTAAGATTGGAAGGAAGTGAGCTGGCTGCTGCAGATATGGGCACAGCCCCTTTGAGAGTCAGGTCACAAGGTGTGAGCAGGTACTGCAGAATGGTACCTGAAATCTTGGCTCTCTTCTGTAGACAGCATGAGCTCAGGGTGGGGGTGGAGGTGAACTGGGCATGAGGAGCAAACATGAAGACACGTATTGCTCAGTTTGTTAGGGTTGTAAGAGAGGCAGAATTGACAGAAATTATAAAGAAAGGGGATTTATTTGGAGGGCTTACAAGTCTGAGGAGAGAGATAGTCTAAAATGGCAGCCTGTGTGTGTGAGAGCGGGAGGCTCCAGGGGCTGCTCAGATGTGAGATGGAAGGACACCAGTTCAAGACTGCGGGTCAACCGGTATGAGTCTCCTGCAGATCACTGGATCAGCGTTGTTCAAAGAGCAATGGCAAAGACCAGAGACCGGAGCTGATGGAATTCGGCAACGTGTACACAGGAGCAAGGGGATGTTCACAGACAATAGATAAGCTAGATCTTTCCCAGGAAAAGTTTTGACAATCTTTCTTCCTTCCTTCCTTTTTATTTAGTCCAAGCTACCAGTTGGGCCTCCCACATCCAGGGTGGGTTTTCTTCCCTCATTTGCTGTCCCACAAGTCACTCATAAGCACCTATGAGCTCTACCCTGGGTATTTTCTAATTTTTTCAAGTTGACACAGTACCTTCAATGGTCACAATTACCCGTTACTCTGAAGGGAATTTAGGATCCACTTCATAGAGAGTGGAATAAATAAATGTTCCTAAGTGAATAAATGAAATAAAGATGTGCCTGCAACATCTTCCTCCAACTAAATATGCACAGCAAAGAAAACTGCCAGTATGTTGCATTTGGCGTAACAGAAGAGGCTCTATGCAAGGTCACGCAGCGTTGCCAGGGAATGCACCATAAAAAGGGACGGTGCTCCTCTGCTTTCTGCCATTATGACAAAATATGTGTGCAGATCAACTTCTACCAAGGGAAGATTTTTTTTTTCTTCTAACTCCTAGTATCAGAGGTTTCAGGCCATGATCTGTTGTTTTCCTCTGGGCCTGTGATAAGGCAAAACATATGTCAGAGAACAGGTGGAGAAACTACTGGCCTCATGGGAACAAAGAAGCAAAGAAAGAGGAAGAGGAGGGGCTAAAGGTCTAATATCAAGGACACACATCCCCAGTGATACAACTTCCTGCCACTAGGTCCCACCTCCTAAAGATCCTACCACCTCCCATCAGTGGGCCTTGACCTGGCAACCAACCAATCATTCAATTGGTGCCCTTTGGGGAATAGTTGAGATCCAAATAAGAGAAGATTAATTGAGAAATACATTGTTAGCACATAGTTCTATGTTCTGAACTGTGAAAGAGTTAGTAACACCTTTTCTAAGATGACAGAAAGGGGTTTATGGAGATTTCAAACACCCCCTCGCCCCCGGCCAGAGTCAGAATGCAAGCACACACCCACGAGACTAGCAAGGCATCATCTCCAGACTACATAGACTCAACTTGCAGAACTTTGTCCTTCTTTCTCTCTATTTTTTCTTTTCTTCCTTCTTTAACAGACCACAGCTTGGAGTTAATAATACAGCATGAGGCTTAAAGATATTCTCTTCTCTAAGTGGAAGCCTAGAAGGGGCTGAAATGGATCTGGGGAGAAGCATGTGTTTCGTGTAGTTAATACTAAAGAAGAGCTCCACATCTCAGTTCAATCAGAGAGACTGGGAAGAGAAGAAAAGGAACTTCTAGTACCTGAAACACCCACAGTGGGTAAGAACTGACCCTTTGATAGGACTCTTGGCTACAGCAAAGGAACCCTCAGCTTAGATGGTGAGGAGATAGTACACACTTAGGCAATAAAGGGCTCTGACAACCACGGCTGCCAGAGAGAAGAGTTCAGTGTCCTCTAAAGCAGTGATCATCAACCACAACGTAGCAGACACCAAGTCTACTAATCTGAGAGCATGTGGAGCTCAGGTGGAAATCTGAGTGATGGGTAGTGGCTGTAAGTGCAGATTAAATTCCACTGGCCCCCATGCTATTTCTCTCCTGCATTCTGGCCCAGTTTCTAACAGGCCATGAGCTGGGGTTGGAGACCCCTGACGTGAAGCTATGGAGCCCTCTGTATGAGCTAAATCTTGAGAAAAATTCCAATGGGGCAAATAAAGGTTGGCTTCAAGTTTTTCCTCCCAGGTGGGAAATAACCAAAAAAAAATGAAGGATACCTTTCTGCTGAGTTTCTAAGAAAGCAGCTTGTAGATCGAGAATTCTAAATTCAGGTACACGGTTACCGGAAGACCAAAGAGATGCCCTTCCTCGGGGAGTATACCAGTTACATACTTAGACAAAACCAAATAAACGCACTCAAGATAGAGAAGTCGGAGACTGGGGAACAGAGGCAGCTCCAGAAGCCGGTTAACATAGAAACAACCATCGCAAAGTTGGATTCTGATATTAACTGAAAACACAAAATTATCGATGTAGCTATGGGACTGACAAAAATGGGGAAGTAGAAAGCAGACAAGAGAGATAACGCACTAAATTTTTCATTACACGAGTAGTTAAAGTTTTTGGTTTGGGTTTTGGTCTTTTTGTTTCGCTGGGACTATGTAAGCTTTTAATTCCAACTATTCAGGAAGCTGAGGCAAGAGGGTTCTCTTCCTCTTAGCCTTAGCAAGTTAGCAAAAGTGTATCTCAATTTTATATATATATATATGGAAATGTAGCTCAGTGGTAGAAAAACCACAGTGGGTTCAATTCCTAGTGCTAGGGAGAAAAAAGTGTCAGAGAGAGTGTCAAGCAAAAATTCATCAACGTATGGAATCTGGAAAAGTAACCTACATACAAAAAGCTCAACTAGGAGGCCCATAAACTCTCAGAGGCTGAGCTAGAGGGATGAAAAGTTCAAGCCCAGCCTGAGAATCTCAGTGATTTACTGAGGCTGGGGAGATATCTCAGTGAGACCTGCTAAGTTCAATTACCAGTATCCCAAAAAGGGGTCTGTTCGGCTTACATAACCAAGAGTTTATAGAGAGCAACAGATAGAGACTACACACAATTGTGCAGAATAATTTGCCATGAATTTCTCCATGAAGTATGGGATCTCTATCTATAGACATCCATTTTGAAGGTATGCCTTGAAAACTTTTCAAGTTAACCTCTGAAGAATTAGACTGCAGGTGCATGCCCTCTTCCGCAGTCCATTAGACCAGATGGCTTTTTGCATGTACGTGGAAAGTTCTGCTTCTCCCTATGTAGCCTGTCCCCACCCCTAAAAGACAGGTGCCCTCCTGTGATCTCTGGGTGTGGCAGGGGCAGGAACAACCCCAAACCCTGCCTCCTACTGTCTGCTGAGTAGGTTTCTCATCAAACACAGCTCTGTAGGAGAGAGCTCTGACCCCTCGGAGATGGGTCAGAAGTAAGGAAACTTGGGAGTGGATTCCTCCCCTGCTCCATCACTTCCCAGGCACCACTTAGGGCTCAAGGAAACTTATGAGAAGTACAAGTAAGTAAGCACAGTAAATAAGCACGGCTTCCACCCTTCATTCCTAGAGTCAAGGTCCACAGCTAGCCTTCCAAAAAAAAAAAAAAAAAAAAAAAAATCAGGAAACGATTTTGCCTTCCAATGAGACAGGCTTCGAAATTGCTAAAGAAACACACACACACACACACACACACACACACACACACCCCTAAAACATAATTTATATGGCAAATAGGAAAACGCAGAGCAATTAGCTGCACAAGCCAGGAAGCATAAAACCAGATAATAGAGTCAGGAAAAACTATCATATAAAAATTAAAAAAGAAAGTAGCACAAACCCAAACAGCACAAAACTAAATAATAGAATGAAGGAAAGCAGTGATTATAAAGTTAAAAGAAAAGCTACCAGTTTAAAGAAGGGAACACCTCAATTGATTTGGGAGACGAAGTTTACTTGACTCTACATCACTTGGGGAGTTCGCTGAGGTCATTCTCTATGGATAGAGAGGGTGTATTTCAAAGGTACACGGAAATCCAAGGGTGGGTTGGGAGATGGCCTCATCTGCTACACAGTTCCTGTTATCCACATTTCAGGGGAAACCAGGCCAATAGCTGTGCATCATCTCGGATAACAACCAGAGATCTGGAGACCCACTGTGTAATGCATAAGAAATTAATAAGCAGGAAAGTATAATCTACATACATCAAAGCAACATCCGCAAAACCTGTTAGAAACACCAGCAGAAACGAGTAGAAATCCAGGGCTAGTGTGAGCTGAGACACACTAGCCAGTGTCACCCTGTGATGAGCAGGCAAGACACAACAACGATAATAAAGAAAAGATCTCAACTTTGCTTCATGTGATGTCAACTCCCTTGACAAAATAATTCTGAAGCTCGTCTGAGTGAAAAAATAATTCTAGATTTCTATGAAATTCCAGAAGAGTAAGGGAAGAAGCAACCCCTAGCAGATGTAAAACTAAATCCTAGAGCTACAGTCACAGCAAGGGTATGGAACTGGTAGAAGAATCAAAGAAAGATGAATGGCAAAATGGCAGTGAAAATGTCACCTGTATTTAACAATCATTAGATTCATATCCTATTACTGTATCTATTTAGTGTAGCAATTAACACACTTATATCTAATAAAAATACGAGTAAGTATACTAGTGAGGTAAATGTACAAGCAGTAAAACATTAATATTTAATAAATTAAATATGATTTAGTAAAATGTCGCTTACAAATGCAATAGAAAACAACAAATAGTAATGAATAAAAATGGCTGGATAAGTTGAGGAAAACATTGAATTAAACTCTCAGTTCACATTAAGTACCTGACACACAATTAGAGTGAAACCAATACTTGCTCAAAGAAGAAATGAATAAATGAATGAATAATAATTTTAAAATGTGGATGGATCAAATACTTGGCAAACCATATGCCACTATAAAACATTACAAGCACATATTGTACTGATCTCTAATAGAGAAAGGCCTTTGGAAATATAGCAATGCTGGGCGAGGCAACAAAGAAAACAACCAGTAGCATGGATTCCACGGAAACTGAGCCTCTCTGGATGAAAACCTGCCCAGGTACAGTACACAAAGGATGAATGTCTTTCACATATAAATGGTTCTTCAAATCAGAAAGCTAAAGACAAATATTCCCATGGAACGTGAGCAAGGACATGAAGAGACAAATTCTCAGGAGTAGAAAGACAAATGACCAATAAATATCGAAAGAAGTGTTCAACCTCATTTGTTATCGACGACATGAAAAATTAAACAAAACCACAAGAATAATTCAATTCTGAAAAATTCTGTCATCAAACACTCCTCAAAAACAAAACAAAGGAAAACAAACACTACACCCACATAAAATCTGGCACACTCTGTTAGGATCTCCTTAGATCACTGGATGTGATGCAAAGTTCCCTGGGAACCTAGACCTGAAATTCCTGGAACATCATTGCTGGAGAATGAATAGTGAGGATGTGGTAAGATGGGTAATGTTCATACGTAAGGCCTGTGAAGATATATGCTTCTGCCTTTCTGCAAGATATTTACTAGCACATATTAAGGGTCTCAAAAATATCTAAAATTTATTCTTGGTATAAAATCTTACGCAAAAATCTCATGAGGAAATCTGAAATGCCATGATAGATATATAGATAGATAGAAAAAATACACATATACATAAAACTGTGGCAAAATTTATTATGTAAACAAAAGGCAGCATTTTTATATTAACAAAAGGTGTTAACTACTTAAATTTCCAAAACAAAGAATTGTTTAAATAAATTATGTCACATGCTTAAGATCCATTGCTACCTCAGTACAGTGCTTTTCAATAATAGCTAATGACTTGAAGAAATAGTCACAGCGGCTGTAATATGTAAAAGGAAGATGTGCATTTGGTATAAGAATATCTGTATAAGCATGGATGACGCCGAGTGGTAGAGTGCTTGCCTGGCGTGTGCGAGGTCTAGGTTCAATCTCAAATACAAAAAAAAAAAAAAAGATTTGTATTGTATCCACACGGTATATACATTTCGTGAGTGCCTGTCAGGTGTGTCTCCATCACCTCATTCACCAGATCTAGCACTATGTGACTTCTGGCTGCTTCCGCAAAGTCAGCGTGACCTTGGAAGGTAAATGTTTTGGATTGCTTCAGGACATGGACACAGCCGTGATAGCGTAACTAGAGACACTTACGAAAGAGTACTTCTAGAATTGCTCTAGAAAGAGGCAAAAGCAGTGAGATAAGTGCATTTGAAGTGAAGGGGAATATTTTGAGAGCAAATAATGTGTGTCTTTTACTGTAAAAACTTGTAAAGTTTAAATACACTCCTCAGTTTTCAATCATACTTTGTGTGTGGGAAATCTACACCGAAATAGGTCACGTTGTTAATGCTTATTATTTCTGTGTGAACAAGTTATAAATACTTTCTTGTTCTTGTCTCAGTTGGGAATTAATTTTGCCAAGCCAACCAAAAAATTTTAATACCAAAACAGAAATGATTAGAGAAATTTGACTGACATTAGAAAGTCTTGAACTGAACCTTGAAGTCCATGCTGCAGTAGGAGCCAGTGAAAGGAAACCAGCCAATTGGTCTCCCCTCAGTAGGTCGTTTTCTAGGACATTCCAGGTTCAGTGTTTCTGAGGGACTTTATGTGTCATTATTCAGGAATGAAAGTCCCCGTACACCCCTGGCCAAAAGTGGCCACCATTCTTGCCTTCAGACCAAACAAGTTATGTGCCTGGTTCTATAAGTTATGTGTTTGTTTCTCTTGTGAGAACTACATATGTGCAAAAAAAAAAAAAAGAAGAAGAAGGAATTCCTATCGAAGGTGACTTGAATCAGAGTCTGGGACAATTCTTGACAATCCATATGCACGCCAAGAAACCATTTCCACTTCTCTGCCAAACACTACACCAGTCACTTAAATAACTCTCAAAGGTGTACACCTGGTCTCTGGGGGTTGGTATTTTGTGGAAAGTCAAACTAGGGTAGAGTCCTTGATGACTTCACATATGGTCATTAAGTACTCAAGCTTTGGAATAAGAATGCCCAAATATTTAAATGCTCCTTGATTATTTCCACATGTGTGACCTTGGGCAATTTGCTTAGAATCTTTACACCTTCTTCTCTTCATAGGTAATGTGAGGTAATAATAGTGCTTACCTCAAAAGACTGTGGGTACAATTAAACGAGATAATGTGCATAGGGACATGGGACAAGAGTTCTTTTTGTCTTCCTGATTCTGTCTGATTACTCTAACTTCGAATATGTCTGATCTGGTACCTGGAACATGTTTCTTCTGGTGTTTTGGTCTTTTCATATTCACGTCTTGCATAGGGACTAAGTCTTATCTGATAACTAATTTGACCACGTATGGTTACAACTTTAGAACTGCCTTATGGGTACAATTTTTTTCATTGCCATTAGATTGTGTATGCTTTTCAGTACTCAGTAATTACAGCTGCTGATGTCTTAAACTCCCAAATTACAATGGCTTAACAAATAAAGCCTATCTCAGTCGCATTACAATCTGAAAACTCAGAAGAAAGTCTTCTCTGTGTGAGTTCCACTGTGTGGCTCCACCAACCTGCTGGGTGCTCCAAAGTCTTCCACTGTGACCTCTGCATTGAGCCAGCCAAGTAAGGAGAAAAGGGGGCTTGGGAGGAGCAACAGGAGTGCTTTGCCTCTAGGCAGGAAGGTAGTAAAACACATTGTTTTCCTGTATTATCTGCCAGCTTGATCCCATTTACAGGGCCCTGCCTATAGTCTTCCAATAGGCCCAAGAAAAGGAAAGTGTTCCCGGAGTTCTGGTTAGTCTCCCTCACAACTGCTAAAGATAACTTGTTGCTCTAAATGTCCTGGACCAGTTTTGGTCCAAAGTAGTGTTTTCTAAAGCTCATCATAATCGTTTTGACTTTTTTTTTCTTAAAATTCTTGCTTTATTGATAGAAAAATTTCATTTTGGATATTTTCCCCAAAATTATTCTTTTATTAGTATGCATTTGCGATACATAATTGCATTCAACTTGAGGAATTGGTGTGTGTGTATATCACATGTTAATCATAAAAATTCTCTTTATGTATAAAAAGTATAACATTTTATCATAAGGTCTACTGCAGAGAGAAAAGAGGAAATGATATCAGGGCAACTTTCCTCCCAGTAGAAACACAACTGTAAGTTCCAAAAGGAAGTAGAAAGAATGCAGGAGGACCAGACCAAGGGTTAGAGCATTCCTGGGTCCACAAGAGGGTGGGCTGGGGAAGGGCAAGATGACACAAAGGCAGCAATGAAACAGCAGACAGGGACATGCTGTGGACTGTCTAGGTACAGGTACATGTGATGCAGTGGACTGTCAAGGTTATTTCTCATCCCAAGCTCTTTATTAGGTACTACCCCATAACACCAAGGTTGAAAAGTCAAAAGAAAATGATTACTTCCCAGCTTTCTTTATGTTTAGAATTCCAGATGAACCTCTAGTCAGCCAAAGCAAGTAGAGTTGATCAAGAATGCCCTCTAAAGGCCTCATACATTTGTATATTGTGGACTAAAGATTCCATGTGCTGTTGTGAGGTGAGGCCTGATTGGAAGGAGCCAATACGCGGGGCTTGGCTCAGAAGGGGTGGGTCACTAGGACAGGAGCTAGAAGCATATACACTAGCTCCACCCTTGCTCACTCTGCTTCCTGTCGAGGTGCCACAAACAGCTTTTCCTCCAGCTAGGCCTCTGTCATGTACTTTCACCATTGCCAACCGAATGGACTGAGACCTTATGAAACTGTGAACTCAAATAAATCTTTCCTCCCTTAAGTTGTACAAGCTAGGTATCCTGTCCCAGTAACAAAAAAGTAGCTAAGATGGAAATTGGTACCAGAGAAGTGGGGTCATTGCTATGACTTTAGGTGATGATGTGGTTTAGAAGCTTTTGGAACTGGTTTGCAGGTGGAGTTTGGAAAGGCTTAAAGATGCCAGCTAGCAAAACCTCCGAACACTATAAGCCAAGCTGGAAGATTCTGGTCAGAGCTCAGAAGAACAGAATGCTGATAGGAGAGTGACTTGCATAGGACAAACTCAAAAGTTTTCGGATGGGAAAGAAGACTTTATTTGATATGGAAACAATGTGTGCTAAATTCTGGCAAAAACCACATCAATATTTATTCTGTCCTACCAATGAAAAAGTAACAAGGCAACCCCAATAGGAAAAGAGAGATGGGGTACAGAAGAGTACAATGTCATTCTAGGGTCAGACCCTGGGGATTTGGATTTCCTGGTGAACCCCTCACCAAAGCTACTAGACCTTCACAGTCATCTGTGAAATAGTTCTTGGTGTCTGGTTAGTGATACAGGTGCCGATTTCTGTGGAACTGTTTTGATAGCCCATTCCTATAATGAAGCTAAATATTGTCTGGCTGCTGTGTCCCTGGCTATTTGCACTCACGATCAAGTCTCTGAATGGTTCAAGTGCATGCTACAGACGTCCTAACATTGCTATAGTTTGGATTTGCAATGTTCCCCACCATAGTCTATCCACTAAATGATTGTTTTGAGCTTGGCAATATTAGGAGGCAGTGAAAGGTGCAAGAGTTGGGGCCTATGAGGAGGTCATCGAGTCATTGAGAGTGTGTCCTTGAAAGAGATTGTGGGACCCCAGTCATTTCCTCTTCTGTTTTACTGCCCAGTTGGGAGGTATTGTCTTGTCATAGGCCCAAAAGTAATTGATCCCATAGAGGAAGGACTGAGCTCTGTAGAAACTACAAGCCAACATAAACCTTTTCCTTTTACAAGTTGACTATTTTGAATATCTGGTATAGTAACAAGAAATTCTGCCTAACACAAATATTATTTTTTTAAATGGCTAGTTCCGCTTACCCCACATAGAGTAGACCCTGCTTCCCTGTGTTCCACAAAAGAACTGAGCATCACTCAAGATGACTTTACCCGAGCCAAGCTGAAAATAATAACTGAGTGTAGCAAGATGAAGAGCTAGAATTCTGCAACAGGCCTTACATTATTTCAGAGGTTATGAACAAATTTTAAGTCTGTGGCTAAAAACAAAGATTTACCCTTTTCTGTGCATCGAAGTCACAACGTGTGAAGTTCAACCCTGGGTATTGCATTTTTCTCACTGGACCCTCCAAATAAGCGTGAGTGGCAAGAACTATTAGACTCGTGAGGACATCCAGTATCAAAGGTCTAGAAGACAATCACACCAGTAGTGTTAGGCTCGACCAGTTCCCAAATGCAGGACATTCTGTGAACCCTCTGTTTATTCCATGTCCCCAAGCTTTTCTCAATTATTAAAAGCAAATTTCAAAAATCTGAGGTTTTTAAACAATAGTTCCCACACAGCTTTCAGCATTATCTTTATTATTTGTTTATATTAATTAGGCTGCAGGAAGAAAGTCTCACCGCTTTTGATTCAAGTTTGAACTCTTGACTCAAGTCAGTGAAATGTCTGTTGGGCTACTCAACACACCCATGGGTTAGGGAAGAGGAATAGTTTATATTGCTGGCAATTTGAAGAAGGAACTTCTCAGAGGACGGGGCCATTGACCTGTAATGTCAAGGGAGGAAGAGGAAAAGATAGATGATAAAACAGAGCCAATTAGTACCGTCTGGGGGAGTATGAAATATATAAATACATATCCATAAACCACGAAATGGTATGGTTTCAAGATGTTAATTAGCTGTGTTTCTGTTAGTGAGTGTGATGTCAAAGGGGGAGGGGAGGTTTCTTAGTCAATTAGGACTGGGAAACACTAATTAAACAAAACAAACCAGATCTTTTGTACTGTAGATTTTTAATATATTTCGTATCTGAATAATATGCAAGAGGTAAATTACATCACATCTTCCAAAATTATTTGATCACTCGACTGGCTATCTACACATCAAAAGTGTAGGAGAAAATCACACCAGTGTCTTGAGTTCCTAGAGATACCAGAGAACTCACAAGCCACACACATTCCCAGAGAACTCAGAGTGCAATCCTGCAGGTTTTTTTTTTTTTTCGATGAGGAAGAATATAGAAATTTTTGTCCTGACTATACCAGTAATCTAGATGGAATAATCACCCCAGCTGAAATCCAGAAAAACAAAGCAGAGAAAACTTGATGAATACTTAATTACTTTCAAATGAATCATAATCCAGTACGAACTTCACATCAGTCTAGTCCACCCTAATTCAGACTGTGGCGTTCTTTGGCCACCACGTACTCTGTGTTTCTTCTAACAAATTTGCTGTTATGATCAGTGAGGAAATTGGTCCTAACAATTCAGTTAGGTAGACTCTAAGCGAATTGTCTTGTACATTTTTAAAGTCTTCTAATTTTTTCTCTTCTTTATTAGAAAAAAGGTAGCATCCAGTTATCGATAATTGTTCTATCCGTTCTAATGAGAAAGTAAAGTGAATTGGAAGTGTGACAATATGATGGTACAATTTCCAAGCTATGAGTTTTTGCTATCAAACTGAAACCAAGTAAGTAGTCATTTTGAACCCACATCGTTTTGTTTTGTTTTTTTCAGTTCTTGAGTTACAGCTCCTGTTCCTGGACACTTATGTACACCCTTTAATGATGCCAATTTCTTTATATCTTCAGATAGAATATCATGTGTATTTTTTCTAGAGATTCTGTATTTTGTCTGTTTTGTTGAATTGACTCAATGCATAACCACTTCTCCTTAACAGGTATAAAGCTCAATACAAAGAAGCTTTCTCTGAAGTAGGAAGAGAAACGATCGTTCCCGGGGTTGTCTTGACTCAAGATGTGGAAGTTGTGCAGAGAAGGTTTTCAAACAGTCATCGAAGACCTTGGAACCACAAGTCCTGCTCTGCAACATCTAGATTTATGGAACCAGAAGTTCTCCTGTGCCAAGTTTCCTAGAAGCCTCAGTTCCAGAAAACTGAGGGAAAAGAAAATGAAACTTCTGTCCATTCCAAAGGACTGAACCTTTGGATTGATAAATCTGGGTGTGGGTAACTTAGGATAGGAAGTGGAGAGGTAATATGCCTTTAAATGACTGTTAAACTGTTAAAGTTTTTTCAAAATATTGGTCTTTCTTATTGTTGTTGGCCTTTTTGTGTGTGTGTGTGCGTGTGTGTGTGCTTCAGATAGGCCCTCCAAAGAAACTTACAAAGAACCAGCCAAAGCCACTGAGTCACTCTGACTCATTTCAGTGACCTAGAATAAACTCTGCTCACTATAATACTGAATTCTTCACCTAGAGGCATTACCATCTGCCATTTTTTACTGAACATGATATATGACCTCAAACTGGCCCAGGAATGTGTCTGCATGGCCTTCACCTCGTTTTATAAGACTGACTGAGGCCAGAAAGCTCTAACCAGAATGCCCAGACCATATAGTGGCCCAAGAACATATGCAAATGATTTATAAACACTGCCCCACTGAGAGGAGACTCCTGAAGAGATTCAGTGAACTCTAATAGGAGTGTCTGCATATGCCAGCCTGATCCCGGGAGCTCTAAAGGGGCCTCCGAGGCTGCAGGAATAACCGAAAGAGTTGCTGGGATGTCTTGACCCTAGCTAGTGAAGGAAGCACAGTATGAGGGTAATTTGAACTTGACGCAAACTCAGTGAAGTTCAGGATGCTCAAAAAGGAGGATAAATACCGGAATTGGAATATTATGCATCAATAAAGTCCAAGAGCGTGGAGGCTTTTACAGGCAAATGGAAGAAACTTGAGAACATCATGCTTAGTGAAGTGAGTCAGAAGCAGAAGGTAAAACATGGAATGGTCTCTCTGATATGAGAGTCCCAGAGCACAACTCCTATGGAGCTTAAAACGAAAAACAAAGTGAAACAGGGGGTCGGGTAGGGGAGGAGGGAGGGAGGGATAGGGGGAGGGAAAAAAGGCGAGTGGGAAAGCCCTTGTCACCTTGCAAGATACATAGGTGCATAAAAGGCTCAACTCCATTATAAACCTTAAATTTCGCATGTATACATATCGATAAAATGGGGGGTGGGGGAGGTGGAGCACCTGGAGGAGGAGGAGATCTACCTGCACCAGATCTGAGAGTGTTTCTATAGGACAGTGTGTGGTAGAAATGGGGAGGCAGCCCGGGTACCCAAGCCAAGAAGGACATGAGGCAGCTCTATGCCACCACTGATTGTTCTGGAAAGATGTTAGGCATGCTCAGTTTTTGCACAAATGCCAAGAAACACTGTGTCAACACTCAAATGAGCAGCAAAGGCCGATACGGGGGGTTGTAATCTCCAGGTCCCTAAGGAAGAGCGTCATGGGCCCCTGTCCAACACTTGCAGAAGGAAACGGCAGGAAGGCAGTGGCCCTATGATCTACTTCGGCCCCTCAAGGGAGGGAAGCCTCTGCCTGATCTGCCTTTGCCCTGGAAGGCTGGGGTCCCACGATTCCTACAAGGATCTGATAACATGCATAAGGTAGAGAAACTCCCTCCTCCCAGATGGGACAGCCAGCCTCTCTTTATCTTGTTTGATAACTAAGCCTGGGAGAGTAAACCCCAAATAGCTGTATCTTGCAGAGGGCCAGGCAACTTCTCAGTCCTCCAGCTAGAAGGTAGACTTCTTCCTTCATTGCCCAGGTTTTCACCAAGTCCTTGGCCCATCCTCTCTGTTTTCCCTCGCGTAAACCTTCCATGTCTCTGTCTCCACTCTCACTTTGTGTTTGGAAGAACAGCAAAACTCCACATGCTGTAATGGCTCCAAAATGTGACTTTACCCCCCCACTGTAGGTAAAGCTGGCACTTGAAAGGGTGGCCCTGAGAAACCAAGCCAAACTCTTCCTTAACCTTCTTGAAGCATATTGGTGCCATCTTTGTTTTCAGGACATTGATTTCTGCTTTAAAAGCAGTGGTTAAAACACCCTCAAGAGAGACTGGGCAAAGTCTGACTTTCACCTGAAATGAGGAGACAGAGGGGTGTTCAGAAAAGGAGGAAATAGTGTTTCATGCAGTAACTAGGGAGCTCTCTCTCTCTCTCTCTCTCTCTCTCTCTCTCTCTCTCTCCCGCTCTTCCTCTCTCTCACCCTCTCCTCTCCACCTGCACCAGTTCAGCAGCACCATTCAGGTCTCCCCATTCCTACTCCGGGGCACTTGGGGGGCTGACACAAAATGGGCTATTTTTCTTTCCCCCCTCATTCTTCCCAAGGTAATTGTCTTTGCATAAAAGGGACATCCAAAAATATCTGGCTGAAGCCGGGTGTTACGGTGCATGCCCGGAGCCCAGAAATCTTATAGATTGAATCAGGATGATCAAAAATTCAAATACAACCTGAGCAATTTAGTGATAACTTAACAAAGCTCTGTTTCAAAAATAAAACATTTTTTAAAAGATGATTGAGGATGTAGCACCATGTGAAGGTCTTGGGTTTGGTTTCTACCACTGGGGCGGGGGGTGTGGGAAGGAAAGAAAACTAGTAGAAATGGTGTAAGGACAAGATAAGATGGAGGGCTTGGCAACCGGAGGGTGTTGTAACACTAGAGGTACTCTCAACAGGGAGAGATCTTACCTGTGCTTCTCTCTGACCCTCTGATCCCTGCCGTAGCATCTGAGCTCTGCCATGTTCTCGCTACTGACTGTTACGTATTTCCTCCAGGGTAAATTGGCCTCCCCCCAGGAGAGGATTTCCTGGGATAAGGGCCCAGTTCCAGAAGCCATGCCCTGCAAGGTGAGGAGTGTCCTCCGTGACCCCCCGTGCCAGCGTTTTTAGCTCTGTGTTTGTGAGGACTCCCGCTCTCAGGAGCTCCTGAAGTGGAGTGGACAGTGAGTGGACAGTTTTCTCAGTACCTTGACTTCGTTCATCTTAATCTGGGATTTCTAACATTTTTTTGAGTTTCCTTCCACTTAAGGAAAAAAAAAAGTATTTTTCTTTGAAAACGCTTCTGTAGCCAAATCATTTGCATGTGAGGACAGAAGTTTCAGAGAGCTTAACACCCCTGCCCATGGTCACCTGGCAAAGTGGCCAAAGTGGCCCACCAAAGTGAAAGGGCAGGGGCATGTGATGCCTGTTAAATGAGGTAGACAAGAAGTGCACAGAGCAGCACAGAGCCAGGGCCAGCATCGTGGTATTGATGTGGAATATCCCCATAAGCCTCCTGTTTAGAAGATAATTCAATCTCAAAGGTTAACTGATCGATTTCCTGTGCTGTTAAGAGATAGAGCCCAGGGAAGAAGGAGCAGATCACTGGGTCAAGACCTGGAAGGGTGTACAATCGCTGGACCCTTCCATTCTCTCTGGCACTTCCTATCTTGCCGTGCCGTGAACAGCTTTTCTCCAGCTAGGTCTCTACCAAGCCCTTCCACCATTGCCAACCACCCATCAACGGACTGAACCTTCTAAAACTGTGAGCTAAAGCAAAGTTCTCCTCCCTTAAGTTGTTGGTGTTGGGTATTGTGACCCAGCAGAGAAAAATCGATGAAGACAAGTGCTGAGAAACAGAGTCTCGTGAATCCCCCCGAGTTCATGGCCCTGCCCAAGCCCAGGCTCTCAGCACCTCACTTACGCTCCCTGCTCACATAGCACCTACAGTCAAAGTTGCCACCCCAGGGTCAGGGAAGAGCCAAGAACACTCTTCTGAACAGCACAGCACACCTTCACCAGGCAATCACTGTAGACGCTGTGCAGAAATGCACTGGGAAATGTGCTAAGATAAACGACCAGGAGGAACTCAGCTGCTGGAGCCCCGTTGAGATGAGCTCTAATGGACAAGGCAAATTATTTTCTCTTCTACTGAAGCACAATTTTCTCTCCATCTCTTCCTTTTGAGGAGAACCATAGAATGAAATGATAGGAGGGGGAGGACAAGGAGACGCAGAGGGAGAAGGGGGGAAAGAACACTTAGACTTTTAATGGGTGCTCATTTTGGTAAAGTACCCCAATGTCCCCAGAGGCCTGGGGAATTAAATGCTGTCACTCAGGTCTGAAAGCAGAGTTCTTCAGTTTGCAGACACCTGTCATAATTAAACTAATGGCTCTGAAAATGTGCCTTGATATTAAATCTATCTTCCACTGAGGAGCAGAGCTGATTAAAGCCGCTGTCTGACAGTTAATGATGAACTTCTCGCCTGCTGAGTTCTGTGACTGGAACTGTCCAGTTGAGACTCACCCCAGCCTCTTCTCCCCAAGGCGGCACAACTCCCACAGCCTTCTCTTTCCTAGACACTGGGGTTTCACTGTTCAGCCTTCCCTCCTGAAAGTGGTCCCCTCTCGTGAGAGACAGGGATTCCCAGCACTAAGGATCAGATTGCCTAGCAAGCCAGCAGGAAGATAGTATTGGTCACTAGGAAACACCAAAGCCCTGCATACTGTCTGGGGCAGAGGCCTGGCCAAATTTCCAGTCTTCAGAAGACTCAACTTCCAGTTACACCTCTGGGAAAAGCTACGCTCTACCCTGTCATGGAGTCAGAAACTCTCAATCTATAAGATTGCTGAATTGACTTCTCCCTTCCCCGTCCCCACCCTGTGCCCCAATCAAGGCTTTGGAGCCAATGTTCAGACAGCATGGTCTATAAATAGAACTGTCCTGTGGGAAAGCAACCTATTCTGAGCTGATTATTTGGAAATCTTCAGACTCTCACCATTTATACACAGCTACTCCCACATACTCCTCAGAAGAAAAAGTCAGAAGGCTACGGATCAAGGCCCTTTCATCCTCTAAATTTCAGCTTTGTTTTTAAAACAAGAATGTAAGGAATTAACTTTAAGGGCTTTTATGTACCCAGTAGTTTAGAGTTTTGTCCCATAAAGAGACTACAGTGTTTCTCAATTAGGTATTTTCCGAATCTTAAATTATTGATAATCTCCAAGGGCACAGAGTTTATAGCTTTATTTCTCTCAACCCAGAATGAAGGTTCTTGGGAACAACTAGCTGACCCCAGGATTTCCTCCCTTGGGGTACTCCAGACCTTAACAGGCAAGCAGAAGTTGGCAATCTAAAACATGTGAAATCCTAAAATTACCTATCTCCCTGCCCTCTCCCAGGCTGAGGTTCCAGATCTCATTAGCGGAGTCCCAGGCACTATGTCACGTCCTTGGCCTTCTGATACTCCCATTAGAATCCGTATGTACCTTCTGATGCCCTCCTTGTCCAAGCTAGGGGCTTCCCTGCCCAGCGCCTGCCATGGTATCCACACCAGTGGTCCACTGAGACCTCAAGTGTGGTTGAAGACATCCCAGAGGCAAGTCTCCATACTCACTAAGACCCTCTGAGCAGAAGTGGGATGACTGCCAGGTACCAGCTCCTGACTACGGCGGCAGGAAATGGTGACCTATGTGATCGCGCTGAGTTGTCAGAGCCCCTACTTATTTGAGCATGGTACATAAATCCCTGCTGATAGCTTGCTTAACAGTCTGACTGACTGATTCATGGTGTTTTATGCTTTTCGGAGCACTTTCAGACATTTCTTTTGGTTCTGACACCACTCTAGTCCAGTGAGCATTTCCCTGTCTTCCAAAGCAGCAGAGTGACTTTCCCAAAGGCCCAGAACTAGTGGATCACAGAGCTGGAGTCGAAGCTCACATAGCTGGCCTCCTACCAAGGGCCACGCTCAGGTCACTAATGCCCCATCTGAATCCTGAGCTGCCGGAATCCAGGTTTCGACTCATTTGAATTTGTATGAATTTGCTTGGTGGGCTCCTTTAAATTTCTGTCTTTTTTTTTCTAGAGTCAGGAAGTAACGGTTTCTTCTTCTTCCTTACTTTCGTCATCATTTTTGCCTCTATAAAAATGCATGATCTATTGAGGTGGCAGTCTATCAAACTGATCTCTGAGAGAGAGAAAGAGAGAGAGGAAGAGAGGAGCTGAGAAAGGCGGACAAAGAGAATGGCAGAGACAGCGTGAGAGACTCAGGAGAACCAGGGGTTCAGAAAGAAAAACCCACGGAGACCAGGGAAGAGAGAGAGAGACGGGTTGATACCAAGAAAGACCAGGACAGAAAAATTAGGAAGAGCACGCTGGGCTCCTCAGACTGCCCCAAGCACCCTGAGGTCAGACTTCTGCCCAACACAACACCCAGACCAGCATACCCAAGGCTGTCACATTAAGAACACCATTAGGAGAGTGACACCCAGCTGAAGGAGTTCCCTGTCAGGTGACCCAGGCTGACATTCCTGCCTGACCCCTCCCTCTAGCGGCTGATCCTCCCCATCTTGAGTGACAGCCGCTGCCTCTATCTGATGGAAGTGGGGCCTCTTAATTGTGCAGAACAGCAATGCCACGGATGCCCAGGCAGCCTCATGTCTCTCACTATCATTAGCTTTCTTACCAGGCTCTGAAGCCTTCCGCTGCCACAACAGTAATTACCAAGAGATTAGGCAGGCATTAAGCACTCCTTAATTTGACACATTGCAATGATCTCCATTCAGCCTTTCTGCTCGAATAACTCTCAACAAATATTTCAGAGGCTACCAAAATAAACAGCAGCGCTGTGTTTGCACAGCTGAGGCCTTCTCCTGCTTCTCTAAATGCCATCAATTCCAGGTAGGGGCAAGATGGGGGACAGTGCGGGGATGTGTTGGCAGGGTAGAGAAGGGTGGGAGCAAGAGGGGAGGCAACACTGCCTGCAGAGCCCAGAGGCAGCCTAAAAACCCAAGTCCATGCTGTCGAAAGATACCAGTAAAAAACTAGCATATGGCGTGTTATGACTGATGGCAAAGTGAATGGGCCCATTTTTTAAGCAAGTAGTTAGTTACTCAAGAACCTAGTAAAAAGATAATCAGTATTTATATAAAAACCACCACATTAGGACAAAATAATAATTACAGGGAAGGGAGTTACGTTGTTGTTGCTGGATTTTTTAAGTGGGTTATTAGCTCAGATATTATTCATTAAGCAGTGCGATGGAAAAGCCACTGTTAATATGGCAATAAACCTCATTGGGACTCATAAGGAATATAGGATCATTTGGTAATTATAATACATTAAAAGTTCAATATTCCCTCTCATGTATTGGCTTCATGTTCTTATTCCCACCCCAATATTCACACATACACACACACACACACACACACACACACACACACACGTATATCCTGCGTCAACTAGCATTCCCTGGGGGCAGCTGGGAAGGCAGAGGAGAATGGCGTGATGTAGAAGGAAACACATCCAAGAGCTCTAGTCACTCCCATTAGGTGAGATACTAAAGAGAATAAACAAGAAATGGACAGCTATGAGCTTTCAAAGAAGTGAACAGCAGCAGAAGCTGATTCATGGATATAGACATCCATGGGAGGAGAATGGATTGATGAGCAGTATGACGCGGTGACAAAGAAGCAGTCCAACAGCCAAACAATGAGCTGATTGGAATTCTCCCACCCATTGAAAGGTGTTCTAGACTCAGAAACCAAGACCAGGGTTCTCCTCTCCAGGCATTTCCCACCCCTTAAGAGATGTGCCTACCACCTACACAGCCCTCTCAGGTGGCAGCCTTCCCTCCAGTGTGGGCAGGACCTCTCAGGTGAGCATCTGCACCTTCCGGTGTCATCCATGCTTTCAAGAGGTTGCTGCTACAGAAAGAAAATTGTGACTGAATTCTGAACGGACATCGGCGTTGAACTTCCTTCCAGATACAGGGGGTAAATAATATGATAGATGGCGCAAGAGTTTCCCAGGTAGAACCATCTCAGCTCTTACATGCGTTTCTCCTCCACTGCTCTTCCAATCAAAAATAGTGATTATTCACCACTGAAGTACGGTTAAAGTGTAAAGAGGAACGCCTTAGATTGGGGATCAGCCATAACCCACAGTCCAATTGCAGCTCACAGCCTGTTTTGCAAAATTAAATTTTACTGGAACATAGCTACACCTATTAGTTCACATGTTGTCTAAGGATGCTTTCACACAAAAAAAGGCAAACTTTAATAGTTGCCACAGAGACTTGTGGCCCCTCATATCTTACTACATTTACTCTCCTGTCTTCATAGAAAAAGGTCCCTGATAGACAATTGAGTAAGTGAATGAATGATTAAATTAATAAGTGAATCTTAGACTGTGATAGACTAATGAATGTGGAGACAGTTTTACCCAGTAGTGCAGATGGCATTTAAACTTTTCTAGTGGTGCATTTTAGAGCTCTGTTCTCAGTTCTCTCCTTTTTTAGTACTTTTACAGTGACTTAGACCAAGATGTAGCTTCTAAGCTTATAAGATTTTCAAATAATGGGAAGACAATATGGATAGTAAGTATATTGAATGACAGATCTAACATTCAAGCTAATGGCAACAGGATAGGATAAAAATAGCATTTATTTTAAAAATAAAAGGAATAAACATAAAGGTTTATAGTTTGTCCCAAAATATCAACTTTTCATATGTAGAATTCAGAGGAAGAGGGGGGAGGAATTTTAAAAAATGGCTCAACATCAGCATTCTTGAAAATAACTTCGGGGTTTCTTCATCACATCACTCCAATATATTGTGTATAAAGCTGTCCCCAAAACAGAGTTTATTCCTCAGCTATGATGATTGTTACATGGAGCCATTAAGATAAATGTGCTTCTGTATTGCAGGTAATATCTACTCTATACATTCAGACTGTACAGGAAGTATTGATTCCTGTAACATAATAATAATAAAGTCACTTAAAAGGACTGAGGGTTTATCTCAGGTGCAACAGCTTGCTTAATGCTTATTATATCTTTTAATTTTTCATGTTTTATTTTAAAATATAAAATGGGGACTATAGCTGAGGAAAGTTTGAAAAGTCAAATCAGGTAGCCAGATGAGAGCAGGAATCAAACCATCACATTGTAGCTCCAGGACCTTACCTCTCACTCACCACACTCCTTTCTGCCGTGGGATTTTCAGGCGATCATTGGAAAACCAAATGAATGCCTCCAGAGGTGAGTCATTAACCTGCCAGAGAAAAGTGAACAACGTTTCATATGTAACAGAGGAGTAAAAACGTGAGGCATTTGGCTTGGAGAAGGGTTGGGTTTCCCTTCTGATGAGAGGAGAACCACCGCTCAGTTCAGCCTCAATCCTCTCCCTGGGCTGACTCATCTTTCAGCCCCTCACAAGGCCCACACACAACCACTGCAAGTGTGACCGGTCAGCGTGTCAGAGCAGGCTAGCTACTTTTTACAACACACCTTATCTTCTGGAATGTTAAGTATAAACATTTATCCCTCCCATCATCTGTCAGAGCAACGGGGAGATGGCAAGAGTCTGATCACACAATGGTCTTCGGAGGCCCAGACGCCTTCCATATTGAAGCTCCACTGTCTATTCGGAACCAGCGTTTCTATGCTTCTAGGTCCTTCTTCATTCAATACAAAGAAAGAAAGTTTGGCTCACACAGAGGAGGTTTTCATTAAACAGATACTCATCACTTCTGCTTATACCCTATTGCCTAGTTCATAATGACTAGGGAGGCTAGAAAAATGTGCTAAGTGTCCCCGGGAAGTAGAAAGTTTAGATGCAGCCTTTTCTCCCGCAAGCAGAGTTCCACGCTGCCGATTGGCCACAACTGGAAACACCAGCACTTCCCTCGATTCTTAATAATGCATACACACTGCACAAGGCAGTCTGTTTGGACCTCCAGAGGTAAGATGATCAATGAGTTACATTCTTCACTTTCAGCAAATTAACAGAACTATACAAAAACATTTGACAACAATATTCAACAGGATGAATTAAATGTCCCACGGTTGGAGCACAGAAACAGAGCTTATTGTGATGAGAGAAATCATAAAAGTTTCGAGACAAAAGTCTCAGCTAATGACTAGGAATTTAATGAGCAAAAAACCACAAACAAAAACAAAACAAAAGAGAAGACTTTATCACGAAGGGGAAAAAAATAAAGAAAAAATAGCAGGCAGAAATACACAAGGACATGGGAAAGCTTTACATGGTCAGGACCATGCAGCTGATTTCATGGGATTCAACCAGAGGCCATATGAGACATGTGGCAGCCGGAGGCTCGACCAGCCTAAATTATAAAGGCCATTGTAGAGAACTTTGACTTTAGTTTGGAGGCCATGGAGAAAAGGCTGATGTCATCCAGCTTTCCAGGTATATGATCTCATGGCAAGTTGAAAGGCTGAAAAGGAGCGAGACAGGTTAGCGTGGGCCTAGTCAGGGTTAGGAGAGTTGTGGTGGACACTGGCGATGATGTAGTTTGCTCTCGTCCAGCTCCTTCACAGCATCTCAAAAAGAAGTCATTTACATCCTTCATTTACTGTTGATATAGAAGGGAATGGATTAATAGTCACACATTCAGAACCAGCATTCGGACTCAGATGGCTAGCTTCGAACAGGGTATCTCCATAACCCAGTCAGAGTCATCTCTTATTAGGACTTCACCTGGGAATAACTTAACCTTAAAAAACCTGCTTCTCTGCCACTCTTGTTCATTATTTCCGGTCCCCCTCACTGTCTCTCAATTGCTCCAGTGAGGCTCATAAAAGCCACTTCTACTCTGTGCCCAAAGATAGAAGTGTTGGCAGCTTCTTTCAAAATCCCTCGGGTCCTTTGCATCTAGAGATTGCAGATATCAGGGCTTTCTTTCATTTCTGAGACTCAAAGGCAAAGTGTCCAGAAACTATGGTCACATTAGATTTCCAGTCTAGCATCTGGGTTCTACACAGTGTCCTGCCAGTCCCAATTCCTTTGTAAGGCACCTGTGCGGCGACGCAACCTGATACGCGATGCTCACGTTAATCTCCCTGCATGCTGCCCACCCTGCATCTGTACTCCCTCACTGACACAATAGTCGGCCCCCATGTCCCATGAATAGGGACATGAATACTGACCAGGATGTGACTCTGCTCTGCCTTTGTTTTTGTTTTTTTCCCCATTTTATTGATATGTTTAAGTGCAAAATTTAAGGTTTACATTGGTTTGGGGCATTTTGTGCACATACATATCTCTGCTCTGTCTTTGTTTACAGTATTGTCCTAAGGCAAGTGGCGCAGATGGCTTTCATACCCGTGGCTATCCTCAGCCCTCGCCCAGCAGGCTTCCCGCACAGATTTGGTGAGCAGGCTATACGCACCTTCTCTCAGGGCCAGGGAACAAGGGAAGGGAGAGAGTGGACAGAGGAGTGGCCACAGCATAGTTCGCGTGAGCTTGGAAGGAACGGCAGTGTTCCCTAGGGGAACGGAAGGGCTGAAGTTGCCAAGGTTTCTCTGTTGAGAGAGTTAGAAAAGTGAGACTCCAGGTTAAGTCAAAGAAAATAAACAGTACTTTTTGAGAGTCAGAGTAATTACAACATGGAAGAGGTATCTGGTCCTTGGAAAATGAACTCTATTGTTCAGGAAGCAGGAAAATCAAACTGGACTTAGTATATAACAAAAGAAGATAAGACATTCTTGCAGACAGAAAACAAAATGCATGTATACAGAGACATCCCAGCTCTATAGCACTATTGGTTCTGATGTACCAGCCTCATTGAATTAGGAAATGTCTGGCAGGCGAGTAAGCAGCTTCTAAGTATGTCATGGTGGCATGATGTTGGCGTTCTCTTCTGGTCCCTGCATCCTTCCTTTCTAGCATTGTTCTCTCATTCTGCTTTTTACTGCCATAAACCAAGGACCTTTGCTCCATCGCATCCTCCTCAATGGCTTTTCTGCCTTGGAGCCAGGCAAGTGTGAACTAAATCCGCTTGAAACTGCGAGCCAAATTAAACCTCCCCTCCTTTAGAGTGTGGGTATCTGGTGCAATGCAATATCCTGGAATAAGTTGCGCAAACTCACTAAAATTTGGTTTTCCCATATAAAATCAGAGAGAGATGAAGATGCCATTCTTGAGGGTCTGTTCACAGGATAAGGAATGAAAAATAATCCTAAATGCCAAAGTAGTGTCTTCAGTGTATGCAGGGAGCGATAGAAAACTGATCTAGGGAAAAGTGGAAGCTACAAGTAGTCAAGTTTTAGCCCTACAGAAGGGAAACCTTTTCACCTACCACAGCTACCAAACAGTGGGGTCTTCCTTAAGATAGTGAATTTCATGTGTCACCAGAGGTAGGCAGAGACATGGAGGGACATCACTATAGGAATTCCTAAACAGAAAATCGGAGTAGGTGAATCCTGAAATCTCTCCCTGCCTAGTATAATGCTTGATTTCTGCCTTTGCTCAGCAAAGAACGCTGAGACTCAACTGTCACCGATACATAGGCTGCTACTCATTGGTGCCCGGAAAGTGAGGCCCTGCTAACCAAAGGCCCAAATGACATCAGTCAAGGCCTTTCATCCCCCAATCCTGTGTCAAGCCCTTGCTTCCATTCAATTCCACCCCAATGATTCTTTTTGTAAAGGGTGAGAAGGAAGGCCAATCACTCAGGGTTTATTTGGCGAGGCTCTGTAAGTGGAAAGGATAGAAGCAAGCCCCGTGGGCTGCCAGAAGAGCCTCAACCCTTAAATAGTAATGAGATCTATCGCTCTCCTTAACAAATGCATCTTCCCTGAGTGCTAAGTAAACCGTCTCCATTTACAGTGTCAATATCCAAGCAGGCCTCTCCTGCCTCTCCAGCAGCCTGAACAGATTGCCATTGGCTGCCAGGCCTGGTTCCTGTGCACAGTGAGAGCTGTCAATGGGCATGTCAATAAGATACCGGGACTATTGATCAGCATAGGCATTTAGGGGTCACTGGTCGATGAGAACTCTTGCCAAGAGATGTAGAAAATGATAGCTTTCAGATAAAGGCAGCAAAGTGAGGTTCCCGAAGGAGAAATAATATAGCTCAATTTCCCTTGTCCTGCTGCTTGTCAATTTCCCTTGGTTTTCTTGCAGGGGGGGGAGGGGCAAGCAGGATGAGGAATTCAAGCAGACAACCCAAGTGCTTGACTGAAAACATCTCAGCAAATGAAAAAAAAAAATCTACATCCACAATGACACCAGGCAGCATTCCCAGGTCACTGTCTGCATCAAAAGAACAAAGAGAAAGACCAAAAAGGGCAAGGTTTCCCCAGAGGTAGTCTGTGGGAGGAGGGTGACAATGGTGATTCAGAAACAGGTTCCGATGGAATCACAAAAACCAGTTCAGTGGCCGCTCACCGGCTCCTGAGGATTCAACTGAGGGTCTCCGATTCTTCACCAACAAGCTGTCGCTGTTCTAGGTGGACCCTGGCGGTGAGTGGAAGGAGAGGCAGCTCATCACTAAAACAAAATCAACAGTCCCTGATCCATTCTGACTCCTGTCCTTACGAGATAAGGAAATCTGAATACAGTAAGAGATGCGAGGGTAGATGTGCCCAGAGAAAGGACCAAGTGAGGGCACACAGAGAGTGGCTGTCTACAGGTCAAGGAGAATGAACTCGGGAGAAATCAAATCTTCTGACACCTTAATCATGGCTGTCTAGATGCCAGAATTATTAAATAATAGCCTTTTTGTTGTGTGAGCCACTTCCTTTGGTATTTTGAGATGGCAACCGAAGTAAATTAACCCAATGTATTGAAGCAATATTCGTAAGGGGTAGTGTGAGTTGGCAGACAGGATGTAGGCAGCTTTTTCCCATTCCATGCCCCAGGATTTTGACTATTTTTACATTATAAAGGTATTGCTCATTTTATCGTTTCCACCCTGAAGTCACTTGATACAAATTAAATTATTCAATTTATAGGTAATTGGTTTGTAAGTCCAGTGTTCAGGAGCACAACATTTTTAAATTGTTCTTTGGCTTACTTCCTAGCCCTAGGCCTGACAGATGATTCTAGTTAGAGAATATTATTCTTTGAACTAAATAAATAGCCAACAGAATGACAACAATTGGTATAAAGCCTGCTTATCCATAATCAAAGTCCTGCTATAAAGTCTTCCAATTTCTTAAATGGAATACAGCCACGCACAGCAAGTGACTACTAACATGCCACACGTTGGCTTCTGCTCTTGCCCGATGGTGTCTTTCAGAATTGAGCTCTCTGCAACCTCATGTGCTACTTCTTTGGGAATTATTCATTTTCTTGATTCTAAGCCACATCTCAGTTTGCCTCTTAGTAAAATTCATCTCAGGACACTCCAGTCATACCTAGTACTCCAATTAAGCCCTGCAAGTTGCTTAAAGCAATAATTCAGCGCCTATGTCTAAAACGTTAGGAGATGTTACAGGAGCCACAAGAAGAAATGCATCGCCATGAGTGGGGAAGCATCCTGTCTCCTGCCTCATGACTGTGATCCTCACTGTGTGCCAATGTTCATCTAGCCATCATTTACAAAGACATTTGTTGCCAAAAAAGAGATGGTGGTGACTTCAAAGTAAGGTGAAGGAACAACTGGTAGAGTATGCCCATTTCGTTCTGCTTGATTCTCACCGATGACACTACGCAACAGGCAAGACAAAGTAAAACAAAAATTTAGCCAAACCACAACCAGAACCAGAGAAGATCTCTCAGCTGACAAGAAACCGTAACAAAATTTTGGAAGCAGGAAAGTGTTGGGTCAAAGGAGAATCCCAGATGAACCAAAAATAGGACCAGCCGCAAGAAAATTTGGAATGAAAGATAATTGCCTCCATGACCCTAAGCATGGGTGGCAAATCCAGATGTAAGGCCTCTCATGACCCTACGCCTGGCTAGCAGGTCCAGGCATAAGGCCGGGTGTAAGGCATAAATGGGCAAGGGATAAAGGGGATAGGAAAAAAGAGATACAAAGAAAGAGCAAAAGAAGGAATAAAAAGGGTAGATTTTGGGTGAACAGAGCTTTTAAGTAGTGTGGAGGGATTAGGCAGTGTGAGGGCCTGGGAGTGGGCTCTTTACAATGAATGTGGGCCAGGGATTGGGAAGAAGAAAACAAACTAGAAATGCGTTGGAGAACAGGTAGGGGGGATACAGGTCTGCACTGGGGGTCAAGGTTGTAGTGACCAATTGCTCAGCTGTTGGGATCTGAAAAGTTGTTATGTCAGGGCCGATGAAGTCAGGTTGCCAGGACCAGGAAAGAATAAAGGAATAGCTGGAAGCCAAGGTCACAGAGAGAACGCCAGGCTTTGCGTGCAGCAACAATGGAGATGTTCAGCACAGGAACCCCACAGGAAGTAAATGCGTACATAGGAAATGAAATAGCTGACAAGTGAGGGGTGAAGTCTGTGCTATCAGCAGCGGGGAAGCCTCGGAGCCTGAAGAACCAGGCCACCTCACGATGAAACCTCCAAGGGCTCAGAAACACCAAATACTTCTGAAATAGGGGACAGAGCTAAACCTAATTGTTTGAAAATCTTTAAAAGAAGTAGTCAGGCTCACAGATGTCCTCTTCTACCTAGGTAGCCAGGTGATCCTTTCTTTGGGACAGCATAAGTCTGAAAGGTTACTACATACACAGGTTCTCAAAGTATGGCCCTGGGGACCACAGCATCAACATACCAGGGGAACTCTTTGGAAATGCAGATTCTCAGGCCACTCCTCAACCAAGTAAATTAAAAATTAGAATGAGGTTCAGCAATCTCAATGTTAACAGTCCTCTGAATGACTCCAGGGGAGGATAACATCTGACAACTACTGTTTTATGGAGAGATTCAACCACACAGGGTCTGACTCAAGGACAGAAACCAAGGTGAGCAGTTATAGGACAGGTGGCATGGCGTGGTAGACAGAGTACTGCACAACTAGCCACTCCCAGAATTAGCTGGTATGATTTTGATTGTTATGGTCTCTTCCCTTTTAGTTTCGAACTTTGTTTCTTGGGATTAGCTGTAAGCCTAAGGAGTTACTGTCTATGCGAGTTAGGAAGAAAGGTAGATTCTCAATATGTTTATGTCAAGTGAGACACAAAAATGGATGAAAAAAACCAAAATGTGTTCGAGGCCCCAAAGAGGTTAAGAAGGCCAAAGGGGGGGTCAGCAGGAAGTCCAAAGGTAGCAAGGACTCAACCAGCGAAAACCTGGGGACCTGCCAGACTATGTCAAGGCTGTGAGTAGTCGCCTTTAGGCGTTCCCAAAGGGGCTGTGGATTGACTACTTTATAGAAAACACACATGAAAAGGGACACTTATTTGTACAACTCCGGTGTTCACCATTGGATTTATCATGGGGACCAGCTGTGACGAGCTTTGGCTCAATAAGATGACGAACTGAAGCAGTGAAACTCAAACAACCACAGAGGAAGGAAGAGTTTTAATCAGGGCAAAGATGACAGCGTGTGAATGGACTTAAAATAACTTCAGCCAACCTGAAATGGATGCTGAGGGAGCAGATATATGAAACAAATTTATGCAGCAGCCAAGATATCATACCCTAGGCAACATAAAGATTCTTCCTTGGAATCCTGAAAGGACTAGGAGTTAGTACACAGTGACATTAAGGGTAAAAAAAATGGGGCCTCCAATGAAATGGCTTGGTCCTATCACAACTGGCCTACAGACAAACCAGCCATCCAAGGAGTCCCATCCAGGTAGTTGCTCACTTCACTTTAATTATGAACTAGCGTTCAATGACTACCAGGTGTGTGGAAATCCTCCATCACGAGAGAACAAGGCCAAAACAAAAGCAAGCAAACAAAACAAAATAAGATATATGTATAATAAATCAAAGAGAAAACTTACAAAAATTAAAACTATAATTAATCATTTCAAAAGTGAGTATGAGGAGTTATTATATTCATGAAACAGAAATAGGGAACTATTTAAAAGTGGGAACACTGAGAGCGGTTTCCAGTCTTCACCATAGTAGCAAACCAGGTCAGACTGCTTGTCTCCCCAAAATAAACCTGGAAAGACAAGAAATACAAGGATTCTCAATATTTCACACATGTAGGAATTACCCAGAAGGCTGGCAGAAACAAAGATGGCTGCTGGGTCCTAACTCCCATAAATCTGTCCACGGGATCATGTCAGGATGTTGCCAATGCATTGTTGGGATGGAAATAAGAAAAATAAATGTGGATCAAGCAACTTCCTTTGGGTATTTACTCTTCAGTTAAAGATTCTTTGTGTTAAGAATTTAAAAACAAAACCCTAGACAGAGAAGCCAAATGATGGGAGTGAGGCAGCTGGGGTGACCAGCAATTATTTCAGAGTGGTTAGAGGTCTTCACCCTGGGGTTCATGTCCCGCCAACTTCTTAAGCTCAAGAGTGAGGCGGTCTAGAGGACTTCTGTCCTCTCTTAAAGGATTGTAAATATTTTCAAAGGAACTTGAACATTTAGTTCCCAAATAACCCACAGGCCTAAACACCTGAGGAATGCAACTGCTTAAAAAAAAAGCAACTAAGCAAACAATATTTATCATCTACAGTAAAATGATGATAGGAGGGAGACGAAGAATTTCAAGTAGACTTGATAAATAGACTTAAGGATATGAAGGAAGCAGAAAAATAGTGAAATGAAAACAAATGATAAGGAACCTAGTGGAAACATTCCATATGAAAACAGTATCTTAGGAATAGAGAATCAAATATGTAGAATGATTTGTATGATAAACACACCTGAAAAATAAAGGAATTGTAAGACTTAATTGAAGAACTTTTCTAGAAAGGAGCAGAAGATGGAAAACATTTTTTTTAAGCCAAGAAAAAAGCCTAAAAGAAATGATCACTAACTGTGAGTGGAAGTGAGGAGACTCAATACAGAAGGAAAAAGAGAAGTATTGCTGAAGACACGAGCCAAGTTGAAAGTTAGGCAAACGCCAAGTGTTGCTCAGGTTGTGGAATAATATGAGCTCCTGTCTACTGCAGGTGGATGCGAACTGGTGCAACCTTGAGGAAAATACTTGCGAAAGTCAAGTTAAATATGAACATAGTCTACATTCTGCCAGTTCCACCGTAGGCTTACATCTTAGAAAAATCCTCAAGCACATACACCAGAGTATGGACGATCTTAATAATCTGTTGCTTTCTGTTTGCAAATATCTTGTTGAGGATTTTTGCATCTCTAGTCATTAGTTTTCTTGCTTTATTAAGTCTTCCTCTGGTTTTGAAATTAATGTAATGATAGCTTCCAGGGAAGAGTTGAGCAGTTCTTTGTCTTTCAACTTCGTAGAAAAGTCTGAGAAACATTGGTGCTAGTTCTTTTCCAAAGTTCTGGTAAAATTTTGTGGTGAATCCATAACAACACTGAACTTTGTAGGAAAATCTGGAAAAAAAAATCAAATGTCTGTCAATAGTTCAACAAATAGATCAATTGTGATATGGTCATGCAGTGTTATATAAAGCAATGAAAAATGAACTACCAATGTAAATGTTAGCATGGGTAGATCTTGAAAAACAGTACTCTAGACACATACTTTAGAGAAAACAGGATAGTATTATTCCATTTACATCAAAGTCAAAATCAAGAAAGGCTGAATAATGTATAGTTAAAGAATACATATTAGGTGGTAAGAAATTATAAAAGTGAGAAATCACTTTAAAAGCACAGGATCCTTCTCATTTCAGGAGGAGGGAGAGTAGAACGTGACAGGGAAATCGATTCATTCAGATTTCAGCACCTGTGATGAGGTGCTTCTGAGCAGTTGCTGATATACTGCTTTGTGATCTTGGCCACGGGTGTAATGTGGGAATTTTTTTATTGCACTCACATTGTACACATATGTTTTTCACACACTTATACCATAGCATGCTATATTTTATATTAAAAATAATACAGATGAATTTCTTTAGAATTAAAAAAATATGAAAAACCTGGTGGAACACAGGAAAGGAGATGA
Organism: Ctenodactylus gundi; assembly: GCA_004027205.1. Taxonomy (NCBI): domain Eukaryota; kingdom Metazoa; phylum Chordata; class Mammalia; order Rodentia; family Ctenodactylidae; genus Ctenodactylus; species Ctenodactylus gundi. The sequence goes on along the minus strand of PVKB01000732.1, from coordinate 268,557 downwards.
GGGTGTACAGCAAAGAAAATGGAAAACATGGAGTAAGATTTGATCCATCCTAAATATAGTCAGTGCTGTAAATGTAAATGGGCTAAGCTCATCAATCAAAAGGTAAAATGCTTCAGATTGTATTTTAAAACTGATTCAGCAGTACAATGACTATAAGAAAGATGTTCAGCAGAAAAAGAACAAAAAAGCTAGAAATTTTCAGGATGAAAAAGTTTTCAAAAGTATGACCAAGAATAAAGCTAAGATAGCACTCTTAACCGTGGACAAAATAAAATTTTGGACTAGATCAGAAAATCCTAATAAATAAAAATCGATAGCATATGCTAAACATTTTAAACATACCTAACTGTAAGTCTCAAAATATGAAAGCAACATCTGACTCAAATTAGAGAAAGATGTAAATCAACAAGTGCAGCTGGAGATTTCATTAGGCCCCTCCCTAAAACAGGTAAGTCAAAGAGATAAAAGATACTAAAGGAAATGTAGAAGAACCCAGCAACAGAAATAATAAACTCAGCACTCGAAGAGCTCTACATCAAATTAATAGACAAATTACATCATAGAGCACACCAGAAACATTTCTAAATCAAAATTGCAGATTGGGTCATAAGAGAAACCTAACATGTGTTTTGAAAAGAACATACTATATCACGTTCTTAAACCACAACTCATTAAAACAACAAAACAATGTGTCCTTAAAATTTTATGTTTGGAAACTAAAAATCATTGTGTTAAAAAATAATATATTATAAAAGATAAAAAATATGTACAGATAGATATTAATAAAATATATTAATACTAATAGTATTTATTAAAAATTTAAAACTGTGTTTTAGCAAACAAAAGGTATCAAAAACAAGTGAAGGATTTAGCATGTTAGAAGGAAGGAACAGATTAAATCCAAAGAAACTGTGAAGGAAGCAACAAAATAAGTGTAGTGGTTATAGTCAACAAGGGGAAACGATTACAGCAAGACATTCTTAGAATAATGATCATTGATTATTTGCAAGAAGTTATCTATTATGACGAAGGTAAAGAACAAGAAGTCTCAAAAATGCTCAAGGACTAGATGAATACTCAATAACCACCACCACCACCACCCTCCAAGGGAGGAGGCTCCTGCTCAAAGCTGGGATTCTGCTTTTTAGATAGAAGTGGGGTGTCAATCTACTGAACAATACAGCCAATCCCTAGCTTTCCGTGAATGGGAGGCTGTTCCCATTTGACAGGTCAAGGTTGGCAAAGTGCGGAATCAAGGGCCCGGATTAAAAGCAGGAAATCACCCACTAGGGGTCAAATTGCTGCGACTGGCAGGCAGAAATCTGGCCTCTGAGATAAAGACATTTGCAAAGATGCTGCCACTGCCCGGGCAAATGTTGCTAAGCCAAGTCTGGCTCTCATGAGTCTTGCCACGGCATCTAAAGTCTTCACGTTCTTGTTCATGGGCTATTTAGCATTAGGCCACAGATGAAATGGAGCTATGTGACTGACGTTCTGTTGGAAGCTAAGATAACTGAGATCTCTGCAGACTAGATCATGGCAGAGAGCATGACCAACCTAGCTCCGAGGCAACTGCAAGAATTGATACACTATGGGCGCCACTAGGAGAAAGCAAACTGCTAGTGGCAACTCTCTCAAGTTGGCATGGAGGAGAAAAGCATTCGCCCCATCAATAACCACATACCAAATATCCAGAGTTAAGGTGATTGGTTCTAGTAAACACATGACAGGGTCAACAGCTGCATTTGAACCATCACCTGAGTCAGTTTGCTCTCCAAAATCCACCCAAGTGATACACAGGCCAAACATGTGGATTAAATAGGAATGTAGTAACTGTGACTACTTCTGTGTTTTTCAGTTCTTGGATGGTGGCATGAATCTCTGAAATTTTCCCCTAAATGTAATTGCCTCTGAGTGATTACTTTGGTATGAATTTCCAGAGGTTTCTTTTCAGCCTTTCTAAATACGATGGCCCTCGCCCTGTGACTGGGAGCCAATGTGAGTATCCTTCCAGTTTGCAAGTATAAGATTGTAATAATACAGTGAAGACCTAGAGAAATGACCCAATGTAGAGGGACGTGTGCTAGGGATGATGTAAGTCAAACTTCAGCTAAGGCTCCATCTACCACCTGTTTGCCTGCCTTGGTTCGGATCTGGAATGTCCCCCAAAAGTCTCACATACCTATGCATACTATGTACTGTTGGGAGGTGGGGCCTGGCTGGAAGGGGTTGGTGCTTGGAGCTGGACCTAGAGGGTGTGCACTGATTCTGTCCTTCCTCTACGAGTTGGCTCTGTTCTGCCACGCCCTGTCTCCGGGTCCAGGTCCAGCTCCAGCCTCACCATGTGATTCCATTTCCAGAAAACCCACCTGTTAATGGACTGGAAACTTCTGAAACTGAACTAAAATAAATCTTTCCTCTCTAAATTTGTGAATGTCAGGTATTGAGTCACAGAGAAGAGACTGTAACTAAGACATTGACACAGCTCCACTTTGGTCAGAGTCACAGTTTAGGCTTCCAAGTACTACTGTCAGTTCATAGCCAGTGTCTAGTAATCTCCAAAAGTTTCACTCCTTTTTTCCAGTGCATAGTTAATCTAGCAAATGGATCTGAAGTTTTTGGGTTAGACTTGGAACAAGATTGACTGTAAGATTTTAAAAGTACAGCAGGGTCCTTCCTCAAGGGGACCCAGTGTCCTCATCAATCAAGAGCCTCTGGATCCATGCTTTAACTTGTTTGGAAACTCGTGACTCAAATGAGCTTTAATTTTTTTTTTTTTTTTTTGCCAAATTTTCCTGTTGTTTTGATGAAGAAGTACTCTGGTTGGCTGCCTATGTACTTCATTCCAGGGAACACTGTGATCAGTTGGCTGTCACCAAAGATCTCAGATGTGAAATTCAGATCTTGGTGAGGAGGCTGTAAATGCAGTCCACCAGGCTGAAGAGTTTTCAGGGTTGTCCTGAACTAGAGCTGGTCCACAGTGACTGCCCTGAGCAGGTGATCAGGAAGTACAGGACAGAAATAGCCAGTGGGAAACACGTACCAGCTGTCTATTAACAGCACAAGCCCCCTGATAGGCAAGAAGCTGCCCAGCCGCCTAGAATCTGCTGGAAGCTGCCCCCAGTGGTCGCTGCTGAGTTCATCACCACAAAGCGGCCTGGACCATCCACAGAGCTCAGGGAAAGTACCTGCTAAAGTCCTACGGCCTTCCTGGGTGTGAGCACCACTGAGCATCCTGCACAGTGGAGCTCCCCAGGGGAGAGGAGCACACTGGAGCCCAGAGAAGGAGCTCCCCCTCCTGAGGGCGCCCCGCCACACCCTCTACTGAAGCAGCTGCCCTTCACTCCCACAGACAAGGAGAACAGGTTCGAGACCACAAGTAGACCAATCCAAGAGGGATTCGGAGCTGAGAGGCAGTAAGACTGACCTGCCAGAGGTAGAAAATAACAAACAAAACTGGGAAATTTAAATAATCAAAAAAGGTTGTTTGAAAATATCAATATATAGAGATATCTTAGGCCAGGTTGAGACAAAAGGAATGAAAAGATAAATTTAAAAAGAATATTCAGAACAATAGAGTGATCTTATAAACATAAGACATAATTGCAAAGATTTAAAAAATTAACTTGAAGATGGGGTATATCTGAGCAGTTAGAGCGCTTTCCTAGGAAGTGGGAGGCACATTGTTTGATCCTCCCAGGTCCACATAATAGCCAGGTGCACACCTGTAATCCCAGCACTCAGGAGACTGAGGCAGGAGGATTGCTGTGAGTTCTGGGTCATCCTGGGCTACATAGTGAGTTCAAGACTAACGAGACCTTGTTTCAAAGGAAAAAAAATTAACTTGAAATATTAGAACTAAAATCTAGAAAGTCTCCTGGAAAATAGAACAACAACAAAAAATTAAAAATACAGTAAATGACTGAAAAACATGTGAATTATTTCTCTCCATGAATTGTTCCATGTACTTCTTTCTGGTGCTTTTCTGCTTGAGTCAAGTGTGGTACCACACCTCTGTGGCCCAGGACTCAGCCCTGCACCTTTTGACACCATTCTATAAATTCGTTTTGCTTTCATTGTCTCTTACATCTCCCATCACCTGAATTCTATTTATTCCTTTGCATGTTTATTCCCTTATTTTTGGTGGATTGTATCTACTACTGGGCTTTTCTGGGATTTTTAAGAATCATTTTTCATATATTCAGTTGTCTTCTAGAATTTGAAATTCTTGATCCCTGTGTTGAGTAATGTCACGACTGCTAAGACTCTTGTCTGCTGTCTCTTGGTTTCTGACTTCCAAGCCTTCACGCGTGTGCTCTGTCACATTCTCTCTTTTCTAGTGCTGTGAATTTCAGTTATTAAACAGAGTTGAACATGTGGTAGATGCTCCCGCCCCTGAAGAGTGCTTACTTACATCCCAAACTTTCTCTTATATTGTTTCTTTGACCACTCTCTTCTCCATGTCTAATATCCCTTTCTGAACTTCCCAGAGAAGGTGATAGCCCTGGTGAGAAGTCAAAGAGGAGGAGAGGAGGGAAGTGCATTTTAAGAAGGAAAATTGCAATAATAAGAGGATCAAAGACCAAAACAATGGGCAGTTGAGCTTATCTAGAGCCAAGTTGAGTCTGTGAAATACAACAGTCAAAAACAAAGACGGCAACGCCCCCCTAGAACATACCCATCCTTAGGGACTTGAATGGCAAGTCAAAAAACCTGAGCCTTTTATCTTAGCAATGTGGAGCAAGCAGACACTCTTTGACAGGAGAGTGTGGCAGATGCTATTGGTGCCTCACGGGGATCCCTGAGGAGGCCACTGGGCCAGGACCTCCTCCCCAGACGCTCTAGGTAATGGCTGCTAATGGCTCACTCAGGACTCTCCTCTGAGGATTTCCTGTGCTTTGGCAGAGATGGTCTGTGGCTGGTGATTGACTGCAAGGCAGTAAAAAGCATTGCCTTCCTGCCTCTGGATGGAAGAACCTCTGTGGTGTAATTTATGCTGCAGAGCTCCCTGTGCAATTAGTCTGAGGCTAAACTCCCCTTGAGACCACATCTGGGCCTGTCTCCTTCCCCTCCACTGTCTTACTTCTCCTGCTCCCTCTGAAGTCATTCCTGAGAGCTATCCCTCCACAGGTCGCCTGGACCAAGGTGCCCAGCTCGGCCTCTGCACTGCGGAAACCCAACCCGAGGTCGACAAGTAACAACTGAAGCTAGCCGCAGGCATGTGAGTCCAACAGTGGCTGGAGCGAAGAGGAACTTGGGTTAAGGGAAATCAGCTAGAAGAAATGGAATTTAGGAAAGTCAGGAAACAAAGGAGAAGGGAAGAAAATGGAGAAGGCAAATAAAGGGTCCCCTCAGGAGGCACTCTTAAGTTCTCGGGTGGCACGGCACATGAGGGGAAGATGAAATGCGATCGCAATGTCTCTGGTCTGGATAAGTGGGAGAAAGGTGGCCTCCTGCACAGACACGAGGTGACCAGGCAGTCATCATGTCTGGAGAAAGTATCTCATGAGGCTCAATGTGCACAACACTTTGCAACTTATAAACTCTCAAATGGGTAACCTCTTGTTTTCAAGATGGTGTGGTGGGTGGTCCCTATTCCCTACTCCCACCCCCATCATGTGACCTCGAAGTATTTCCCAATAGAGTGCAGGGAGAAAACTTTCAGGTACTCATTGGCTTTGGGCTTGAACACGTGACTCACTTCAGCCAATGGAACATGAAGAAACAGGATGTGCGCAGAGGCTTTCCCTATGCTTGTGTTTTCATTACCTTCCTTCGGAGAAACATGTTTCAGGGAAGTGCTTATCCAAGGAACAGTGTCAGCTAGCTGGTAAAGCCCACAGCCTACAACTATCGGCACCAGATCCTACCCAAGCTCAGTAGATCCACAGGTACTTACAAATGACAAATTAGTGCTGGTAGTTATAATCCACTGAATTTTGGAAATATTTGTTATGCAGCGCTGTTACAATAATAACCCACTAGTACAGTTAGGCAAGCAGATGTGTTAAGATTCCCATTAAACACATGAAAATTGAGGGATCTAGAGGTTAAAAATGTGTCCTGGTTCATAATTTAAAGGAGAGGGTTAACTGTATACTTAAGTACCGACTCGACAGAAAAATTCTATAAATCTTGACACATTTCACAGCTTAGAAGCCCAGCTTTCGAAGGGATAATTTTTAAATGCTTTTAAAAAATAAAGTACTGAGTTTGCTAATAACCTAAGAAAAGCATGTTTTCCTATATTCTGCCTATTAAGTCTGTCCGTATCGTATCAGCAAACATCATGTCGTCTTGGAGAGGTTCCTAGTTTTTCCTGTGAAATGTTTTTCAACGCCTGAGTGAATCAAAATGAATGTAAATGAGGTTTATTAAGTCAACCCCACATGGTGCTGTATTGTCAGCATTTGTAGGGCTGTGACAGGTTAGTTATTGCAGTTTGAAGGAAATGTCACCAACACAGCAGTCTGCAGAATTAACTTAAAAATATATATGTATAAAACGTCTCAGGGTTTTCCGCCCTTTCAAGATGCGTCTCCTCAGAGAGTGACAAGGGACTGAGGGAGGCGAAGTTTTGCTCCTTCCTTTTCATCAAGAATCAGTCTCTTGCTACATGGTACCTGAGGCCAAGGGTCAGGGGTGGCAGGTAAGTGCCGGGATTCTGACGGCTACTGTTAATGGACTGTGAACGGGAACCAAAATGAGGGTGCCTGGAGTTGACAAGGAGTGACAGGAGCCAGTGGCAGCAGCGTGGATGCCCTCTGCACCCAGAATAAGTGTCAGCTGGGGTGGAGGGGGAGGAGGAGGCAGAAATAGGAGGATAAAGAAGGCACATGTCACTCAGGGGGCAGAGCACCAGTGACCTCAAGGAGGCTGATCTTCCAGCCCAGTGTGACAAGGTCACTTGCCTAGTGTGTGCCGAGGACAGGCCTCGGGATTGGCTTGACTGCCAGTCATCCCCTGATACGGGAGGGTTGGGAGAGCTTTTCCCCTGGAATCTTATATTCTGTCTTTGAACTTGGGCTCGGAAGCGTGATTCAGTTCAGGTCCAGGAGACTTCTCAAAGGAAGACAAAGATGACAGACAGGTCCCTTCTGACATGACAGTGATTCCCAAAAATATGGCCATGGTGAGCGCTCAGCTGTGGACCTCAGTTTTTTCAAAGGTCTGTTAATTGAGACCTCAAGGATGACACTTGGCACCTAGAACTTGAGTAGCCAGGGAAAGAAAAAGCCCTTTTAAAAACCCTGAGAAAACTGGCTGGAAATAGATATTTCTGACATCTCAGATTTCTCAAATAATATTATTACGTAAGCCTGGATCCCCTGCCAGGCTGTCCTAGCTGGGGCTGGCGCTCGGTCTTTCTCTATGCCCATTGTTTAGCTGCATGAGGGAAACTACCCTCCCTCCTGCTTTCATATTCCTTTATATGAGGTGGGAGAATCAAGGATTTTGGGGAACCTGTGTATTTAACTACTTTTACACGAGGGAAATTGAATGCCTAGAAAGAAAAATGAATTTCTAACTACATTCGAATAAGCAGAACTTGGACAAAGCTTTATTTTTTCTGTTTTCTATTATTTCTGCCACTCCACACTGTCCGTTTTCTACATAGTTCTACATCTACTGCCTACCGTTATCTTGGCCACTACTATAATCAGAAACACATATTAAATAACATCAAATTCAGGCCCAGTGGTTCAGGCCCAGTGGTTCTGGCTTGTAATGCCAGCAATCTAGAAGTCCAAGGCAGGAGGATTATAAGTTTGAGCCCAGACTAGACAACTTATGTACTCAATGAGACTCTGTCTCAAAACCAAGATTTAAAAAAAGCGTTGGTAATGTAACTCAGTGAAAAGGACCTGAACTGGATCCCTGGTATTTTTTTTTAAATGTGTTCAGTAAATATCAGTATCTGTACAAAATGAGCTTAAAAGCATTTACATTCTGGAGGCATTTGTAACCTCCCAGACTGGGAAACTCAAAATGGGAAAAATCACTAGAGGTTTAAATGCGAGTAAGAATCCAGAAGAGAAGGGATGAACATTCAGCCTAGAAGTTCATTTTACCAGCTATGGAGTGAACAACACAGAAAGCCTTAGCAGGTGTTGCAGGCAACCCTCCTCAGCAGATACCCAAAACCTGAACAACTCCTTTGCCCAAGGAAACAAGTACTTCAGAGCTGGACTAAGGGGTCAGAATGTGAGCAGTGCCTATACCAAAGACACAACAACAGCATGTGTAACTGCCAGCTCCAGATCTGCCCAAGCACCATCCACAGATCATGACGTGGAGTTATTGAGTCGAAGAACAGAGCTGAATCTCGATATTGCCTTTAGAAGGAGGCTTCCAAGTGGAAACGCTCAGCAAGCAACAGGTCTCTCAAGAGTTAAATCAAGATGATGTTGTGGCCTGGCAAGGACCCTAGGGATCTGATGACCCTTGCAGATGACCTCGAAGATCCAGGAGATAAGAAGAAAGCCACATGCCAGGACGCGCCAGACATAAGCAGGAGCTGAAGAAGGAACCACAAAGGAGCCAAGCGAAGCCGGGAGCTCGGAGGTCCCTACCAAGAAGCTAGAAGCTAGCGGAACCAGGGTCACTGTGAAACTGGCTCCCAAGTTATTTATGTCAAGCCCTTCCCCACCAAGCACTTTTGGTAGCCTTCCTAATTGTGTGATTTCATTGATCTGAGCTTTGTTCCTTTCTTAACAAAGGCTGCTGTGCTGTGTGGAAAGAGTCAGGAGCCTGGGTCGGAAGCCCCCAGGGCTGACCCCCCGCTGTGACTGTGTCAGAGTCCAGCTACACGACCTTGAGGAGTAGCCCTAACACCTAGAGGTCAAGGTTTTCTCTTTTAAAGTCACAGGTTGCTGTGAGATCGACGAGGTGATGGATGTAAAAGCAAATGTAAAGTATCATGTGAGCAACATGGGTTTCAAAAACTAATTTTTAGAGAACTTAAAATGTGGATGTGAGCGACAGAATGGCTGCAGCTTGCAGCAATCAGAAGTGTCCAGTGCAAAACTTCGAGGGCTTATTCACCACTCGCTGCCAAAATAGTGCTTTGCTTGTATTTATTGCAAATGTTCTGTTTTTTAGTTTACTTAATCCACTTTTGTTAACATTAAAAAAGCATAATATCAAGGATGAAATGAGTTGACGTGGATAGAAAGATTAACAAAGCCGCAGGGCTTTGGACGCTGCAACTTCCCTTCTCAGCTCCCTCTCCTGGATTCATGTTAGCCTTGAAAACCAGCTGCTCAGTGACCACCAGATGTGGCTTGGAAACCAGGATTGTAGGACCTCAAAAGGTCCCATCTCCAGAGAATCGTCACTACGTCACCTGTCCATCAGCTCCTTGGAAGAACGTCATTCACAAAGCATTGTTGCTGACTCTGACTCGGGCTCGTTCTGCGGAAAGGCCCTGTCACCAGCGTGTTTGTAGGAGGAGCAATCAGCAGTAATTGTTCAGCACTGCAGCTGCTTGAGGATGAAGTACACGCAGGAGACAGCAAGAACCTGGCCAGAAACTTAAATTTCGAGGTAATGGCATTTCCATTGAATTCTATGGAATGCTCCGACATATTCCTGGAGATCCAGCCACCACATGATGTGTGCGCACATTCGCAGGAAAGATGTGTGAGGTCTCTAAGTGCTCTTTTTGTAGGACCTGGGGGGACTGTGCAAGGAGAAAGGTAAGTCTGGGGCACAGGGGTAAGATTCCCGAGCAATTAAGGCATATCTCCCAAAGTACAGAGTCCCTCAGCAGATGGTGAAAGACATAGTACTTTGGGGAACTTCAGAAATCTGTGCCCATTCAGTAGTTAACCACTCAAATAACATAATAGAAATGTTAGTGTCTTCACATAATAGAGAATAAGTACATCACAGAGTTAGGCCATGAAATGCATTAACCAGGCTGGAGGTGTAGCTCAGGGAGGAAGAGCACTTTCTTGGCAAGTACAGGGCTCTGGGTTTGATTCCCCAGTGCTACACAGATTGGGCATGATGGCACATGACAGACCTGTAGAAAATAAATGAATAAATAGAAACTAAAGGTGTGCACCACTGGGATCAGCTCAGTAAAAAAAAAAAAAAAGGTAGAGGTAGTAAACAAAGAAATGTCAGAAATGCACACACACACACACACACGCACACACACACACACGCACAAATCAGCAGCAAAAGCAAATCCTCGTAGGGCAAGATCTGATTTACAGAATTTCCACGTATGATACAAAATATTCAATGTGTGAGAAAGAATATAAGCCATCCACAAAGAAGGAAAGTCTGGCTCATAGAAATATTAAAAACAGTCAAGAGAAACCTTTCCTTACAAGGTCGCAGGTAGACACTCCTCCAAATAGAGAGAAAAGAGAATAAAACGGAACAAAAACCATGAGTAATGCCTCAGGGGCCTGCAGGACACTGCAGACTTGGGTTGAGTACATACATGTACTTGAGTACATACATGTACTCAAGGGCTACATAAAATCATCTCAATGGTTTAAGATTGACATGAATATCTCATTAAATAGAAAATATTGTATAAGAAATCAAACTAGAAGTAAGAAAAAAGAGGATGAGGAGAAGAGAAATAGAGGGAAGGAGAGGAAGGAGGGAAGGGGAAAGGAAGAAGAGGAAAAAGAAGGAAAAGAAAGGGAAAGGAAGATGGGAGAAGAGAGAGAAGGAGGAAGAGTGAGGAAAAGAGGAGGCTTAAAAAGGACGAAGGAGAAGAAAAGAGAAGCAGGGGAAAGAAAAAGAAAAGTTTGGAATTACAGGCTAAAATACAAAAATCAAGAGAGGAATTCAGCAGCATCTTTGAACTCACAAAAGGGCAAGACAAAAACTTTAAGACAGGTGGGATAAAGTTTTCCTGACTGACAGATATAAAGAAAAAAGAATAAAAAGAAAAACCATGGTCAGAGCCTCAGAGACCTGTAAGATCTCAGTGCGGGAACACAAAGTCTATCATACGTTCATTATGGGAGCCTCGGGAGGAAGAGAGAAAATGAAAAGGTCAAACAGGTGAAAATTTTGGCAAAATAACAGCAGAGAACTTCCAAATTTTAACGAAAAGCACCCTATAGATCCAGAAAGCTCAATGAAGTCTGAATAGAACAAACCAAGAGACAGCCTCCTGCAGGCACTTTGTAGTCGTGCTGTCGCTAACACAGAAATGCCACATCATCACGCACACGGGACCCTCAACCGTACTAGCTGTTGACTTCCCACTGTGAATTATGAACTATTGGATGCCAAGGGCAATGAGAATATATTGAGAGGACCCAAAGAAAGAGTCATTTACCAAGAATTCTATACTCAAGAAAAAAAATCACTCTAAACTAAAGGAGAAATTAAGACATTCCCAAGTGTCAGAAATGATAAAAATTGGCCTCTAGAAGCTCTGCTGTACAGTAAAACTTAACAGGCTTTCTTCAAGCTAAAATGAGGGCTGCTTGGGAGCTAGGGGCATAGCTCAGCAGTAAGAGTGCTTGCACAAGGCCCTGGGTTTGATTTCGTCCGCACCACATAAACTGGGCATGGTGGTCCATGCCTGAAATTCCAAGAGTCAGGAGGCTGAGGCAGGAGGATTGCTGTGGGTTTGAGGCCAGCCTGAGCTGTACTGTGTTCAGTACCAGCCTGGAATACAAAGCAAGACCCTGTTACAAAGAAAGAAAGAAAGAAAGAAAGAAAGAAAGAAAGAAAGAAAGAAAGAAAGAAAGAAAGAACCAAAGATTTATAGGTAGATGACAACTAAAGTCACAAGGACAGAAAGAGTCCTGGTTCACATAACTTCCTAGGTAAATGTGAAAAGTGGTATAAATATATTATTCATATGCCTTATTTTTCCTATCTAATTTAAATAGCCATGGCATAAAACAATACTTACAAAAATGTCCTGATGAGTTGGTAATATAATTTATATGATATATATAATAACAAAATACAAAGAAAAAATAAATTGTACTAATTCAGATTTCTGTAAGAGGATATTGAAATTGAGTTTGAATTAGCCCAAACTGGATTATTTTTGGTTTAGATCCAATATCTAGTGAAAATACAGAGAAATAAAAGAGATACATTAAAAATATTTAATACAGAAGAATGAAGTAATAGAGGAAAAAAGGTACAAGTCATGCATAATAGACAATAGCAAAGTAGTAGACATAATTCTTACTCCATTAGCTATCATACTAAATGTAAAAGGGTTAAATGCATCCAATAAAAACGAGAGACTGGTAAAATGAATCTAAAATAAGTTTCAAATATAAAAAGATTGAAATAATATAAAGCATGTTTTCTATAAAAAATGGAATAAGAAAGCTATAACACCAGAAATTTGAAAAACTTACAAGTATATGAAAATTAACCTCTCTTAATTAACTAATAGATTTTTTTAAAAAACAAGGGACATTAGAAAATATTTTGAAATAAATGAAAACAAAAAACAAGGGCTTCAGACAGAAATGTTTAGCTCTAAATACCTACTTTAAATTTTTAAAATCTAAAAAGAATAATTAAGAGAAGAGAAAATACTATGAGAAAGTTTTTGGAGATATGTTTATTAGTTTGTTTGTAGTGATAAATTTTTGAATGTATGTGCATGTCTAAATTTATTCATATGTATACTTTACATCTGAATAAATAAAAAACAAAACATGCTGAATGTTATGTGAAAAGAAAATAACACAAGAAAATCTAAATGAAAAATAAGCAGAGAAGGAATTTTGAGATTAAAGAAAAATGAAATAGAGAATAGAAAAATAAAGAAAATGAGAAAATGAGGAGTCAAGTTTTTGGAAAAGACCAACAAAACTGACCAAACTTTAGCCAGATTTAGCAAAAAAATAGGAGACAGAAAAAAGACTAAAATTTATAAAATTAGAAATAAAAAAGGGACGTTAACGTTGACTTTACAAGAACTATAAAGAAGTATTATGAGCTAGCCACATGCCAAAAGTATGATTTAGAAAAACATGAAAAAATTCTGAGAAGCTCATAAACTACCAAAACTGAGCCAAGGGGGGGGAATGAAGAAATCTGAAGAGAGTTAGGAATTTATAATTAAAATATTTCCCACAAAGAAAATCTTTGGCATTGATGGCTGCACTAGTGAAGGTTTCCAAACATTTAAATAATGAATAGCAATTTTTCACAAATTCTCCAAAAAAAAAACAGATGAGGAGAAAATAGGTCCCAGCTCATTCTGTTAGATCAGTATTGCCCTAATATCAAAATCAGACAAAGCTACCTCAAAAAATATAATTAAGGACAATTTTCCTTATGGCCTATAAGCTCAGCACTCTAGAAGGCTTAGTCAGCCTGTCTCAAATCAAAAGACTTGGGATACATTTCAGTGCAGAGGCCCTTGTTTGGATCTCCATTGCCGTAAAAATAATACATCCATCCATTCACCCATTAATATTTACATATATAAATAATTGGATATAAAGATACTTATCGAAGTCCAGCAATATATGACATGCATGGCACCATGGCCAAATGGCACTTAAATCAGGATTGCAAGTTTGATTTAACTTTTGAAAATCATCACTGAATACTACATGTTACTAATGAAAGCAAAAGTCACAGGATCGCCTCAATAGACTCAGGAAAAGCATCTGGCAAAATCCTCTGTTATTTTATAATGAAAATATCCAACAAAAGTTTTCTGTACTTGTAAAAAGAAATTGATAAAATCTCACACCTATCATTATCCTTAAAAACAAGAAAACTAAGAGCTATGATCAAAATATACCATGTGTGCAATATTTTTAAAATAATTTATTACAGTAGGAGATATATTGTTATTTATTCCTGATCAAAATACTCCCTCTCCCTTCAAATACTTATTACCCACATTCTTATCACTTTTTGAAGCAGTTCTGAAAGTCATCTTTCATGAATTTCCTTAGTTGTGCTGTTGTGACTGCCTGGTGTTTTGAACCCACTCAAAACATTTATTTTTCACGGTCATTTGACTTTAAGGAAGTCATGTGTTGCCAGATCTGGTGAGTAAAGTAGATGAGGACTGTTATGGTTTGGATCTGGAGTGTCCCCCACAAGCCACATGTGTTTGGATGCTGTGGGTTACCTCCAGATACCTTGTGCTGTCGGGAGGTGGGGCCTGGCCGGAAGGGGCAAGTGCTCAGGGCTTGGTCTGCAGGGGCGTGTGCAGCTTCCACCTCTCTCCCATCATCTTGGTTTTAAGTCCAGCACGCAATGAACAGCTTGTCTCCTGCCCTTTCTCTGGCTTCCACTTCTGCCATGTGTTTCCACTACTGCCAGCCATCCATAAATGGAATAGGCTCTTCTGAAACCGTGACTTAAAATAATTTTTCCTCCTGCAATTTGTGGATGCCGGGTGTTCTGTCCCAGCAACGAACAGATCACTGAGACAGGAGCACACCACCATGCTTTTGTAAGACCGCCTTCCCTCTGGGTGACACTTGGCACCAGCATTCACTCTATTTTTGATCAGACCTTGTAAAAAACCGAAGCAAGTTTCTAGGCCAGCTTCATAAAGTGGCAAGAACAATGGCATAAAGGTTTCTGAAGTAAAGGAGAGTATGTTGAGGGGGATTAATGGTGATGTAACTTTTACTGTAATAAGTTTTTAAAGATTAAACATTCATCACACATTTTGATTCCACTGCAGGTCTGTTTTCCCGAGTTCTATTAAATGCTGTGTTGGCGGTCATAGCCAGAGACGTTATGAAATAAAACCTAGCAAGACTGTAGAGAAAAAAAATAAAACTACTTCTATTTTCAGATCACATAATTTCATTGATAGAAAATCTTATGGAACCCATCAAATGCCTGATAGATGAGTTTCCAAGAATGCAAGAAACAAAATCAATGTAAAAATCATTTTATTTCTATGCACTAACAATGAACAAACAGAAAATAAAATTAAGAAGCCAATTTCATCTATAACGGTATCAAAAGGAATAATAAATTTGGAAAATAAATGTAACAGAAGAACTTCAAACATTGAGAATTATGAACTTTTTTGAAAGGAATCAAAGAAATCCAAGATAAGTGGGAAAGCAGCTCCTTTTCATGGACCGGGGAACACTAGTGTTTATCTGATATGGTCCTATGGATACCATGCAATCCCTTTGAAAATCTCAGCCTCTTTCATGGAAATTGTAAAGATGATCCTACAATTCATATGGAATTTCAGTGTACATAAGATGGCCAAAGCAATGTTGAGAAAAGAGAAACACTGAATGATTTCTACATTTTGATTTCAAAACCTGATACATTGCTAACCTCATCAAGATTATGTAGTACTGGCTAAGAATAGATATATTAATAAATGAAGTAGAATTCTGAGTCCAGAAATAAGCCTTCCCATTTATGTTCAGAGGAGACGCGTCGGAGTGGCTGCCTAGGGCTGACAGAGTGGGGAGCGGGGTGGAAAGTGATTGCTAACGGGCTGTGGGTTTCTTTTGAGGGTGACAACATGTCCTAAATGTGATGATTCTTGCAATCACTTGCTAGCTGTGAACACACTAAAGACCAAGTGTGCACTTGACGTGGGTGACTTATAAAATGGGAATTAAATTCCAGTAAACAGTTTTAAAATGAATGCCTACAAACAAACATCAAGGGAGTCCACAGATTGATGAGGGAACATGGTGTTCATGGAGCTGGGCTTGAAGAAACAGATTTCCAAGGAGATTCACTAGATGTGATGGGTTTGGTTTGTTTGTTTGTTTGTTTGTTTGTTTGTTTGTTTGTTTGTTTTCTATGAGAAAGAATTTAGAGCCAGTCCTGGTGGTACTAGCCTGCAATCCTAGTACTCTGGGAGGCTGACAGGAGGATCACAAGTTCTAGCCCAACCTAGGAAACTTAGCAACTTAGCAAGACTCTGTCTTAAAATTAAAAATAACAATATGGGTTGGGAATGTAGCTCAGTGAAAAAAAGAAAAGGGGAGGAGGGAAGAGGAGAAAAGACAAGAAGGGAAGGGAAAGGAAAGGAGGGGAAGGGAAGGGAAGGGACGGGAAGAGAAGAGAAGAGAAGTGGCTTCTACCAAACTGCACTGGAAAGTAGTTTTCTCTGGCTCTGCACATCTACGTGCACGTGAGCCCAGTTAGGATGCTCTACTCTGGTCCATGCCTCTCCCAGAAATTTTCCCATTCCTCACCTCCAAGCTCCCGGACTGAACGGTCCAACCTCCTGGCCCAAAACACTTCCCGGTGCTCAGGCGAGGATCTATGAGGGCCAGGATTTGGGAGAGGAGGGAGGGTATGCCTTGAGTGCTCCTGGGTGTAAATGTGTGCTCAGTGCAGACTCGGGGAAGAAGGACTGGGCCAAGGGATAGCTGCAGAGAGGCCAGTCCAGAGATAGGACAGGCAAGGCCGCCCCTCATGGAGCAGTTATAGGGAACAAGAGTGGCCCCCTCTAGCTGCTGTTGGCCGGGGGTAGCGAGAGAGGAAGAGCAGTCAGCAGCGCGTTCTAACTTGTCCCTTATTTTAATTCCACGAAGAAAGATGTCTTTTTCAAGCATCATTTTCCAGGATGAATGATCCAGTTGTAAAGTAGATAATCAATTCCCAATCTGGTTTGTTTTTAATCTATCAGGGTTGTTTAAAAGGGTCTTATTTATAGGCTGAAGAGTGCAATATTTTTCCTGTTGCTGAAGGAGGAAAGGGATGCATTGAGTCCTCTCAGCTGCAGCAGAGCAAGCTGGTGGCACTCAGGGAAGGTAGCAGAGGATACCCATCCCACCGTTCAGAGAAGCTCTGGGTTCTGAAGCTCTCAGTTACCGTATCTGAGCTGCACACACACTCTGCAAGAGATGATGTCTCAGGAAAACAGGTGGGGAGCTGGCTTGTCTCCGTTTGGGATACCAGGGCACAACTCAGAGAGCCCTCAAATAATGCAAAGGGCTCTGGGCATCATCCAGGCTAGTATTTCATTTTGCAGATGAGGAATTCAGTCCACAGAGGACAAGTGAGTTGTCTAATGTCAGTTGGCCAGATGGTACATATTCAAAATGAATGCCTGGCTTCCCTCTCCCTGAAGATACAGGCCCCTAGACACACCAGGCTGACACTGAGAGGCACCTGAGCATGGCTGCACCTGCCCTGGTGCGCACTCAATCAGCAAACCTGCTGCTGCGACCCTGGTGGGGAAATTAAATTAGCTACTAATTGGTTAATTGGCGGCAGGCTCTGTAAGGCAGTAAGGAACAAATTAAGTTGGAGGGAGAAGCACACATTTGTTAGGCGGGATCATCTTCATTAGCACCTCTGTGGCCCCCCAGCCACACTGCATGGCTCCCCCGGAAGCTCCTAGAAGGATCCTCCTGTGCCCTTTTCGGCTGTCAGTGAAATCGCTCCTTTGCTTCCTTTCTCTGACCCATCTCCGTCAGTCACCTGTAGTCCAGCATTTCCCAGGTTATAATCCTCAGAATTCCAGTGTCAGCAGTGTGCTGATTAAGGTTTCATGACCTGCTCTCTGAGGGGAAAGAATCCTGATATGTAGAATTTAGCAATTTCCGTGGTGTAAATACATCCACTGTGGTCCAATTTCAAGGTACAAATGTAGCATCTACTGGCTTGGAAATTCCTGAAAATTAAACAATTGATTCTCAAGAACTGGCACAAGCTGGCTTTAGCCCACTTGTGACAGCGTGCACAGAGGTTAATAGGGCCATAGGAGGGGTCTCCCGGTCACATAAACAAGCAGGGAATTCAGCATATTATATATCTTCCAAGAACTTCTGCAGAAGAGAAACCTATTTATTCTAAATTAGCACTTTCCTAGCATATGTGTCCAGAAGAAACATGTTTCATAAATTGCATATGAAAGCCTCCTGGAACACTGGGGTTCATGCAATTTCTGGGTGCGGGCACCTTGCTAAGGAGCTCAGAGAGGATAAATAAAATATATCTTACCTTCAAGTAACCAAACTAAGAGAGTCAATCTCAGATAATGAGAGGTCTGAAGGCATCCAAAATGCAGTACATTGTCAGAAATAAACACCTTCATCAGCCTGGGACCCAAAGGAGGAGTATCTCCTCTGCCAGGGAAAAGATCTCCAAGCGGGCAAGGGGGAGAGCTTGGCAAAGGAGAAGAGATGCGAATGTCTGTGGATTCAGAGACAATTAGGAGACTAGCAGGACTATGGAGCCCAGCCAGGGGTGTGTAAGGTGAAGCTGAAAGATGAATGAAGTCTGAAAGGAGGAACTGAAAAGTCAAAAGGAAGTTTGGTGTTGGACCCTGAGTTCACAAGGTGTTCAATTGCTTGAACACTTGTTGATACCTAAGTGTCATTGAATTTCCTCATTTTTAAAAAATTTCCCACTATTGTTATTAATATACACATGCAATACATAGTGTTTACAATGAACTTGAGTATGTTGTGCACATATGTATCATATCAACTTTACAA
The DNA here is from genome assembly GCA_004027205.1 of Ctenodactylus gundi. NCBI lineage: Eukaryota > Metazoa > Chordata > Mammalia > Rodentia > Ctenodactylidae > Ctenodactylus > Ctenodactylus gundi. Next base: position 250,144 of record PVKB01000732.1, on the reverse strand, counting down.
CTCCTTGCCATTTTTGACCCTCCCATCCCCTCCCTATCCCTTCCCCCAACTCCGGCTATCACTTCATGCGGTTCTATAGAATATCTGTGTTCTCTGTTTCCCAAGTCAGAGAGACTATACAGTACTTAACATATTTAATCTTCTGCATCTAAATCATTTCACTTAAGTCACCACTCTAACTCAGCTTCCTATTCCTCGAATGGGTCACAGTGGTCAAATCTTGATGCCTCTTCTCTGAATCCAACCAGTCCTTTCATTGGGATATTTACCAAAAGGTTTTTTTTTTCTATATTTTGCTGTATCTTTGTTGATATTCTTAAACCTGGCCTTACCCACCAGTCCACATTAGAAAATAACTACAAGCATGTAGTTCAAAAGACTAGTAAGTTTGAAGAAGAAGAAAAAAATTTAAATTTCAAATGCCTTAGCTGAATACTGGAAGGTACATGTTTGTACATTCACAAGGTTATCATTATATCAATCAGTTTTCTTAGGATAAATTTTCATCAATGACCTAATAAGTGAATTGCTACAATAAAACAAAGTTAAAACTATGTCACATTGCTACATTAAATGAACTTAAATCTTTATCACATAAATACACTTAAAGTAACAGATATGAAGGCAAATATAGTTATTTCAGAATTTTTTAACTTTTGTAACTTATTTACTCACATTTCACTGATTACTAAGATTCTGCTAGATTTGGTTTATAATTTTATCAGTCTATCCACCCATATATTCATGCATTCATACTCTTAAACGGTTTTGTCAATTCCCCATGTTGCATTATTAATTAGTAATTATTCTGTTTTGCACACTACTATACAATTACTAATAATAATGATGTGAGGCGATTTCACAGATTTTATAGAACAGCTGGTACTATTTTAGAATTATATCAATCAAATGATTTAAATACCAGTCTACTTTTATTACATTTTCTCTTTAGATGTTACCTTTCCTCCAAGTTATTTTGGTGTTGCTTATCTTTCTCCCTCTCTCAAAGAGGGTAAACTCACATTCAACATCAAAAAAGTGAATTGCTTCATTCAACAAGCTTGAGATTTTATCAATTTGCTACATTAAATGGACTTAAATCTGTGTCACATAAGTATACTACAGTTGAAGCAATAAATAGCTAGGCTTAGTTATTTCAGATTTTTTGACTTTCATACATGGATTACTCATATTTCACTAATTATTAGCATTTTTCCTGCTTTGGTTTTTCCTTCTACCTATCAATTCACCCCTAATTTCATGCATAGCCTTACTTTTTTCTCAGCTCATTCTCCTCTAGCTGTTGTCGCTTTTTCTCTGGGGTCATTGGTGTCGCTGGCCTCCCTTTCACTTTCTAAGCTTCCTTTAAGTATTCTCTGAAGTGATGGTTTAGTGGCAGCAAATTTCTGTAAGCTTTCTATATCATTAATTTCTCCCTCTAGTTCAAAAGATAGTTTTGTTGGATATAGTACTCCTGGTTGGAATTTGTTTTCTTTTTGTATTTGAATGACATTGCTGTGTGATCTTCTGGCTTTCAGAGTCTGGGTTGAAAAGTCTGCAGTTATCTTGATGGGCTTATCTTTGTAGGTCACCTTCTGTTTTTCTCTTACTGCTTTTAGTATTTTCTCTGTGTTGAGTTTCTAGTATTTTAACTATGATGTGTCATGATGAGGATCTCTTCTGATCAAAGTTATTTGGTGTTCTATATGCAGTAGTTCCATGTTCATTTCTTTTCTTAGATTTGGGAAATTTTCTTCCATAATTTCATTGAACATGTCCTTTAAGCCTTTTGTTTTGTCCTCAGCCTTCTCCTGTACTCCCATAATTGTGAGGTTATTTCTCTTTGAATCATCTATCAGACGTTGTAATGATTCACTTTCTTCCTTATTTACTTTGTGTTCTTCATGGCCTGGATGTTGCAGCTCAGTCACTTTATCTTCTAGGTCTGACAGTCTATTCTGAAGATGTTCAAAATGGTTGCTTCTTATTTCCTGTGTGTTTTTCACTTCCTGAATATCTGCATTCAATTTTTTTATATCTCTGTTGTGTTCTCTAATTTCTTGTATTGCCTTCATTATCTTCTGGTTTATTTCTTCTTCGGTCTCCTCTATTTGCTTTTCAAGCCTTGCTTTCAGCTTAGCTATGTCTTGGTGTAGTTCTTGTGCTGGTTCATTTCCTGCTTTAATTCCTGCTTTAACTCAATGTATTTCTGGGCCCAGAAGTTACCATCATTTTTGCCATTTTCGTCTTTGGATTCTGCAATTTCAGTATCCCTGGTATCATCTTCTGGGGTGTCAGGTCTTTTTGTAGATTTATTACCACGTTTCCTCATAGCTCTGCTGTTTCTGGCTGTTTCTGGTGTGCAGGAAAGATAGGTTTGGTGAAGGGCCGGTCCTAAATGCCTCTGGAATCCTCTGGCCCAAGGGACAGACAGAGTGATGGAATTCCCAGCCCTAGATACCTCTGGAAGCCTCTGGGGCTCAGGATTGACAGGATGATGGAATTCCCTGGAAGCCTCTGGAAGCGTCTGTCTCGTGGGACTGGTGGGCAATAGACTTCCCAGTCTTAGATGCCTCTGGCGAGCAGAGCAGGGGCAAACCAGAAGCCTCTGGCATGTGCCAGAGCAACAGGGTGATGATTCCCCTTTTGAGGTACCTTGTTCCCTGTGGTCCACTCAACAAAGCTGTCTGTCTGTCCTGGCTTCCCTCCCTCAGGGCAGGTCTCTCCGCCCTCGGAGTTGCCACTGAGCCGTTCAGGGATCAGCAGCCTTTTCCCCTCTTTTCTCCTCTCTGCCCCTTGTTCCAGGTTCTTTCTAGGCACTGTTTAAGGGTGACCCCCAAAGCCCTGATGTGCTCTTCTGAGCTTTCTTTTACTCTAAAGGGTTCAGTCTTGGGCTTTTTTTTTCCCCCCTTCTTTTTAAAATGGCTCCTGTTTAAGTCACCGCCTGTGGAGGCTGCTGAACCCTGTTTCTGATCTGGGATCCTGGGCCTTTTCTAGGGGGAGCGCACACTGTGTTTGCAGTACACACTACGCGCAGGTGGGTGGTTTGGAGGCTGGGGCCACCAGCTGCCGACTATTCCCACTTCTCCGGATCCCTACTGACCTCAGGCTGAGGTTCTGGCTCCAGACCTTCCTCCATCTGGTCTGTGGATGCTAGCAGCTCGGAGGCCGCGCTGAGTCAGCTGCTTTTTTCTTCCTCTTCCAATACGACTTCAGGATTTCTGACTTTCCCGCAGCCTCCTTTCCATTGTTGGGGTGCTCCATGTTCTCCCAGTTCCGTCAGATGTTCAGGGCCCACGCGAGCTTTCCTCCTCCACAGCTGCCTGTGGCTCCAGCCGTTTTTGAATTTCCTCATTTTTATAACATATACAGAAGTGGTGTTTCTTGACTCGGTGCTGGAAGAGTGCTGGAGACACCTGTTTTGCTCTGTTGGTGTAACCAGGTGGTTCTGTCTTCTTCTGACCTCTGTGCTATTTGACAAGGACGTGGCAGTTTCCCTCTTGCCAATTGGACATTGTGTTTGAATACACATGAGGTCACCTCTGTCTTTCAAGGGTTTCCACTCATCCAACCATGTCACAATGTATCTGGGATGGAAGGCTGATGCTGAGTGAAGATCTACTGAACCATGATTTTGTGTCAGATGCTGCTACGAGCTAGTAAATTTCAAATGGTAGCTGCAAGTCCAGGAAATAAGAGCTAAGCAAAATGTAATGGTCATCGTCAATGAGTCTCCACTCCATTGCCTGGATTCCAATCCTGTGTCTATTGCAAAGTCTTCTAAGCTCTAAGTCAGAGTAGCTGAGTACGTAGTTCTTCACACTCTTCTTTGATCTCCAATCTCACCATTGTTCCCAGAAATCAGAGATGAAGCCAACCCCCAGCCTGTCGCTTTGTCCCCCTTTTGCCCCTTGAGGAATAACTTGAGCCTGTATTGCTCACTATTTCCACATCCCCATTTCTAAGAAAGAAAATTCTGCTCTCAATGAATAATTGGAAACTCGTTTTCCCTAAGACATAAACAAGCAGTAAGAACTTCATGTGGTACCTTTCCAGATATATTTACATCTTTGCAACTTGAAAGAAACCATGAAGGCTAAATGATTCAAGCTCTAATTCGGGGGCCACAGGCAACCCAGACTACATGAGGAGTAGTATTTTCAGAGCAGTTGTGTCACATCAGAACCCTGCACACCACGGCGGGGCTGCCTGGCCCATGCCTGTATGGAAAACTATGACTGCCTCTGCCCTCCAGGGCCCACATCATCTCCACAAACTCCCCGTTCCCAGCTACCCATGCCATGGTCTCTGATACAAGAGTGGCAACCAGGCCAGTGACCAGTAGGAGGCCGATCTCATGAGACTGATCACAGTCCTGAATTTGAATCACAGCTACATCGTCTTCCACCTGTGACCCCATAAAGGCATCTTATCTCTGATGTCAGCTCACCATGCCTCTTGATAGGATCTGTTAACAGTGGGCAATGCCTGAGGTTGGTGGTGGTCAGAGAAGGACAAGAGCCCCAAACTTTCCTGGTGATTAACAATGCCCGACCTGGACTTCTCACCCCAGAATCATCCCTACATGAGATCCTGGATGTGAGCTACTATTTCTCACCAATGACACACTCGGGCTGCCAGCCCCAATAACACAATTCCACAAGACTCCACAGTGGAGGTGAGGGCACCCTCCTCTCTGCCTCCTCTCTGGAGGAAGCTGGACCTGTGTTGATTGGCTTTGACAGCAGGGATGAGGGAGACATCTTTGCCACCATCCGATATCCATGGTGTTCTGGTAATTCAAATTACTTTCCAAATGTCACTGAATCTGTCTGAGCCTGACAGCTCTTCAAACCTGGGTGCTGTCACTCAGTCTGCTGACCCGGACATATTCCTGAAGGGGCTTTTGATCCCCATTTCTTCCTAGGTGGGAGGCTCCTTTGTCTGACAAGTCCAGATTCATGAAGCCAGCAGACAAAAAAAAAAAAAAAAAAAAAAAAAAAAACCCAGTGACAGGCAATGTGGCAGGTGAAGGCAATAACACATCCAGTGCTGGGACCCAGCTAGTTGGATAAGACACATGACATTCCTGACAATGAACAGTCAGGGGAAAATGCTCATACAGTCCTTCAAACCCACTGTGGCATCACCCCCACTTATCGCCAAGTCTGACTTCTAGCAACTTCTGAGATGTGTAAGCAGAGAAAGTCCTGGATCCTTAAGATAACTATGGCCCAGTCCTGAACCAAACTCACAGACTGTGCTGCTTAGAAGAAGGACCTGGGACTTGTTCCAGACCTCATCACACTCACTTAACATAAAAGTCTAACGATATCAGCAGATCCGGTGGTGCCGATGGACACAGCATAGAGAAGAGGTTAGGGGAAGCAAGAGGGGGACACTGGAGACAGTCAGCAGCAGTGATGAGAACTTATAGCTGACAGCAGAGGAGAGAATGGCTAAAGCTAACTGAGAGAGGACAGGTGTGTGCTCGAGAGAGAGGTAGAGACTGGGCAGAGCCAACCAGAAAGGGTTAAATTCAGTTGTGTTTCTATAAAGGTAAGGAGGTGTGTAATGCACTTTAGAAAGTCTTCCATCCAGAATGGGTAAAATAAATGAAATTTGGGCTTTAGAAAGAACAAGCTTGGGATTTCAGGAAAATTCACTTAAGTGGAACATTGTACTCCCTTGACAGTGGAAGATAAATGAGGCAGGACTGTCCCTGAAAAGGCCGCCAAGACAGGCTGAGGAAAGAAAATGGACCCCTGTAACCTTTCCAGCAGCTCATAATGCTCTGAAATTTCCCCATGTCCTCCCAGCAACAACCTGGTCTGTGCTGCATACTGGGGTGGGAGCTGCCGTGTGCACCTGGCCATGCACAGCAGAAGCCCTTCCTTTGATGCCTGCCTGGCACCACGGCCTGCTTTGCCCCTTGGGAACAGACACTGTGGAGATACATCGCGAGGCTGTGGTTTCCGGCCCCCCCTGGTCTTCGTTTTGCCATTCCTTCTACTTTTCATTTCTTCTTCCCAGGTTCCCCAAAGCAGAGTTTCACCACGGCTGGCAGTCATCCACCGTCAGGAGGCTGTCAGCTTGGATCAGGGGGCTGAGCTCTCCCATTCTTCAGCATTCAACCAAAACACCCAACTTGCACCACTCACTCTGCACTTACACCCCTCAAGCAAAGCTTAGCTACAGCCAGGAGAAGTTTTAAAGACTGACCAAGGCAGAACTCTGTAAGATGGTAGTTGTTTCCAGCCTTACCTGGAACATAAGAACCACCTGGTCAGCTGTCCATTGCCTCCACCACCCCTGGACAGTCACTTCCAGTGCGGCTAGGATGCCCAAGCATTAGGATTTTTCAAAAGCTCTCCTTTTGGTTCAAGTGTACACGCTGAGCTGAAAACCACAGACTTAACCAGCAGCAAAACAAAAATAAATGTGACCTGGGAACCCTGCACCCTGTGGTGCCTTTCCTAGCAGGCCGGCCCCAGTGTTGAGGCTGACTTTGTTGAACCAAATAAAGCCTAATGGTTGCTGCGAAAGTTCAGATAATGAGAAGAAAGAGAGGAGACAGGAAACAGAACGTGGGCCTGATGTCACGGCCACTGTGGCCCACGTAGGAAAGGACTTTGAGACACCAAGGTACAGGAATCGAATGGCAAGGGAAGTGTGAAGGTGAAAGACTCATCAAGACTACTCTTACGGTGAGATTGCAAGCAGAGTGGGCCACGAGGAGTGCCCAGCTGAGGTCATGAGGCCAGACAAGCTGGAGCACGTATGACTTTGGGCTCAGAGCAGAGTGTGGCTGTCAGCAGATGGACTTCTGTGTGGCTATGGGCAGGAAACAGCTGGACAGCCTTTGTGGTTGCTGTGCCTCCTGTGGGAGGGAAAGACGGAGCAAGAGCCGCCACAGTGGGCTTTGCCATCTACGTGGTCTGGGATGGGGTAGCTGGCAAGGTGCCACTCGTGTGGGTGAGATGGCCTGGGAGACCCATGGGGACTCCCCCTCCTTGGAGACTGACTTCTCGGTGAGTAGACCAGAGTGAATGTGAGTGGCACATACCCTAGCCTTGTGTGGACTGTTTGCCTCTTACTTGACAGGGACTTTTCAGGGAGAGAGCACCCTTCCTAGAGACTAACCTATCGGAAAGCCCTGCCCTCGTCCTGGCTGCACTGCAGAGCCCTTTCAGGGACCAACCAGTGCCCACACATTGATACCCAAGCCCAGGAGTCCTGCCTCTTCACTTAGTCTGTCATTTGATTCATTTACACTCCATCTGATTTATAGAGCTTATAAGAAGAGCAGCTCAGTCTGGCCTGGTGGCACAGGCCTGTACTCAGCACTCTAGGAGGCTGAGACAGAAGGATCACAAGTTTGAGTCTAGCTTGGACAATTTAGCAACTTAGTGAGACCCTATCTCAAAATAAAACATAAAATAGAGCTGGTCCTCAGTGCAAAGTCTTGAGTTCAATCCCCAGTATTTCCAAATAAATAAACAAACTATAAAAAGTAATTTTAAAAAACACCTCATTCTACAAGATAAAATAAACTTAAAATATGAGAATTGAGATCAAGAGGAAAATATGAGTAGTGGTTGAGATTAGTACCAAAACAGTCATCTCGGAATTCAATATATGGGTCAAGGAAGGGACGCCGGTTTGGTTCAGTGTTTTATAGTCATCAGGGCAAGGAAGGAGATAGGATCTGTTATGGTTTGGGTCTGGAACGACCCTAGAAGACTCATGCATTTGGAAGGTAATTGAAGCTTGGTGTTAATTATGTCGTTGGATTAATCCTCTGATGATTTCATGTGCTTTCAAGAGATGGGCCAGGCTGCAAGTAGCAGATTACTGGAACCTTCCCCAGGAAGGGCAGAGCTCCTTTGCTAGCTCTGGCCTTCACTGTTATTTTGCTTCTTGTTGGTATGAAACTCTGCCTCTTGTTGGCATAAAATGAGCAGCTTTTGTCAAGCTAGACCTCTGCCATGTGCTTCCACCATTGCCAGATGCCCAGAATGGGATGAGACCTTCTGAAACTGTGAGCTAAAATAAACCTTTCCCCCCTGAAGTCGTGGGTGATGGGTATTATACCTCAACAATGAGAAAATGACTAAGGATCCTTTACACAACAGTAAATCTAAACAGGCGTCCAGATAAACATATCCATTCCTGGAACTGAAACCAGACAAAATAGCTTCCCCCAGCTCCACGTGGGGAGGCCTCTGTGATTTAGTGAGTAACAACCTCAAAGCAGCCCTTCGGTAAACATGGCAAGGAGTTTCACAGGTCTGTTGGTAAAAACATCCCTCAGAGTAGGCTGATGTCATAATACCAAAGTGTTAGCCAATTAAAAACAAAATTCTACAAGAGACCAACACAAATGTCTCAAAATCTGGCTTTATTAAAAAGTAACTTTTAGATAAACTGGAATGAGTAAAGGATCCTCATTCTATACGTAAGAAAACTAAAGCTCAAAACACGGTCCAGACAATTCACATGTCGGTGTATCTCCAGCCTACGTTTGAAAGAGCAATAATGCAAACCGAGTTGTGTTTGGTTCGTGCTTTTGTTTTTCCCTCAAACCTTCATTCTAAGCAGGCAGTGTTCCAGTCCAACGTGGCTGTCATGATACGAAGATGGAGCTCAAGGTTGCTACAGGTTCTGAGGAACATCAGAATTTTGTATTCTGGCTAGCCCTGTCTGGGGCTTCTACCCCTGCAGTCCTCCTCCCGGCTCGCTTAGTGCAGCCTCAGCCCTGAGTGGCTGTCCCTCTTCAATGTGGAGTCAGATATACATCCCTGCCAGGTGCCTCTGCAGTGGCTTCCTGCCTCCTCCAACATGGCACATTCTGCATTCCACGTGTCCCTGGAGAGCCCCGGTGGAAGCCCCAGCTCCTCCTGCTCCCCCACCCCACATCCTCTCCTGGGCCCAGGCACTCAGGATGCATCTGGACTCAGGTGTAGGAGGAGAGCCATGGCAGAACATCTGTCAGGGGACGAGGAAGAAAGAGAAGAAAAACGGCCCCCTCTGAAAGCTTTCCAATCACTCCAGCCACCACCATCTCTAATTCTTTTCTTAAAGTATAAAATCATTCTTCCACTGATCTCACTCGTGGTCAGAGCTCAGTACAGGCCCATCCGTCACGGGGCTGATTTGGTTCAGCAGGTGTTGGCTGGGCAATCGCTCATTTCAGGCTAATCTGCTAGCGGCTGTCAGGGGTTATGGAGTATTTATTGAGTTTGTGTCAGGTCCGGATGACCAATAGCCAACAGCCGGTGGATACGCACTGACATTGATGATATTGCTGAATTAAACGAGGTGATGTATACTCAACTTGCTTAGAGCCGGGAATGGACCTTGGGATCATTTTATAACCTGATGCAGACGATCCCTTGGCTTTCCTTTTCAAAGAAAACATTACACACATGGCATTTCTATTTAAGGGGAAAAAATACATGGTCCCCAACAGAAGTAGTCACATCTGTATTTAAATGAACAAGAACATTTCCTGGGGAGACCTAAGGGAACAAATAAGACCCAGACGTTTGGCAAATGGCCTTTTGTGCACTGCCAAGGCCTATTGGAGTCACAATATTTAGATTTTAGGCCTCATCAGAAGAGACATGAATTGAGGACACAGAATCAAGATCACGATCATAAATGTGATTAGAATCTGCCCTTGTGGCAGGCAGCAAGATGAAACAGACAAAAGCCCTTGAGTTGGAGTCAGGGCCACGTGCAAAGCCGCACCTTGGCCATTTCTTAGCTGTGTATCATTGAACAAATTCTTACACTTCTCAGATCCCAGACACTCAAGTTCTTTTTTTTTTCTTTCTAAAATCCAAATAGCGGCAAGAATCCAGCTGAAGGGCCATTGTGAAGCCCTGAGACAGGCTGTTGGTGCTGACGTCCGGAGGCAGTTCCTCACACTCAGTCTCGTTTTTGCTTTCTTCCACTAAACCAACTCTCTCCCCTCAGTCTCACCCACCTCTATGGCAAGACGTAACATTTCTGCTCACGGCTCCCATGCTGATGGTGATGGACATGGCACCATAAAGCTTCATGGAAACACTGGGTTCTAATGAGCAAATTTTGGTAAAAAGTCTCTGGCTTACAGCTCCTCCAAATGACTTTATCACTAACCAATCCTGTCTCCAGTCCTCTACTCTGGCCCTCAGGTCAAACCTGCAGCTCTCTTACACAGAGTGAGCCAGGGATACCGCTCCACACCACAAAGGGACATGCAGGACACGCTGATGACTCTTAGTAGCTGTAGTTAGGCTATATGGGTGGTTTCCTTGCACTGTCTGGGTCTCAGCAGTTCGCTCCAGGAAGTGTCCACATGGGGTAGTTGATCCTCAAGTTCTAGAACCCATGATTTTCTGATTAACTTGAAAGAGTCTCTTCCTCATCCTGGTCTCCTGTAATGTGGTGGCCTCTGGAGAGTAATTCAACAGGGGGAGGCCTTTCCAAAGGACCGCGGAGAGCACAGATGGGACCAGTGTGCAAAGCACCCTCTTTCTTGGAGACTCTCAACATTTACTGGACACTTCCTCTGGGTCAGATGCCAGGACAACGTTGTCTCCATTTTACAAATGGAGAAGCTGAGGTCAAGTGACCAAGGCAGCCACACATCTAGGAAGAGACGCCTCAGGGTTCAACTCTCAACTGTCTCTCCTGGCTGCTTGAGCTCCCTGTGCCCGAGAGACACAAGAGACCTGCATCCCACAGAAGTACAGGATGGCCCCAAATCCAGCTGGAGTGCTATCGCCCTTCACCGGCCTGCTTTCTGGAGAAATGCTAAGAAGCATACATAAAGGTTTTACACCTTCCCTCCCTCCCACCGTCCTCCCTCCCTGTCATCTGCACCTCACCGCAGAAAAAAAGGGAGTTAAACACAGGCAGTGAACAAGGAAAAGAAAGGACAGGCCCCCCATAACGATCCCCCGCATAATTGATGACTGCCTCGTCAAATAGATGGCACGCATATTAGTCCATCCCGTATTAATAGAGATGACTGATGCGTGGGGTGGGCACCCATATGCCCTCGCGGCGCTCCCTAGGCTGCTAGGTGCTCTGGCACGGAGGACTGGCTCCAAGATGCCTCCCTGGGATGGAAATTGAATTTAGGTTACAGAACATCATCTGGCCCAATTGCCACTGAATTATTCCACACAAAATATCAAAGTTAATTTTTGGGCCTGTCAGCCCGGTTGATGAGTTGGGCGGCTGTCAGCCCGGCTGCTCCTGCCTTCCCTGCCAGAGAAGAGTCTGAAAGTCAAGCAATCCAAACAGCGACCTTGGCGGGGGACGGAGGTTAGATTACCAGGATGATTGAATGCCAAGGCGAAGGTTCCGGAGTCAGGATTTGAATACCTGTTTACATGTAGGATAACAGATAGCTGCCCACTGACGGCGAGGTTGTAACTCACTCCCCAGAGTGCGGCCGCCACCATAAACCACGGAGGCCCTGCTCGGGAAGTCTTCGCCCTGGCAGGCAGGCCTCGGAGTGATTTAGTGCCCGGATCTATTCACAGACTGTCTCATGTATTGTCTTTTATTACGTGCACTACTCAGCTCTCACTCCCCGTCACAACTTTTTTTTCCCCCAGAAGCACCAGCAATCTACTTTTCCTTAAAGGAATGCTATTCAAAAGTGCTAGTTTGATTCGAAGACAGTAAGGGTTGTTTATGTCATAGTCCAATAAAAATATCCCTAACTGCTGCCAGTGTAGTAATACAAATCTTTGCCTCCACCCTACAGCCCAACCAGGCCCTGGGCCCTCTCTCTCTCTCCATCCCAACAGGCAATCCCTTCCCTGCTTCCAACTGAAAGGGCCCAAAACCTCCCCCTCTCTGAAAGCCAGCAGGCCACTTTTTTTTTTCTGCTTCCCTCCTGACTAATTGTCTCGGGCCATCTGATGTTGAAATAATCCATAATTGCTTAATCTATCCGCGTCTGTGTGGCAAGAAACGGAAAAGCACTTTAGAAAGATCAATCATCTAAAATCATCGAGCAGCATATTGGAAGCAGGGTCGTCGCTGTCTGCTCCCAACTGAGAAAATGATGGGGGAGAGAAAGGCTCAGGGAGAAGCTGTGTCCGTCTCCAGAGCTTTTTGATTCTGAGATAGATTACCAGGAGCACTGACTGCTCTCCGTTTGTGCTAAACAAAGATAATAGCATTGGAAGTCACAGCCACATAAATGACATGACAATCAAATCAGCAGCCCTCTGCCCCTTGTCTCCTGCCAGCACTCACACACTAGCAGATCAGGCAGCATGGCGGGAGGAGAGATCTCTGCCTGCCACGGAGACCTGCCTCACCAGGCACCTGGCGGAAAGGAGGAATCAGAGCTCCAAAGCAGCTGAAGAAATACAAGAAGTCTTGCATGGTCTTCATAGGTGAGAGAAGCAGCAGCTAGCTTGCACCGCTGTACCCTACGCTACAGGGACTGGAGACATGCAGCCTTCCCAGGGTTACACTCCTGTGGCTGGCGCCGTCTACTCACATGCCCATCACTGGGAGGCTGTTCTTTCTGTTGTGGCTGCTGTGACAGTGGCTACTTCCCAGGCTCTCTGAAAACTTGTCTCTAATGGTCCTATTAACTCACCTCCTTCTACAAAGGAAAAGCTGCTGGAGGTGAGGTAGGATAGGAACTGACCTTGCAGGCCAGATGGGCCTGCGTTCTCATGTAGGTCTGGGCAATCGCTTGGATCCTCTCTAGTGACAGATGAAAGATCACCATTGACATGAGAAAGAAGAGCCCTCAGGCTAAGTGTCGCCTCACCCCTTCAACACTGCTGGCCTGATCAAGAGGTGTGGACATGCAACTCTGGGCACAATGACCTGGGCAGGACTCTCAGAGGGTAAGAAATGTCCCAGAAGCCAAGCTACAGGTCCAACCTATATCAAAGCCACCAAAATAATGCAATCTATATATATGGCAAAGTTGACCAAGTGAATGCTTTGATATTCTGACATGGTGGCATACAGCTATAGTTCTAGCACTCTGGGAGGCTGAGGCAGAAGGATCACAAGTTGAAGCCCAGCCTGGGCAACTTAAAGACCTGAGGATATAGCTTAGTACAAAGGCCTCGGTACAATCCCCAGTACAGAAGAAAAAAAAAAAGAATTCAAGCGCATACCACTTATTAGCATTATAGGTAATTTAGTATCTCCACTTCTCAATGTTCAAGATTCTTCACAATAACTTTGTGATCAGAATTAGCTGTGCACAACGGGAATATGTTTTGAGAAAGGCATTGTTAAGTAACTCTGTTGTGTGAGCGTCGCTGTGTATACTTATACCCAAAGATAAGTACAAATTCACTAGGTGGTACTAGCATTCTTTCTCTTTTCTTTGTGTGCATGTGTGTGCGTGTGTGTGTGTGTGTGTGTGTGTGTGTTTCTGGGGATCAATCCACTGACTTAAATCCTCAGCCCATTTTTTTTATGTTGAGATTGGGTCTCACTAAGTCACTTAAATGGCTCAGGCTAGACTCAAACCTGCAGTCCTCCTGTCTCAGCCTCTGAAAGTGCTGTAATTACAGGCTTGCATAGGAGGTCAGCCAAGCTGAAGTCTTAATGCCATTGATACCTCAGGTTGAAAGGGACTAGATCCACAGAGTGACAACACGCTGAGGGTTGTCATCATATCTGGACAGGGTTCCCAAGCTGTGATGAGGAGGCACGACACTTTTGTGAGGGGACAACAATGAACAGAGAGCCAATCAGAAAGAATTGCGGAGCAAATAGTCCTGGAGAAGGACAAAAGATGTATAAGAGGAGCCCAGAAGCCTAGGGAATGTGGCAGGTGGGAAGGTGCTGTGCTCAAAGCCCAGGCTAGCCTAACAGGTGAGCAAGAAGACTATGACAGCCGTTCCTACCCACCAATGCCAAAAATATACCAGTCATAATAACTTTTGGCAAGATGTGCCCCCATCTCAAATTGTTTGAATATGGGAAAAGCTAAAAACACTGAGGCCAACATGTCATGTTATCAAAGAATTGTGCATTTTGTTTCCTCTTTTTTTTTTTAAGCCCAAGACCTTCCCACTGAGCTACATCCCCAGCCCATTTTTCATTTCAGATTTTGAGACTAGGTGCTGCTAAGTTTCTAATTTGCCCAGATTGAACTCAAACTTGGAATCCTCCTGCCTCAGCCTGTCAGAGTACTGAGATTACAGGCCTGTGCCACCAGGCCCAGTTCTTGCTTTCTCTTTTCTCTTAATATTTTTATTGGACAGGTAAGAGAACCTGAAAGCTTGGGTTTAACTTAATGTTGTCCTGCAGACCAGTGCAGACTTGCAGAAGAAGCCCTCACTTCCCTTTGCTCTGGAAACCCTGCCTCACCCGAACTGATGTTGAATTAGTGATTGATGAGGTGCACTCCCATGAGAGAAATCTACCTCCTGGCTGGAGAGATGGCCAATCATGGGTTTGCACAGGCTGACCCCACACTGTTACATTTCAAATACAGAGGTCTGTAACATCCGCAGAAATAACAAAAACAACTATACATCAACAAACACTGCACAAGAGCTTATGGGGAGAAAAGCTTTTAACTCAAAAAGAAAAAGAATTATCTTTAAAACTGATAAAAATGGAGTGGGGCATCATCTTCTTCATGGACAAAGTTATTTGGTGTTATAATGATGCCAATTTTAACCAAATTAATCTATGGATTCAACCTAATTTTAAATAATATTTCAGTAGAATTTTTAAGGAAACAAACTTCTTTTAAACCCCTATTAAAAATAAGAGTTTATCAGCCTATTTTGAAAACAAAAAAGAACAATTCAAATAGATGATATAGTCAGACAGATTCAAATAACACTTGAGAAAACAATAAGAAGCTCAAAAATATCTTCACATACACATGGAAATATTATATATGATAGGTTGTTACCACAAACTAGTAAGAAAAAAATTTAATGGATATTATTGGGGCATACTGTATAGAGAGAAACTGTCAAATGCAACAAAATCTCAGGATGAAATAATGAACACCAGAATAAGGGAAAAAGCTGACTTTTAAATATAAGAGTGTATTTTTGTGGGACGAGGTAAAGAGTAAGTTAAGATTTCAAACATACAAATCACATTGTAAAATATTGTGTAAATTCAAGTGCACTGCTTCTACTCCATGCTATACATGAAATAATAAATGGGTGAGATGAAAGAAAGTTATGCTCAATATTAACAATAACAAGTGCATTTTTTGTGATACTGTGGTTGAACTAGGGCCTTCACACTGAGCTACATCCCCAGCCCTTTTTAATTTATTTATTTTTTTATGTTGAGACAGGATCTCACTAAGTCACTAAAGTTGCCCAGGTGGGGCTCACCTTTGCAATCTTCCTGTCTCAACTTCCCAGAGTTCTGAGATGACAGGCCTGTACCACCACACCCCCTAAGTGGGTTATTGTCTAGACTATATAAGCAATTTTCATCAGTCAGCGAGAAAATGGAAAACCAACACAAACAGAAAAAGGATGCAAGTATGCGATTCACAGAAGGGGTAATCCAAACAGGTAACATATGTAAAGAAATATTGTACTTTATTAATAATTAGATAACAGTAAACTAAAATAACATTGAAATGGCCATCCATATGTCCAAAATGGAAAGATCAGACAATAAGTGTGGGAAAACCTGAAGAGAGGATGTGGGAGGGGATGAGAGGTGGGAATGGGGGAAGGGAAGTAACAGTGAGAATGATGAAATACATATATACGTGCACCAATTCCTCAAGTGGAAGGTAACTGTTGTGTATCACAAATACATACTAACAAGAACAGTAACTTTTGAGGAAAAAGATACGAATGGAGAGAAACTCTTGTGTCTTTCAGATGGCTCTGTGTGCTGGAGCATTTGTTATGGAGAACAATATGGTGGTCCTTAGCCAAGGCAAAAATGCATAGCTCTAAAATCCAGAAGTACTTATTTAGCATCTTCATCATATAGATAAAAGGTCCACAGTACATAAGTGGGTAGGTAGTTGTGATGATTACATGTGTGCTATGGAATAGTTTGCATTCACCAGAAGTAATGAACTAGAGGTACGTAGTAATAAAAATAGAATTTTTTACAAAGCAAGTTCTGATTCCCGCTACTGGGTGCAATGGAGCAGGTAGGAACAGAAAGCTCCCCTACGGAGAACAGCTAGGACAACAAAAATGGAAAACACTGACAACGCCAAGTGCTGGCAAGGAACCGAGTCTCTGTACGCTTCTGGTAGTACAACCATTTGGAAAACATTTTGACAACGTTCACTACAATTCCACTCCTAGTATGTCCTTAACAGATGTGCATAAATATGTTCACCACAAGAACCTATGACCATGTCTATGAAAGCACTATGCAGACTAGCCCAACCGAAACACCTACCAAGAGTACAATGAGAAATACATGTTGGTATATTCACCTAGTTAAATATGACATTGCAACAAGCATAAGTGAGCAGCATGAATTAATCTCACAACTCTAAAATTCGGCAAAATAAATCAAATAAAAAATGCAACCTATTGTGCTTTTGGATCTGGAGTCTCCCCCAAAAGCCTCATGGGTTCTGATGTGGTAAAATGCCTCTGGAGCTGTGTACTATTCGGAAATGGAACTTGGCTGGAAGGAGTGGATGCCTGGGATTAACCCAGAAGAGGCAGAACACCGAGGTTTGCCTCAGAAGGGGTCATTGGGACAGGACCTAGAAGGGTATGTGTTAGTTCTCCCTCCCTGATTCACTTGGCTTCCTGTTTCCCATGCTACAAGAAACTGCCTCTGCATCCGCCTTCACCATGTACTTCCACCATTGCTGGTCAACCATGAATGGACTGTGGCCTTCTGAAACTGTGAGCTAAAACAAATCTCTCCTCCCATACGTTGTGGATATCAGATATTCTGTGCCAGCAATAAAACATAAGAACAACATAATGCCAAAAATTATTTCTGTAAACTTCAAAATTTGGCAAAGTTAATGTATCTTTTTTAACTTTGTGAAAATTTGCTAAGCTATTCCCTCATAATGTGTGCAGTGTTCTCTGTGTATTGTATTTCAATAAAAAGATTTATATAATAAAAATCACAGTGTTCAGTGGCATCATAAGAAACAGAATTAATTCAACTCTCCATACCTGAACTTACAAAAAGATAGGGGAAAAAAAGACAAAAATAAAAGCGAAGTATATTTCTGAGGGGAAAAATGTTAGATTAAAAAAAAAGAAAAAATGAAAGAGAGAGAGAAAGAGATTGAGAGATTTTTATTGGATTCTATGTGGCAAACCAGTAGCATAAAGGTAGAGCAGGAAGCATTATAAGATACTTTTTAATCACTGGGGCCTATGGTTGCCACCCATATAAAATTTTTTGTTACTGAATTTTATTTTCAAGTGCAACAAGAAATATAATGAAACAAGAAATGGAGGGGAAGAAAAATGGAAAAGAAGGAAGGAAATAAAAGAGAGAGGGAAGGGGAAGAAAAAGAGCCCCTAGTACACTTGACTTCCCACGGCTCCTGCAGCTGCTGAGTCTACTGCCCCAGCCTTAGTTGGCCACATATTTAAAGGTCGAGTAAGGAGCGCTGCTCTATTTTCCTCCAACTCGTTGGGCAACGTGGCCGGTGTGGTCTCATTACCGGGCACCAGGATGTTATATTTCACCCTTTCTTACTTCAGATCCCTTCCTTAGTGCGTACTGGGAAACAGTCTCATTTAGCATGAAACGACCTGCCCCAGGCTAGAAAGGCATTGATTCCCAGGAAATACACTTCATTTTGGATGTTCTGGGTTTTTTGTTATGGTTTTGCTTTATTCCTTTTGACCTGAAGAGACTTAATTGAAATTGAAAAGCTTCCCAAGTAGCCTGAAGCTGCACTGGGAGAGAGGCTTGAAGCACAGGTATCACAAGTCGGAGTTATAGTGGGCTCTGTCAGCCAACTCTGCTGCCTCTTCTGTTTTGAACTCATCGTCTGTGTTGAGTCAATGCTCAGTCCTTACAGACCAGTAGAGCAGAGGCACAAACGCGAAGAAAGTCACGCTTTGAACGTCTCATGGGGAGGATGCAAAGCTCAAGGTGTGGAAACCATAACTATGACCTGCACTTAAAGCTGAAGTGGATTATAATACTTGTTTCTTTTCTTATAAGAAAGTTCTCAAGGTGTTAAATTTATCACATTGTGTTTTGTTTCAAATATTTCCAACTATTTTTCTGGAAAACGGTGTTCATCTGATAAATTTCCTGTCCCTTCTTAAAACCCTAGATAGCTACTCCTCTTTTAGACTTCATGGCCAAGTGACTTGTACTTAGAACCACATTTGAGGCATACATCTGACGTTGTACACATATCCCCATATTAAAGTGGTGTGTGTAGGTTGTATCACTCCAGGGACATTTGAAGTCAAAACTATTATATTTGGTTCTGCAACATGTAGCATCTCACACAATAGCTAGTATCTGGTCAGTATTTACAAGTATCTTTGCCACTTGTAGTGATTGTGGAAGTGACTGTGACCTACATGATCTAATAATATGGATTTTAAGAGCAGAATGTGAACTAGAAGCTAAAATTTAGAGAGTAAGAAGGTACCTATGATGGTTAGTCTTGGTTGTCAATTTGGTTGGATTGAGTGACCTAGAAACTGGTAGAGCACACTCTTGGCCAGACCTGGTGGTGTAGGCCTAATATCCCAGCACTCTGGAAAGCTGAGGCTGGAGGATCGAAAGTCGAAGCCCACCCTAGGCAACTTAGCACACTCTTGAGTGTGTTTACATATGTCTGCAAGGCTGTTTTCAGGAATGCACCCCACAGAGCTGAAGGGAGAAGACCCATCCTGGATGTAGACAGCCACAGCCAATAGACTTACAATTCGGTTGGAACAGAAGCAGGAAGAGGAAGCCCACCAACCAGTGATTGCAATCTATTTAAGGTGCATCTACTGCTGCTGCCGCCCTCACAGGGGACATCAGACTTCAGCTCCTGCAGCCTTGCAGTGCAGGCTCACTCCAGCGACTCTCTAGGGAGCCTCCAAGCCATTGCCTGAGATTGCAGATACATCCTTCATCCCTCTTTGTCTGAAGATTCCAGCTTCTTGGATTGAGCAGCTACTGGGTCCTCTGGCTCTCAAGAATAAAGAGACTCATCTTGGATAATCTCACTTCTGATCCTATAAACCAATCTAGTAAATGTCTTTTTTATGATTTTATATGTACTCATATATAATTGGCTCTATTCCTCTAGAGGACTTGAACCCATCCAGCGGCGTGTAATGCTGAAGTTATAAACACAGATAGCATACTCCCACTAAGGGAACCGTTTTTCAAGTATAGAACAATCTCTCTCTCTCTCTCTCTCTCTCTCTGTACTCCTCAGTCTCATCTACCTTTTCCTTTTGATCCTCTTCCTCTTGAAGAAGTATTTGACACTTTTAACACTTCTTCGACTCTTTCCTGTTTGATTGTTTGTTTGTTTGTTTGTTTGAGACCAGGTGTCACTGTGTAGTACAGGCTGGTCCTGAAATCACTATGTAGCCCAGGCTGGCCTTGAACTCAAAATAATCCTCCTGCTTCAGCCTCCCACATGTTGGAATTACAGGTATGAGCCACTATGCCCAGTTTATGTAGTGCTGGGGACTCAAACCCAGTACTTGGTCTCTAACCACTGAGCTACAGCCCTGGCCCCTCCCATTCATTTTATTCCCAAAAATGTTTGAGGAAAAGGCTTGCTATTGCAGAGAATTTCACTCTTTTCAGCTCCTTGTCGCTCACCAAATGGCCTTACACAACTTTGGTTCCTATACCAAATTTACCTCCTTTTGGAATATCATCTTTACTGAATTCAATTTCGTGGTGACATGGTCAGATAACAAAACAAAGAGTTACAGATTGTGCCTATGATTTGAGCAGCTCAAGATTTGTAAAGTGCTTTTATATATGATTTCATTTTAGCCAATCATCAATGCTGTAAAATAATTCCCCGTATTAAAAATAAGTACACTGAGGCTGAGAAAGCCTCAGCGATCACAGAGCTTATAAGCAACAGGATGGAGACTTCTGCCAATCCCCATCTTCCGCAAGAATACCATACGGCATTGAGTATTCTGATAATGTCTATCACGTATTTGCATGATCCTGAGTGTTAGCCACAGCAAGGAAATTTTTATGAAGCTAAAACTATAAAACTATAGTATAAAAGTTTACTACACAAACTCTCTGGTGTGATTGAAAAACACAGAAATCTGGTCTCTGCGGTTGGAAATTCTGGAGAAGTAGGGATTGCCCCTCCAATGACCTCTGCCAGAGGGAAAACAGAAGCACAACTGGCTGTTTGGCCTTTGGTGAAAAGTTTCATCATCCTGCTGAGCCATCGTTTTGCCAAGATGATCTAGGGGCACACAGCCCCCAGTTCTGAGGGAAGATGTCAGCCAAGCATCCCTGTGAGACACAAGGATTTTCCAGCTCCTGTCTCACTGGACCATGCAGACACGTCTCCTACCAAAAATACAGCTTTTAGATGCCAGTCTCAACAGGCGGGGGTGTGTTTGCTTAGAGCAGATGCCGAACGCCATGTGGCAGAAGACTAGGCTGATTGGACTCCTGACATGATATTTGCTGGGTTCTAAACTTGCATCTCAAATCCCCACAATTGGACTGAGCATTCTCTCAGCTGCCTTGCTTTCTCCCCACCTAGAGGAATGGGCAGCTTCCAGCCCACCAGCTGCCCTCCTGTAGAAGGTTTAGATGAATCAGTAGGTACCTGACCTACAGCCGGAGCAGGCCCCACAGTTAGGAATCACCCTTTGATTCTGCTGCTGACAAACCAAAGAGAGATGGCACAGTCAACAGATACCTCTTTAGATGATTTTAAAGCATTTATGATCACCTACATGCCAAGATTGGAACCAGAGGAGACCCTGATGAGGTCAGCTATGTTTTCTCCCTTCAAAAAATACAGGAAGAATCCATGTTGCTCTGAATACTTCCTGTAATCAGTGCTCTCACAAGGATTTTGTGATTGTGATCTCATTTAATAATCCTCCCAATCCCCCTTAAAGCTGAACATCCATTGCTCACATTTTAGAGATCAGAAGTCTAGAGTTTGGATAGACCAAGAAATTTACCCAAGTTAACATTGTTAGGAAGTAGCAGACCTAAGACTCAACCCAAAACTGCCTGGCTCAGAAGCACATTGGGTTAGCGATAAGTAGCACTCATTTGCTGATGGATGAGATAATGGGGTCTGTAGGTGGACCTATAAAACCAAGTCCTCTCTTGTCACCTAGGCAAAAGGAATCCAACTCACACTCTGAACTCATGATAGAAAAATACAAATGGATGAATTCTTGGTCCTGGACTAATAACAGATTACATACATAGCTTGCAGACTTGCTAATGGCTGAATTCACTGGAATAGGGTAGAACAGAGGCCTTCCTCTCCCACAACTGAGAGCGAGAGGAGCTTTGAAGTTTTTCTCTTAAACTCAACTTGATATTCTGAACCATCTTCGTATTCCCCACAGCACCTTGCACAAGGCTTTGCAAATATTAGGTGTTAAATAAATATTTGTAGAAGGAAGAAAGGAATGAGGAATGAAGAAAATAAGTTATTTATGGAACACCAAGGAAAGCAAAAAAAAAAAAAACAGCATGGGCTTCAAGAGAGTTTCATCAGCCCTTCCTGAGGAAGCCTCCTGGTGTAACCAGAGCTCCGCAACTTTTTCTCTGCTGCACCGTTGAAATTTTTATTTTAGCACATCCAGTTTCCCATTAGCAGATGCCAACTTATGTCTGACCAAGTATTTAACATATAATAATTAACTGTCTATAGAGATTATATTTGCTGTTATCCTTTCAGGTAGCTTTCTGCCTCTGTCTCCCCAGTTGATACACAAGATGGAAAGGGAGGGAAATCTGTTTCACTCTGTTCTGTAGTACTTCGCATACTCTGGGTGATGCCCCACTTAAAGGAAGAGCTTTGTAAGCTCGGCACATGCTTACTTCAGGGGGAAATTGCTCCTAGGGAAAAGTGCTTGCTTCCTTATCTGCTGCATGCTTTGGATATCGCAAGTAACAGGGCCATCGAGCCCAGGTACAGAAGCAGTTTACCTGGTGGGATATAGAGGTCTGCCTTAAGGACCTCTTGACCCTGGCATGGTAACTACGGGAGCATACACCCCACTCTTCACTCAGACGCCTCCCTGGAGCCTTGTGGGGAGGACTTGGGCTGGAGCGATCGCCTGTTTCCTTTAAGTGAGAGTGAAGTCTGCCTTTGAATGCAACAAGAGTTCCTTGAAGCTTGAAGTGTTCAATTTTACTCTGCCTTGCCCCCAGTATAATCCATTGAAAGGGCACTGTCCTTCAGGCCTTTCAGCCAGGCTGACAGCTGCCCGCTGATTAATTGACAGGTTAAAAAGATTGATTCCACATGTCAGAGCTGTAACCCTGCCAGAACAATACAGCTGTCACTTGGGCTGTAAAACAGACGCTTACATTAGCAGCCCTGACAGAGCCGCGCACGGACACATGCACCTGCCTTTATGGAGAGCCGGAACACACGGCCACGCCGAGATTAATCATCTTGAAAGCAATGCTGGAAGATCGAATAAATGTTACTGTGGTGGAAAAAGTGGTAGCACAGCTTCCTGAGCATGTTCTTGGTCCGCAGGTGGTGGCCAGGGGACAAGCCAGGGATGGTATGAGGGACAAGGTGAAAGAGTAGTGTGAGGCACTCCCCACACCTCTACGCTCTGATCCTTCCATCACGCTCACAGTCTCCTATGTTCACAGGCAAAGCCAACGTTTTTCTCAACTCCTTCTCTCGGCCAGCTCTAAGCCTTGCGCCCACAACCTGGCCACTGCCATGGCAACCTGTTTGTGGAATGATCACTCAAAACTTTGGTAGATGGGCATCCTCGACACAGCAAAGATGGACCCCTGAGCATGCCAAACGTGGGGAGAGATTCAGGGGCAACCATCTTCCAGCCAGAACGCACCATAGCATGCCCATGGCACCGAAGCATACGTGGGCTTTGGCCAGCACGTCAAAACTTCTGAATTGCTGGTAGGGAACATCAAAGGAAAAATGACTCAACGTACTTTTGGAATATTTGCCATCTAAATAGCATGAAACTGTCCCTCAGTAATTACAATGACCAAGTTGTACAATTCTAGGAAGAATTCTTCAGGAGAATACCTAATATCTCAGGATTTTAATACTAATCTGATCTCACATTCTCCTTGTCATGGTTTGGATCTAAAGTGTTCCCCCAAAGTCTCATATTCCTGTGGATAATAGGTACTGTTTGGGAGGCAGGGCATGCTGGAAGGGGCAGGTGCTTGGGGCTTGACCGGGAGGGGCGTGGGCTGGTTCCTCCCCTCCTCCCTGACTTCTCTCAGTTCTGTCACACTGTTGTGAGGATCTCTGTCCCCTGGAGCACCAGCTCCAGCTCTGGCTGTAGGTACAGTTCCACCATGTGATTCCACTGTTTTCCAGCCACCCACCTGTGAATGGACTGTGACCTTCTGAAACTGTAAGCTACAGTAAATCTTTCCTCCATAAGTTGTGCATGTGGGATATTGGGTCACAGTGACAAAAAAATAACCAAGAAACATCTCAAGCCTGACATTGTTTCACCTCTACCCTTCCTCCTTCTACATCAGATCCCCGGGGTGACCAGAAGGACTGCTCACCAGCTAAGCCCCTTGCCAAGTCCGCAGGTAGCAACAGGGGCTTATATTCAGGTTAATATTGTCACCTACTTTCAGTCAGAGTCCCAGCCTAGGTATTACAGCACTTGCAAATTTCACGTGTTTTAAATATGCCAGAATTTCCCAGTCTGAAAATGGTTCTGCTAGGATAAGGAAAGGAGTCATAATCAGCCAGTTCAATGGGAACTCTCTGAATCTCAGAGTATTGGTTCCCAAAATTAGCTAGACTTATAATTACCTGGAGCTGTTGAGAGACCTCAGATAGCAAGACCCACAGTACAGTTAGTGAATCAGAATTTTTAGATATAGAACATAGACGTCTGAATTTTTAAGTCTTCTCTTGATTCTCAACAGACATGCGTTTGGTAACTCCAGCTCTCCAGTCTGCTCTGCAGACCACCCCCACCCCCACCCTCAGCAAACTCTTCTATGGGAGAACAAGGCTCTCTCAGGACTCAGAACATTTCTATGGACACGTTTCTCAGAGCATTTTACATTACAAAACACATGATAGAAAATTATCGGTGTTACAAAACATCAAAAGGTAAACAGAGAATATGTACATGCATGTGTTGCTTGTTAATTAAACATAATGCTCTTACAGCTTTTGAATAATTTCCTAAAACTATAAAATTCATTTTTTTAAATTTATTCTTAAAAGTTAGGTCACGTACCTTGCAAAAGGTAATATATGTTCATTGGAACATATGAACATGTATGAAAGATCACCCCAAAACAATTGTGCTCTCTACCCACGTCCCCTAACCTAGGTAAACAATGTAAATAGCCAAGGTGTGCTCTTCCACAGCCTTCTCTATGCTCATCCATACATGCACCCAAGGACCTAGGGATAGAGAGGGGCTATTCTAAAAGGTTAACTTGCCTGAGCTACACGATGCCCAGTCACCAGATGGGTGACAAGATATTCTCTCTCTGTCTGTCTTTCTCCACCCCCTTTTGTCTGTCTGTCTCTCTCTCTCTCTCTCTCTCTCTCTCTCTCTCTCTCTCTCTCCCCATCTGTGTTCGTATGTATATGTGTGTGCACGCACAAGCACATGTACATTTCCAGAAGTGCAGACATTCTAAGCAGAGACTGAGAAAAGCGGATCTTGTCCCCATTGTGGATGGCATCGTCTGATCTGTGCACTACAAAACAAAAAGCCAGAAGGCAAAGTTCTCTCTCTTCCAGAGCTGTTATATGTATCTTGTGCCCTCAGTAATCCAGGATGTCAGAGCTTCCGATTTCCTCCCCACCCTGCCAGTACCTAGGCCTTGGGCCCCAGTGGCCAGCACAACCTGCTCGTTACTCCTTCAGACTCCGCCTGAATTACACTAGTAGCTCTCTTGGTCTCTAGCCCACAGATGCACACTTGGGGACTTTACAGCCTAATAGTTCTGTTTCTCTGGGAAACACTGAGTAATATGTACAACTTGGGTTTATTTCCTCTTTAAAATATACACAGTCATACTAAGCATATTGCTTTGCCCTTTCTCTTAGAGAATGTGTTTTAAAGCATACCACAAAAATCATGAAAGTTCATTTTGCCCTTGTCTTTCCACAAGGTGTGTCTCCTGTTTATTGTTCCCTCCTGTGCTGGAATGACACACAAGCTGTCCAGTATTTTCTATAGACAGCATATTCAGGGAACATCTCCATCCCTTCCTCTTTATACCAGGGCAGAAATAAGATGATAAGAAAAGGAAAAAAATCTACCTGTTTCATCTTCAAAAATATCTGCCAATAGGTAAAATTGAAACTGGAAGGCAGGTGTCAGTACAAGGCAGTGAATCTTCTGCAAGTCAACAAAAAGAAACGATTTCTGTAGCTGTGTAGTCCCATCTCCTATGCGCATCCTGTCGAGTCGCTCGCAGCAAGCCTCCGCACACATGCTGGAACACGGCAAGCACCGTCTACTGTTTGTGGGACACACAAAAAGCAGACGCTGCTCAGTTCTGCAGTTCTGCTATTGATCTTCCTACGTGATACATGAGCGAAGCGGATGATACCATCAGGATGAGTCGTCTGTCACTGGAGACTTCACAAAGGGAAGCGACGATGCCATTTCCATTCCCAGCTAGCGTGGACTCAGTGCCAGCTACAGCCCTGGTGCCAGAGAATTGAACTGATACACCCGGCGGCCACTTCTAATTTGAAGAACAGAAAAAACATGGCCCTGTGAAACTTAAGGAGGTCCGAGGCAAGCCCTTGTGGGCTCTCTGACATCTTCTTCCCCAGCCCTGGTTGGTCATGACCTCAAGTGCAGTCACATGGAATCTCTGGGGATTTCTTCCCTTGCTTTTGCCCACGTGGCATCCCCTTTATTCACTCTCAGGTCACAGAACCCCTGAACCTGTCACCTGGTGCTGAATGTCCTCTATATCAGGGACCATCCACCTACTCTCAAAAGTCTCCACATTAGGGGATTGCTGCAACAACAAGGCAGCCCAGTCTGTCCGCTTTGGACTTCTGGCTCTGATGGATAATAATACTTAAATGTTATCTAATGTGGTTACATTCACAGGAATTCCTGTTACCATGTGACCCTTGCTTCTTGTGGTTAGAATCCAAGGCTTTTTTATACCCTTTGCCTCAGGGAAAGGATGACAGAATACAAGAGTGAAATTATGACTGTGATGCTTCAAAAGCTTATGTCAAAGCAATGAGTCAAAACTTAAAAGACTATGAGATTAGTCTGAGTCATATTACCTCCATCAGAAAAAATTTTTAAAATGTCTTCTTAAAATGAGAGGAAGGAACTTGAGAATTTAAAACACACACACACAAAAAAAAAATCTTGGATGCTGAGAATAAACACCTGCCTGGAAATGATGATAGGTTTTCTGAAATATAACAGAAGCCAGAAGTTCTCTGTCCCTATTCCCATCCCTGTCCCAACTCCCTCCAGCCTAACGACAGACCCGAAGAGTCAGCAAGATCCCAGAGAGCTCCCCAAGTCCCCCAGAGCAGAGTATCACGTGGGAATCAGGAGGAAATGTAAGGGAGGGGCAAGCAAGAAGGCCTCAGCCAACTCCTCAGAGTTCCCCAGTCCACAGAGCCCGGGTGGTCTCACACGCAAGTACCACGAAGCTTCACGGTGGGCACAAGGAAAACACTGCACAGAGCAATGTGGACCACAGACCAAAGACCAGATGGAGGTGAGGACCCTCAAGGAACTTCAAGGAGGACAAGCAGTGGCCATCTAGGCAGCAGCCCCAGCTCTACCCCACCATCTGCTCTGCGAGTTCTTCCCAAAATCCCTACTGCCCAGGAGAAGAGAGACACGTGCGGGGTTCCCAACCGAGCTTCCTCAGTCCACGCAACGGGCTCCTGTGATAAGCATTACTGTAGAGATGCTTTTAAAAGGACAGGCCTTGTCCATTCAAGTGTGTGGATTGAGATTTGTATCTGCAACAACTGGCAGAAAATCTTTTGTCCTGTTGGAATAAAACAAGTCTCCTGGTACTTCCACTTGTCACTCCTGAGTCTCTACTGTTTCATAGCACAGAGAACAAATCTCCTACATCAGCCCTATTCTAAGGACAGCAAGCAGAGTGTATCCGGCCTCAATAGGTGCAAATGCAGAAGTAAGAGTGTACAAAACGTTACAGCAGCTAGCCTCTGCCACGTGTTAAAGTGAGTGACCACCAGGCACGTCTTGTTGGGCACAACACGTTACGAGACTTATATGGTAAGCAGAATGTGATATGCGCTGTGTGTTAACACAACACGACTCTCCATCAAAGGACTAAAGGCTGAAAATAAACTAGACCTATGCTATGATTAATTTGAAAATTGAGAAGTGCTACAGCAGTTTCTTCTTCTTACAAGGGATTTGTTCCAAGTCCTCCAAGGATACTTGAAATTACAGGCAGTACCAAATCCCATAGGCACTGTCTTTTCCGCTATACATATAACTAATACTAAATTAGAGCAACAATACTGATACACTCTAATAAATGTTATATAAACATTCTGTCTCTCTCTCCCTTTCTCTCTCTCTCTTTCTCCCTCTCTCTCTCCTTGCAAATATCTTCTTGCCCTTTTTTCACTTAAAGGAAGTACTTTACAGCTTCTCTTTGGCATATTCAAATTGCCAGCATCCCTATTCCTGTTCTTTAGGGCCTTTATTAAATGAGGGTACTTGAGCACAAGCCCTGCTACACTACCACAGTCAATCTGATAACCTTGAAGATCACCAGGTGACTAACGGGCGTAAAAAGCATTGTGTAAAAAGCATGGATCCATAGGACAAAAGCACGGTTAAAATCCTAGGAATCACACAGAAAAACAGTGCATTTCACCATGCTATTCAGAACGGTGCACATTTTAAAATTTGCAAATGGTTTACTTCTGGGATTTTCTGATTTCTGGACTATGGTTGACCATGGCTAACTGAAACTGTGCAAAGTGAACCCTCAGATACATCGTACTGAATTTTGTGTAGCATTGCTGAAAATACTCCAGGAGAGGGACTTAGTCCCTGCCCTGTGCACTCCAACCTTTTCTACTCCAGGGAGAGCTCTGGTTCTTTAGTCATCCCGCCCATAGGGCCTTCAAGCTCCTACCTGCCTGGTCATTCAGTCCTAGCTACTACCCAGGGACTGGGATTGGAGAGAGGGGGCAAGGCGGGGGCTGTGGTCAGAACACTCCAGCTCCCCAGCCGCTGAATCCCCTTTGGAGAGGTTCTGAGCCTGGCTGGTGGCCCCAGAGAAATGGGATTTGGGTCTGAAAAGGCTTTGCCACAAGTCTCTTCAAAGCTTTTATGGTGAGATTCAATACAGATATACAGATCAATTATCTTAAAAGCAGCAAGGAGGCCCATCAAATATTTCTAGCTTTAAACAGGTTTATTTCCATCTGCACTTATCTCTGCTATTTAAACTCCATTGCTTGCAGTTAATCTTATGTAATGCAGCATAAGAGGGCTTATTTACTTTCTAATGACATCAATTGGCCATAAATATTAGACATCCAAGGCTCGTTGAAGCTGCGGGGACAGTTTTCCATTCTTCCTTGACATCTGACTATTTGCAGAGCTTTCTCCTCTGTTTGTTCTTGTGTGACTCACTTATCGGCTGTCATAGGCCCATGTTCGATTTATTTAAATTGAATGAATAAGTACATTAGGCAGGGCTGTCAGGAGGAGGAGAACAGGGACTTACAGGGATGAGTGAGAAGTCAACACGCTGCAATAGAGATTCCCAGCAAAATGGCGCAAATCAAAACGCTAAATGAAGCTGAAGACAGCCCGGGGCTGCCGGAGGCACTTGCGTCAGGCCACAGGCCGATGGCGGCTCTGAGGACAGACGCGTCCCGGGTCTGAGGTCACGGTGGGTGGAGCTCCTTAGTGCTGAGGGCTAATTTTTCCAGCAGAGTGGACACTGAGTCTACAGATGATTTAAAACCTACGAAAGAAATTAAATTAGCTAATATTAATTCCTGGGTCATTTTAGAGCCCAGCACTTCCTCTCCCATCACCGGGGGTCCTGATGGCGGTCCTGCTTTTTCCCTCACTTCGGAGGCCAGGATCCTGAGGCCCACGGGGCCCACGGAACGCTGGCCTCCGCGGCCCCCTCACCCCTCCCTGCTGCCCTTCCCTCCTCCTCCCGCAAGCCCACGCAGGCTGCCCTGCAGGCGCAGCCCCAGACACAGGGTGGAGCATCCGGTCCCACGGAGACGTGCCCCTGCCCGGGCTCCCCTTCCAGCTACCGGGCCCCCGTCAGAGACAGGACGGAAACCCCGCACCGTGAATGTGGACTACCGCCGGGATCCTCTCCTCGCGCCCCACCTCCCAATGCTGACGTCAGCTATCTCCCTCAGTAGATGCTCAGCGTCAGCAAAGGCTTCAGTGAGAACACAACTCAACATAGAATTCAACAAGCACTCGCTGGCTACTTACCAGGTGCCTGGGAGCACATCTCCTGCCCGTCCCGTTTTCTCCTGGGGGTTAGGAAGTCTGCGGCTCTCCTTGGGGAAAGGCCCAATTGTGGAAGCTGCTAGCTTTCTCTGACGCTCTTTATGTAAGGAATAGTGGGAATCTTCGGAGTAGATAATAGGACAGTCTCGCATAGGGGACGGGTGAGTCCCTTTCCATTCTTCCGTTTACATGGTGCTCAGGCGCTGCACTGGCGCGAACAGTGGTGGGGAAAACAGCCAACACTGCCGCACGCAGGGAGTTGGCAACCTCAATGGACCCAATGGCCACCCTATCGAATGGCCAAGGGCAAACCATTCCTGTCCTGTGGATGTATGTTGCAAAAACAGGGAGGGAGGAAAAATATATCAGGGCATGTTTTCCCTTTAGCTGAAGAGTAATTAGCCCTATGAAGAATTGGATAGCGTACAATACCTGAAGTGAAGGAGAAGCACTCTGGATAGTTTAGAGCTCGTGCAAGTGTCCCGAGGTAACATCAGCGTAGCCCAGAGAATCAGCTGCAGTGAAGGCAGATAAGAACAACAATCTTCATGGGAGCTGGACTGCAGCAGGAGTTCCCGATGGTCCCGAACCTCAGCCTTTGTCCAAAGATCAACAGGAGACCAACAATGAAGACTGCAAAGTAGAAGTGCTGACATAATCATGCCTGCACTGCAAATAGCGCAAAATCACTGACCATCAGCTGAACAACAGCCACAGGTAGACAGGACTCGCAAGGATGAGTTAGGAGGCAGGTAGTGGCTGGTGGAGAGGCACAGTGCTTCAAGCTCAGATCGTGGTGCCAGAGGCTAATCAGGACAGCACACAGATTAGAGTGAGGGAGCAGGTAAAACCAACGGGACTCAGTGATGGTTGGGCACCTGGAATGGAGAGTATGGCAGTAGTCAGATGCATCCCCAGAGAGGCTCTCAGTGAGGTCCTCAAACAGCACAGTCTTACCACGCTAAATGCGAGCCTTGTCAGGCCCAATGGTACAGGCCTGTTATCTCAGCACTCTCAGAAGCTGAGGCAAGAGGATCTCAGGTTTTAGCCTACCAAGGCAACTGAACAACTCAATGAGAGTGTATCTCAAAATTAAAGCTAAATAATGGGCTGGGGACACAGCTCAGTACAAGAGCCCTGAGTTCAATCCCCAATACCACAAAAATTTTAATTTAACTCTCTCTCTCTCTCTCTCTCTCTCTCTCTCTCTCTCTCTCTGTCCTCCTCTTGTCTCTGCTTCCTCTCCCTCTCCTTCTCTCTTTCATCTCTTTCTCTCATTCTCTCTTTCATATTCTCATATTTAAGACACTGGCCTGCCTGAGAGCAATGCCTGACAGACACTTCCAGAACCCAGCCTTTCTGCTCTGTGTAGGTCTCTGCAACTGAAGGAACATCCTGAGAAGTAGGTGCAATCTGAAACTACCTCTGGAAAATGGCTTGTCCTAAAATGTCCATGCATTGTCTCCCAGCAGAGATGCTCCCCAACTCAGGTGGGAAGCGTTTCAGACCACTGCCTGGATGCCTGTCAGGGCAGCCACTTGGCGCACAGTAAAAACTACCTTCACTGGGGAACGTTGTAAACCCCATACCATTACCGACTGACACAGGAATCCATCAGACTTGGGTGAGGTCAATCTCTCTTCCAAAAATTTAAAATTAGAAGAGAGACATAAATGCTAAACTAGCTAGACTAAAATGTCTTTATTGTATTTGGATCGAAGTTCCTATAAGTCATCTAACAAGTACCAAAGTTGGGTGGTTAAAATCTTCTAATTATAAGGTATACTAATTTCCCATATTTTTTCTTGTTACTTAAACCAGCAAATATTTGGTATTTGATTCTCTTCCCCAAAGTTTCAAAGCATAAAATGTTAAACAAACAGTTAACTGAAAGACTTAGCTTTAGATCCTGGCTGCCAGAGGTCTACTGTAGGACTTTGAAAACCACTGAGCTAGGACCAGGGTTTGCCCAATCATCTTAAGGAAATGAGCCTGGATCATCCAAATGTTGATTTGATGTTGAACCCGAAAGCTTTAATAATCAAATAATAAACTGAGCCCAAGCAATCCTTTTCTCAGATCACATTTCCTGCCACCTTCCGCAGCATTTAAGTTCCACCAGCTGATTAACACAAGTTTCACTTCCTGCATGAGACATCGTCAGTCACATAAGAGCCTGGTACCAGGTTCAAGTGAGGAGACTCAAATTAGATCTCAGAGCCAGAGCTGACAGCCATTATCATGTATGAGGCTTTTAGGAGGCACGAACCAACTATTTATCACCTCATAGTTGCTAGGGCTGGTATCAACCTACGTGAGGCAGAGATCTGTGTGCTGAAGGTTCAGGGCTGGTGGCTGGACTTCTGGGCTCTGACTAGAAGCCGGCGCTGACCAGCTAGTGGCCAAACAGCCACTGTAGCAGGGAAGTGCTAGAACTGGCCAACTTCAAGCTCGACCTGGAAGTAGATGCCAGGCTGACATGGGCAAGGAGAGGCCATGAGAATCTCCATCCACCCTGCCCCTTCCCACCATGTGCTCACAGTGCCCTTCCCCAAGCTGCAGATCCCTGATTTCATTTGGAGTAGCTGGTGACATGAGCTGGCTGGAACATCTACCAAAGCCAGGAATTCCTCCATCCTTCTTCCCAGGGGGAGCGGGAGACAGGAAGCAAAGGAATCCATGTGTCTTGAACAGCCCTCCCCATACCACCTGGAAATGCTGGCGCCTCCCCAAAGGGCTGCCTTCCCGAGAGCCAAGAGCTGAGGAAATCCCAAAAGCTGTGGCTTCAGGCCTCACATGAGGCAGGAGATACGGCTCTCCTACCTTTATCACCCGTTGCAATGCCCACCCGTGGGCTTGGAGAGGCCAAAACCAACAAGGGACCCCGGATTTCCCCAAAGCCCTCTGTGGCTCACGCTCCTCCCAGCAGAACAGCCTTAGTGGCCAGGTCTTTCCTTCCAGCCCCCTGCAGGCTGCCAGGGCAGGAAAGGACAAGCCCTCAGCAAGAAAGGCTGAGGATCAGGATCAGAGCCAGGGGAGCGCAGACAATCTCGGGAGACAGATGGCCAGGCGGATGGGCCGGCAGATAGAGGCTCCTGCTCCTTGTCAAGATGACACTCAAAAGTACATCCCCGTCATCACAGGTTGTCAGTGGCGTGTCAGCATGAGATGCCGTGTGCGTTTTTGGACACTCTGTGAGTTTGGAGGGCTGAGCTGGTTCCCACTTCCATAGCAACAACAAAATTCCAGCCCCAGACGCAAGTCTTTTAGTGTCAGACAACGGGGGGGAGTGGCAGGCAGAGAGGGTGTCACTCCTCGCACAGAGCAGAGCTGAGGTGGCATGGGTGGGCAGGAGGCAGGTTTCTGGAAGTCTGTGGGGAGACCGTGTGTGGGCACAAAGTGACAGAAGGCAAGAGCTAATGGCTGAGCTCACGGGAAATGCAATCTGTCGGCTTCAGCAAGCTGGAGAGTTGGGGTTTCCTGAGCCCTGGAACCTTCCAAAACCCCTGAGGTTCCTTTGGGGGTTCAAAAGAAAATCCCTCTTGTGTCAAGCCCGGTAAAGTGCTACAGAGTAGATGAGTGGACGTTCTCATGTAATGGAATTGACCATGGAAGGGAAGAATATGAGATTTTTTTTTCCAAGAATGACAATAAGGTATAGAATCACAAAATAATACTCATGCTCATTTTTGACAGAAATAATTTTATTCTGACTGTGAAAATAGGTCATCCACGCATGTATGGAAGAGATGCTGTGCACCAAAGAAAGAATGCTGGAACAACATCCCTGACACCATTTCTTCCTCTGCCTTCCTCCTTCCTTGGCCCATCACTCGGTCACAGAATCTCGGAGTTCTTTAGAAGTCTTTTCTCTTTCTAGGATGAGCACTGCCATCTGGATTAAGTCACATTGCATCCCTGAGCCTGGACTTCATCCTCTGTAAAGTGGAAAAGCCCTAAATGCTAGGAAGAATGACTGCATGAACTTGGCCATAGCAGGGATAAGAAGAGAACTTCAGTGAAAGATCAGCCTGTCCACAGTTCCTGTAAACACAGGACTGAATAATTCTCCCAGCCACAAGGATGCATGTGGCCTAATCCCCAGAACTGAGCAACGCATAAAGACTTTGCAGATGAGATTAAATTCTTGAAATGGGAAGATTATCCTATTTTCTCCAGTCAAGTTCAATGTGCTCATGATTTCTCCCTGAATGAGAGGAGAGCCAGGAAGGTATAAGGATAGAAACACAAGTCAGAGTAATGAGATTACTGGGGCCATGAGCCTAGGAATGAGGCAGCCAGCAGAAGCAGGAAAAAGCAGCTCCCAAAGAAAACTCTTGCAGAGTCTAGAGGTAACAAAATCCTGCCAGCACCTTGATGACAGCCCTGTGAGATGCTCTTTGGACTCCTGCCCTCCAGAACTACAAGAAAAAAGTCAGGGGTATGTTAAGTCACCGCGCTTGCAGTCATAGCAGCAATAGGAAATGAACACAGCCCTCTGCAGTATAACTGCTCTGAAAGTCCGTCCCTCCTGGCCCAATCACATACGCTGCAGATGAAGACATACAGCAAGTCAGGGGAGGTCTCTGCATCCCTCTAGAGATCTTTCCATTGTTTCGGGCACACAGGAATCATTCAGTAAGTACTCATTGGTTTGGTTTAGATTGGCAAAGAGGGAAGAAAATGTTTTGGTGGTTTAGCATTGTGGAAACTCTTGAGCTAGAATATGGGAGAATCCAGCTGAGAGGCAATCTGGTGGTGAACATCTACTCGTTTAATGTGCTAATTGTGGGGCTGGAAGACCTTGGTGCTCACCTGACACAGCCCTCAGGATACACAGGAGGCCACCTCTGCTGTGTTGAACTGGGGTTTCTAAGCAGCATCCCAACAGTGTCATGTGTCAGATAGAAAGGATCACTCTCTGAGCAGCAGCCATAGGCGTGGGAACTAAGCCAGAGCTTTCAGAAGCACTGAGAAATTGAGAAATCAGAGAATGTTTCTTCAACCAACAATCTTTCAACAAACATTTCATGAGCATTGGGCAAGATTCTGGGGACAGAAAAATGAGTTAGACAATCTCTACAGTCAAGGAAATAGAATGCCAGAGTGTGTAGCTATTAAAGAAAATAATTATGGAACAAGATTTAAAAGCAAAGAGCTTATAGGATAAGAGAAAATGGATTAGGTTTGGATTAGGTTTGAGGAAGTACTTCTTTATTTAAGAAATCAGGCAAACAAATTTCCAGACAGAAGGAAAAAATCAAGATCAATCATTAACAGTATAAAAGTGAATTAGGACATCCAGAAAACCAGGAGTACATGAAAATTTTCTCAACATCATAAAGGAAATCATTATCTCATACCACTTCAGAATTAATTTAAAATATAAAAACTGCCTAAATATAAGAATTAAAATTATAAAACATTTAGAAAAAAATATAAGGGACATCCTGACGACTTTAGATTTGTCAATATCTTCTTAGATATGACACTGAAAGCATGATAAACAAAAGAAAAATAGATAAAATAGATAAGGAGGATTTTTTAAAACTTCTATGCATCAAAAATCACTGTCCAGAGCATAAAAAGGACAATTGTATTAGTAGCATTCCTAACACCAGGACAAAATACTCAATACCCACAACTTAAAGGATGAGAGACTTAATTTAACATATGGCTTTAGAAGGTTCAGTCTATGGTAACTGGCTTCAAGGCAGAAACTGCATGACAGAAGGCCATAGTAAAGAAAAGCCACCCATCCCATGGCATCCAGGAAGCAAAGAAAGAGGATGAGGAGGAGCAACGGACAAGAACGTATCCTTCCAGGTCATGCCTTTAAAAATTTACCTCCAACCAGGTCCTACTTCCTAAGGGTACATTTTCCTACTGAACTCATAAATAGATGAATATACTAATAAGTATAATGTTCCCATGGTCCAATCACCTTCCACACACATGAGAGTCTGGGGTACTTTTTATATCTAAAACCATAACAACAACCTACACAAGGAGAAAGAATATTTACAAATCATGTATCTAATAAAGTTTAACACCTAGAATGTATGAAGGACTCCTATACCTCAATAACAAAAAACCCTAATGTTAAAATACACAAAAGCCCTGAATAGATATTTTTCAATAAGGACGCTCAGTAAGTACATGAAAAAGTGTTTGACAGCCTTAGTGATGGGCAAAACAAATGAGAATCAAATTCATCACCATCTAGATACCATTTCATACCTAGCAGAATGGCTGTAGTTTGAAAACAGGAAATAAAAGGGTTGATGAGAACACCATCGAGCTACAACATGGAGGAATCTTGAAGACATTACTCCAAGTTAAAAATATTTAAAACAAAAGGGCAATATTATATGACTTTGTTTATATGAAATATCTAGAATAGGTAAATTAATAGAGAAGGGAAGTAGAGTTCATAGTGGGGGAGGGAAGGGGGCTCGTTCTTTCATGGGTACTGAGTTTCTTTCGGGGTGGTAAAAATACTTTGGAAATAGGTGGCAATGGTGATTGCGCAACATTACAAATGTAATTGATACATTTGCACATGTCATAATTAATACAGACATTTTTACGATGTATGT
The DNA here is from genome assembly GCA_004027205.1 of Ctenodactylus gundi. Classification (NCBI taxonomy): domain Eukaryota; kingdom Metazoa; phylum Chordata; class Mammalia; order Rodentia; family Ctenodactylidae; genus Ctenodactylus; species Ctenodactylus gundi. The sequence goes on along the minus strand of PVKB01000732.1, from coordinate 213,921 downwards.
TTTACCATGACTTAGGAAAAAATTGATGAAGGAAACGAGAGGAAGCAAGAGAAGAAGTATGTGCCCCGGAAGAGGTAAGTGCGTGCTCGGCGGGGACGTGGGAGGAACGGACAGCCCAGGCAGGCTACCATCCAAGTGTAATGGAGCCCAAGAGCCCCGCTGGAGAGCTTGGCCAGCTAGAGAGTGCAGAACATTTGACTGTTGTTGATGCTGCTGCTTTTATTTTAGTGTGGAGAATTGCTTGACTTGGAGTGGAGCCACAGACACAGAGTTCATTGAGCAGCTGTTACAAGAATACAAATCAGAAACAGCAAGGGCCTGATGTAGGGCTCAGGGCAGAGGCAGAGGAGGGAGAGGGAGGTTACAGCCTGAACCTGTGTGATTTAGGACAGAGAGGAGCTCAGAATGACTCCCAATGTCTAGTGTACCATTCCACTTGGACCCTAAGGCTCAGAGCTTTAAGCTGATTCAAGACAGGACTGAGATCTAAGTCTAGGTCTCCTGACTTCAGATACTTTTCCCTTGTACATACTCCCATGAGTCACACAATTTAAGTTTGAATTTTATTTGAAAACCAGCTATGTGATTCAATGAGGCTGGAATTGATGAGGTTCTTTGACTTTCTAATCAAGCTAAATCTTGTATTTCTAATTCCTCCAAGCTACCACGTGGCCCCAGATCTATCTCCTTTGCCTTTGTCCTGTCCCCTCTGCCTGCTCATCTTTATTCCTCCTATAGGAAAGAAAAGAGTGGGCTCATCCAGGTCAAGGAAAGTATGTAATGGGGGTAAATTAATTTGCATAGCTTCATCATTACTAATCTTGTCTGGGTTCATGATTAGAGACCAATGACATATTAGTCACTGTAATTAACCATTGTCAGAGAAGATCTGAAGCTTCTCAGCTCTGCCTTTGAGAGCGAGGTTATTCAAGGCCAGCCTGCCTCCTGTCACATCTGCCCTCATCCGGCCCATTTGCCAACCCAAGATGCATTGCATGTGTCTTAGAGGTTTTCCCTCTTCTCGTGTAAACACGAGTTTCCTCATGTTCATGACCTAGAAGTGGAGACATCAAACGATCTGATGGATGACGTGCTGAGTAGTAAAGTGGAAAGTAAAGAGAGGACAGAGCTCGCGGGGAGTCCAGAGAGGCACAAAATCGGACCCACATCTCAGCCCTGCCAGGGCTGCTGTTTAACCTTAGGCAAGTTCTCTCGCCCGTCCTGTTAAAGCTAAGCCCCTGTTTGCCAGATCCGGAGGCAGGAGGAAGGCGTTTCTGCAGGTGTTCCTATTCGGCAGCACCTGAGTCATTACATCCTCACGGATACGGCTACGAACTCACTAGGTTATCCAGTGCCTTCTCGACGTTGAAGCAATTTTATACCACACAATGAAGCTAATTATTTGAATATGCACATAAATGTAACTTCATGTTTAGTCCTCAGCATGATTTTTTTTTCTTTGCAAATAAATGTGTAACATGGAGCTATTCCTAGCGTAGGCTTGTAATATCAGTACTTTAGGAGGCTGAGGCAGGAGGATCGCAAATTTGAGCCCGGCCTGGACAGCTTAGTGACTTAGTGTGACCCTGTCTCAAAAAACAAAAATTGTAAAAGGGGCTGAAGATGTAGCTCAGTGTGAAAGTCCTGGGCTCAACCCACAGTACCACAAAAAATAAAAACAAATGAGGAAACAGGAAAACAAAACTGCCAAACCCTGTGTCCTGTTTTGTTAGTTTAGGGAGTAAATCCTCAGGTCACTCGTTATATGTGGATCCTCCTTGCTGGGGAACATAAGAGACGTTCAGGTGAACTCCACATCCAGCAGCACCATTAACTACAAATGCTTCTTCTGCAGTGAACTGCACCCCCACCCCCTAACTTCCCTACACCCTCAGATTATACTCCGCAAAAGAACCTGCAGAAATCAAGACAGCCCAGTAGTCTCATAACATCTGGTCTCCCCTGTCCCTTCCCATTACTTACTCATTGTCTAATTCTGCAAGCAGGCAGAGCCCCACTTCCAAGAAGGATCAGGAGAGAAACAGCCCTTTCAGCCCTTTAGAGAGCCACCTTGCCCCAGGGAGGGCTGGGTGTTCCCCCATGCCATGCTATCCCACATGCGACTGCAGCACAAACAACGGCCATTGGATAGCATGCCTGTGGTCCCTTTGCTGGAGGGGGTGGGGGGAGGGCGGGGGGAGGGCTTCTCTGGGATAAAGGCACTCTTTCACTTGGACCTCTTTGCTTGGTCAGCACAGCCAAGCTGAACAAGCCAGGAACAGCCACGCTGGGCCTTCCTCTCTGCTGCTGGTCCTGCGACCCAGCTGCCATCTCGACTCTCACCCCGTTACCTGCCTGACAGCAATTTTTAGATGAATGATAACTGTTTTCTCCTCTATAATGGGTCTACCAACTGATGGTAGTCCAGGTCACTGGACTGTAGTGGTGAGGTTCTTGCAGTACAAATGAGAGGGAGGTGTACAGCACGCTTGGAGGACAACTGGGGACAGTTTGCCACACAAGGGAGGATCCTCACCTTAATTCCATTTCATATCAGTCTTTGACACTCAGATCTTCCTTGCCAGCCTCAGATCCTCAAACAAATAAGGCTTAATCTTTAGGTACAGTTTCAGGCTAGCCGGGGAACTCTAAGCTTCATGTTGGTGCCAATTTTCCACACCCACAAACTTTCCTCCACACTCCTGTTCCTGGTGTCATAAGCCAGCTCAATCCTGTACTATACGGGCTCCTTTGGCCATATATATATATATATATATATATATATATATATATATATATATATATATATCCTTATCCTAGAGCTCCTGTCGATAATATACTGTGTTTCCTCTTATATTTGTAACATCTTTGTCATGAGTTGGAGTCCAAGATTGCTATCGCAGCTTTTTTTTTTGTGCTTATATTTATTTAGAATATCTTTTTTCCATCTCTCCTATCTCTTTCCTGTTTGTCTTTCACGGCCAATATATAGATAATGTGTTAAATCTAACCTGAATATTTGTCTTTTTAAAATTGCGATAAAATTTATAACATAAAACTTACCACTTCGAACATTTTTCAGAGAACAGTTCAGTGACATTAAGTACCTTCACCCCATGTGCAACATCAGCACCAATCTCTCCAGAACGCTTCTCGTCTTGGGAAGGAGAAACCAGTACTCAGGCAACAATTGCCGTCTTTCTACTTTCGGTCAAGTATCTCAATACATGGAATCATAGTTTCTGTCTTCTTGAGACCAGGCTATTTAATTTAGCAGTGAACTAAAAGTTTAACCATGTCATAGGAAGTGTCATAATTTTCCTCCCTTTAAAGGCAAAGTTAATCTTCCACTGGATGTACATAGCATGATGTGTTCATGCATCCGTACGTCAGTAGATGTGTGGGTGGCCTCCACTTTGGGGCGATGATGAATAATCCTGCTAAGGACATGAGTGTACAGTCATTTCTTTAAGTCTCCACTTTCAATTCTTTCAGTTGTGTATTCAAATTTAGAAATCCCAGATACTCTATTTTTTCTTTCAATTTTTAATTTTGAAGGGAAATTTCACCCTGTTTTCCATAAAGCTCCGTTTTACCATTTTTTTTCCTGCCACTGATGCGCCATACCTTTGCCAGCACTTCTAGCTTTCTGTTTTTGCAATAGCTGCGTTTTAATTAATATCAGATAGTAGAAAATGTGTCCTTTAATTGACAAAGGTTTATTATAAGCATGATTTATATTATGATTCATTGGCATATTCTTATAACTTTTTATTCTTTTTCTTCCTTCCCAGCTTGCAACTAAGCAAATCAAGGTATTTATTTCTGCATTTCCTATCTTTAAAAAGGGTGGAAATTTCTAATTCCAATCATCTCTCTAATCATTTTAAGGATAAGTACCTTAGCCTTACGTTTCACTGGTAGTATCTTTTCTATAGGTTATATTCTTTATTTCAGCAATATGTTTTTATGCTTAATATTTGACTTGGTTCTCTATGATTCTTCTTTTATATTGGATTTTTCTAATACTTTCCTTTGTGTTAGGTTTTTATTTACTTCTTTTACATCATTTCTGGTCCATTCTAGTAATTTCACTTTAATTACTATGTACCATTCAGTTCACTACCATGTTTATTATTGAAGCATTTTTCAGGTATTTCATTATTTTAGCTAATAAGTTGGCTCCCTCATGGGAATTCTATATCACTACTCTGAAAAGCAATGTCTGTTGGTGACACGCCAAAGCCAAGGCCCTATTCTGTGCTCTACTCAGCCAACACTTGCCGCCATCATCCCCTTGCCCTGTCAGGGCTTTGGCACTGCTCTGAGCATGGTAGCGGAGTGTAGACTGTGGCTATCTATGGATTGCAGGGGGATAGGCAACAGTCACTTAGGCAGCACATAGACAGACAAGGGAGGTATCCCAGCCTCTCCTGTCATCTCCACGCTTAGACTCAGCCACTCCATCTACATACCACATCCACGCATAAGCTCATCACTGCCTTCCACATCCTTGGGATTTTACCCAGTTCTCATACACCACTCAGCTCCTTGGATCCATGGCTTGGTATTTTATAGTAGTTCATCCTCTTGCTGGGAGTGCCCTTGAAGCTGAAGGTTACTTAGCATGAGCCAAACCACCGGCATATCCTTGGGATCTCTGTGTCCCTGAATCAATTCCTCAGCACTTGCCCACACCAACTTATTTCTTTTACAAACCTTAGGGGGAAATGTGCAGTTTGGATGTTAGTCATATCAATGTCAAAATTCAGACACTTGTGTGTGCTCATATGTGTGAAGGCCCCAAATGCCAGGATGTCTCCATTTTTTTCCAGTCGTCTGTCACATTCCTGAATAATCTTACATGGTCCTCCATCAACCCTGTGAGATAAGAAAGACAGGATATATTGTCCTCCCCTTACAAGAAAAGAAACAAAAGCCAAGGGGGGAGGGGGGAGTTATGCGAGGACTGCAAGCACAGCTGGCCTGTCATTGGTGGCTTCCAGCCTGGGGCAAAGATGTTCAGAGAGCTGGGTGTGACTTTTATGAAGTCAGTGTACTATATGGGTGTAGGCACCCTGCAGCAGTGATAAAAGCTTCTTGGGTCCCCTCTTCCAAGGGCAGAGGCCTAGCCTCAGGAAGAATCCACATCACCACAGAACCCTGGCTTTTACCCACGTCTTGCTGATACTCATCTTATTAAATTTTTTTCCAGTTAATGGGACAATAGTGATATAAAGCCAGGTGTATCAAATGATAGAGAAAGGAGGCACTGAAGGACTGAGAAGGCAGTCCTCTCTTTTTCTCCTCTTTAGTAAATGATAAACCCACTCTCTTCCTTGCTGAACCTGAAATCTTTGGTTGTCCAAGGCTTTCTTCTTTCTGCCACACCCAGCCCAATTCATTGGCAGGATCTGCCAGTTCTACCCTCAATAATAAACACCAGTACCTGAATGTCCTGATGCCCACACAATAGTGATAGAGATCATCTTAAATAGGAGTCACACCATGTCATTGCTCAGCTAAAAACCCTCTAGTGATGTGTCATGGATGAATAAGAAGCCAAATTCCTCACCATGGGCTAAGGAGCCCTACCTGCCTTCACCACCTGTCCCTCAGTTCTCTAACCCGGCTGCCACCCTTACCTCAGTCCATTTACTGCGACCACTGCCTCTGCTGGTCCTCAGAGCTACACAGTCCCACCAGGGCTCTCGCTGGTTGTCAACCTGCAGGTCACATTCTTGTTCAGGCAGCCCTGTGGCTTGTCTTTTGTTTCCTTTCAGTGGGTGTCCTCTAGGTATCACTTTATCACATAGGATTTCTACACCTGCGGGAAACTATTCCCTGCCTTTCTTGCTCCGATTTTATTTTTTAATAGCTATATCATATATAGTCACTATTTATGCTTATTGCCTGCCTCTCTGCATAGGAATATACACTCAGAGAAGGCAGAGAACGCTTTAAAAATGTTTATTCATTGATACAGCTGAGTGCCTAGCATAATACCTATCACAACGTTGGTTGATCAGCATATAGTTACTGAATGTGTAGGTGAGAGGACAGATGAAATTCTAGGCACAACAATGTGGGAATCGTTTCTGTAGGTCTCTGGAATAACACTGCCTCACACTCTAAACAAAATATTAACTTTATCTTTGTCCAGTATGGGAAGAGTACAGGGAAAGAGAAAGGGGACAATTTACCAAGTACAGAGGAATTTATTTCATTTTAAATTGAATAATAGTTTTTTGTATTTATGAGGTAAAACGTGATATTTCTGTGAGTTTTCCATAGCATATGGGTTAGCACCTCTGCCACACATGGGAAAGATTAAAAGTTCAGGGTTCCTCACATTTGCCAATGTATATAATTCCTCTCCTAATTCTCTGAAACCCTTCCTCAGGTTTGGCTCGAAATGACTCACTTTGTTCCACACGTAGATTTTCTTTCATTACCTTTCCAGCAATTAAGCTTCATCACAACCTGCAGCCCAGACAGAAAAGCTTCAATGTCTTCAGGCCTCAGAAGGAGTTTCTGAGTCCCTGGACAATTCTGCACAGCAACTGCAAGACTGAGGCAGCAAGTTCCCCTGCAAACTCCTTTTGGATTAGTTTATTAAGCAGATGCTAATTCACCTTCCAAAGGAGAGTATGTGTCAAGTGCCAGACACATCAGCAACTGGCCCAACCATCCATCACTTTCCCAGGAAACAGATAGTGGGAAGTCAATACCAATATCTTACAGATTGCAGTGAGTGTGAGGCCAGGAAAAAGTATCGGTGTGGGACCCCAAAGTCAGTCCTTTTGTCCACACCAAAGGACGCTGGGTCTCCGCCCTTTCAGCATGGACCGTGCTCTCCAGAACTGCAAGCGGTGCTTTCAAGGCATTCTAACCCGGCAGTGGCTTTGGCTTAGTTAGCTCACACCGCTCGGAGACACTTTTCCTGGTGTTCACTACCTTCACGTCACCTACACTTTCATGCCATCCTGTAGCTGTGTCTAAAGTCACTCAACTTACACTGTGGTTGGACGGCCAGGGTTGTCTTTAGATGCTGCTCACATTTGGACAGAAATTCTCTCTCAGGTAAATCAAGAGTTTGCCCGGGATCATTATCAATATGAGAGGCAGGAGGCAGTGAAGATTCTACAAGGCTGAAAAGTAGATTTCTTTCTGTATTTGTAAGAAAGAAATCAATATGGCAAATAATACAAAAAATATACACCAATTATCCATCTACTTGCTATACAACCTCACAATGAGGCACTTTCCACATGAATTATTTTGCTTGATATGCATATAAGCTAAGTAAAATAGACATAATATGCCTATCTTATACAAAAGCAAATAGAGGCTCAGAACAAACAATTAATTTGCTTACATTCATATATCTGTTTATAGTGCAATACAAATCAGGGCTCAAATCTAGTTTTTGAGATGTAAGTATATTTTTATCTCTGTCCAACTTGATTTTAAGATAACATGTTTTCTGCTTAAATGTATTGTAAATGATTATTAACCATATAGTATAAGTGAGGTGTGAGCTAATAGCCTACAGAATTTAGATGAAAACTACATGTCACTGTCAAACCAGCTTTCCAGAGGGATTCTCACCTGATCACATGGGGAACAAGGCCTGATGTCACCTTCTTCCCAGCGAGTCAGTCTCTCCATACTGAAGGGAAGAACTCGATGGATAGAAAGGGAGGACTGAGCACCAGCCAACCCCATACTAAAACAAACAGCATCAAAATTTCCACTAGGCCTATAATAGAGTAAGTCTGAGAGTCGAGGCAGATTGTCCAAGGTGCTGTCCAGGGTCTGGCTAGCCTGCAAAATCCTACCTCGTCGGTTGTGATCTGGTTGACCTCAGGCATGCTAACTTCTTCTAAGCTTCAATTTGTTCAGTTGTAAAGTGAAGTGTTATTTGAAGTGTATTGTGATGTTCAAGAAGACAATGGCTTGCTTCAAGATTGACTAACTATAGATGAGTGTTCCTCTTATGAAATGCACAAAAATAATGGCATAGAAAGGCTCCGACATGAAGGACAGTGTGGAAAGAGGGGCAAGTGCCACCTAGGAAAGTGGTGAACCTCTGAAAAAAGGGGTGGGCATAGACAGTCATTGATTCCCCAAGCCCCATGTTTCTAATGTGTTAAAGAATTTGGAATTCATGTATATAGAAAATAATAATTTAAAAAACCCTAAAGCCTAAAAAAGGAAGATAATGGATGTGAACATCTATTATAAAAAATTCCATAATTAGTGCTTTTCTTACTTCTTGTATTAGTCAGCTTTCTCCACTATGAAAAAAAATGCCTGAAATTGTCACCTTAAAGAAGAAAAAAATTTTTGGTTCAGTTTCAGAGGTTTGAGTCAGCTGACTCCAAGGCATAAACTCAGTGCTGAGAGGAACAGGAGAGGAGCAACAGAGGAACAGAAGAGGAAAGCTTCTCGCCTCACGGCAGCCAGGAAGCAGACAGAGAGAAAGGGAAAAGTCCCAAAGAGCAACAGACCAAGGATCAGATACAGTGGCTGTTATCATATAAGTCTTAAATGTCTCCCAAAAGCTCCATGTGTTCGGAGGCGAGGCCTGGGGTGGTGCATAGGTCATGAGGGTACTATATTCATCAGTGGACTGATCACTGAGGAGTTTCTGGCTAAACATGCCATTAGAAGACGGCGCCTGGTTAGAGGAGGTGAGTCATGGAGGCAGTGACTAGAATCTCTCTCTCTCTCTCTCTCTCTCTGTCTCTCTCTCTCTCTCTCTCTTTCTCTCTCTCTCCCTCTCACTCCTGTCTCTCCTACCTGGCTTCCATAAGTTGAGCATCTTTCCTCTGTTATGTCCTTCCTGTGCTATTTCTGCACTAGAGTCAAACTTCCATGAACTGAACTTTCTGAAACCATGAGCCAAAAGAAATCTCTCCTCCTTTATGTTGTACATGTCAGATATTTTGTCCTAGTGATGAGAAAGTGACTAATACGAGGTAAAAAGGGACACGGCCCTTTGTGATCAAACCATAACAACCGTAAACGTTCAAGTCCATAAGCGTGGGCTATGGGGCACTCAGGTGCTTGGCTGCCTGCAGCTTCCATGGTTCCACCTCTACAGCATGGGTGCTGGGGGTGCTGGCCCACCTCCCGCTGAATCGCCGCTCTTTCTCTCTGGGCCTTCCCTTTTATTGTACATGATAAGGGGCTGGCATTCTCCTCTTGGTTCAGACTGTCATTTCTCCACTGGTGGCAGGGCAACTGAGGCAGGGGATGCTGTCCAACGGGATGCTAAGACCAAGAACAGACACTTGGGCTCCTTACCGCAAAACTCACCACTAAACACTCCACCTCCGCAGCAAGGAAAGTTTCCCTGCCAGAAAATAGCACAGAGATGCTGGACCTCACCAGTGAAGGCTGAGCCCTCGCTAAGCTCAGAGCTCCCCTAAGGCAGGGAAAGCCAGGCCCTCTGGCTCTTCCCCTGAAAGGTAAAGCCAACAGCAAGCACCCCACTAACTGAAGGGGTACCCTCTTTAGGAAGGGTGAAAGACAGAATTACAATCCCTGTAGGCAGCAACCATGCCCTTTTTAGTATGCACTAAAAAGCACACTTACAAAACAAGAGTTTTATAATTAAGTAAAACTTGTGAGGAACTGAAATCCATGTGACTAAAAATATTTTTCCTTTGCCAAAGATCAAACCCCACTAAGTGAGAACACCATGGTGTAATTAAAGTAACTTTTTAGAAAAACTGGAGTCTTAATCTGTAGTGAAAGCAGGTGCTCATGCTGCAAGGTAAGAGGTACCTCAGCAGTTCCCCCCTTCATCCCTGCCTCTCCTATCAGAGCTGGGCTGGTTGTGGGCACTGCTACTGTCTGCATGAAGAAGGGATCTATCTCCTGTCATGGGCCAGGAACAAATGCTCCGCTATGCACCACAGAGCAGGGCCTTCTGTCACCAGAGCCAAACCAGGGCATGTACCACATCTACCCGCCAGCTTTCCCCACTGGTGAGCATGTGTCACCATCCCAGGGAACAAGGTATCTATCTACCTGCGTGTGGGCAGTTGAGCAGTAGGGTGACAGGCGGCTGACAAGAGAACCGTTTAGTCCCTTTCAGTTTAGTCCCTTTCAGCAGCAGAGCGTTGAGTCCTTCTTCAAAGCCTTTGTAGCCTTCAGCCCCTCAGTTCAGCACAAGGAGCAGCCCAACTGAAAAAGAAAAAAATAAATGAAAAGACAGCATGGGGACACCAGCTCGTGCTGTGCTATCCCTCCTCCCGGAAAGCCGGTGTGGCTGTGGACCCCTTCTGCAGCCTAGCCACACATTCCACAGGAACTTCTGTGGTCACCCTTGCCTTGCACCCTAGATTGGGTGGACCTGTTAACCCACGATAATGAGCCCAGACCAGGAAGGAGGCTGGCCACTGGGTCCCCACAGCCTCCTGGCTTTCCTGCTTCTCCTTCCCTCTGAGTTGCCCCCCCCCCCCCACCACCACACACACACACACCAAGGATGTGGTGCTGAGCTCAGCGGGGAGCTTCTCCAAGGAACGATAGAGGAAAGCCAGCTAGTCTGCCCGAGAGCCCAAGGCCTGCTCTAAACAATGGTGGAGGGCATGCTTGCCTGACGACCTTGGTCTCCACGGGAGGAAACAGCCCTGAATGTCCTTGTCCTTTCCATCATCTACATGCTACACAGGAAGAGTAGCCCAGCCTCCTTCCCAGCTCTGTGCACCCGAGACTCAAAAAGGCTCCAACGCAAGAAAAAACAAAAGGGTAGGGTCCCACAGGGTGTGGTCATCTCAGATGTCTCAAGAAACCTCTTCAGATGCCTCACAGACCTGAAATCATTTTCTGCATCCACGTGACTCATGTCTTCACAGTCCCCCAGGAAACGGTGCTCTTCCGTTGAGGCCTCTGGAGGAGCTGCAGCCACCCAGGACAAATAGTACCCCCAGTGGCCCAGGATATCTAAACTGCCCAGAGAATAAGCCTCCTAGGCTTTTCCTGGAAATGAAACAGTAAATGTAAACAGAACAAGACTTCCTGGCCTAATGATACAGGCCTGTAATGCCAGCACTCTAGGAGGGTCGCAAGTTTGAGGTCAGCAAGACCCTGTCTCAAAATCAAAATTAAAAAATGGGCTGAGGATGTAACTCGGTGTGAAGGACCTGGGTTCGATCCCCAGCACAAAAGAAAAAAGAAAAGGAAAGGAAAGGAAAGGAAAGGAAAGGAAAGGAAAGGAAAGAGAAAAAGAAAGAAAGAAAAAAGAAACCAGAAGCAGGTGCAGGCAAAGACACCTTATCAACCTGCCCTGGCTACCACCTGGCAGAAGACCGTGGGCTCCGGGGACAGAGGTGTCCCAGTGTGCTGTGGAGAAGCGGGATCCATCTTAGAAAGTGGCTTGAAGGAAGAGAAGAGGACAAGGGTCAGAGTGGCAGCAGTGACAACGAAGTCCCGGGAAAAAGCCCCCCCTCAGCACAACAGTGGCCCCGGGGATCCCCAGCTATAGGGACTTTTGGGGACCCCGCTCCAGGGGGGCCTGGACAGCGCCCAGTCACCTGGCCTGGGCCACATCTCCTCCCTGTTTCCTTCGCTCTGGCTCCATGTAGAATTATACGCGATTAATTGATTTTTCTGTCACTCTTTTAGTACAGAAAATTAATTCCAGAGCATCCTTGTTTTCTCGGGGTATGAATCCACCCCGTGCGGAGTAATTCAGCTCCTCCATTATTCATGAGAGAAAATCGTGATGAGTGTGCGACTCTGCCCCAAGGCCGCGGGGTGCGAGTCTGTGTTACCGAGACAACAATATTCCACCGGCACCTCTAAATAATTCACACCTGCAGCTCCATGTGGGCCTGCGCGCAGCTCAGGATGTGGCTGGGGGCGACGCAGCGGGCATCTGGGAGATGCGCACTGACACCCAGCGGAGGTAAAGTGGCCGGGCCTCGGAGGACGGGCTGTAGGCTGGGTGCTGTGCCACCTCACGAGGACTAGACACTACTTCCAGGAGAGAACTGACTGAGCAACAATCCGGGGCTGCACCCCAGGGGAGCAGGACAAGCAAGGGTCTTGGAATCCCAAGCTGGATCTCCAGAGAAAAGACCCGAGGGCACCCTGACTCAGCAAGCAAGCTCATCTCCCTCACCTTGGATTTGTTATTGTCTGGTTTATTTATAGTGGTTTTGGTTCTGGTTTAGGTTTTAATCTGTTGGTTTGTTGGAGTAGCCTTGTTTTTTTTTGTTTGTTTCTTTGTTTTTTTTTGGGTTTTTTTTTGGGGGGGGGTGGGGGGTAGTATGTTGCATTATTTTGTTTCGCTCTGTTGCCATTGAAGATTGAGCTCGAGGACTCACCCTGAGCTATATGCCCAGCCTCGTTTTTATTTTCAATTTTGAGCCAAAGTCATGCTAATTCAGTAAATTGCCCAGACAGGCCTGGAACTTGCCATCCTCCTGCCTCAGCCTCTCAGAGCGCAGGGATTACAGGCCTGCTTCCCCGCATCCAGCCATCTGTTAAAGTGTCTACTCACTTTGTTTTGTTGTTTTAAACCCAGATGTTTGTCAGGTGCGTCAGAAGGATTTTTTAAGCCTTGAATATTTAGGCCTATCCAGAACCTACAGGATCAGGACCTTCACAAGTTTGTTCTGCACATGTTCCCAGGTGGCCTTCCTTAATTCCTCTTGGATCCTCAGGGCTGGATGATGCACGAGGACCTTCCTGCTCTGACATTTGCTGATGACTCTAACAGAGGAAAGGGTAAGGTCCAGCATGTGGATGGAAGACAGCATGGGTTACAAGAGGAGCAGGTGAGTCACCCTGTCAGCTGGGGAGGGACAGAGAGAAAGAATTGAGGCCTGATGTATAATAAAGTCCAACCACTGTTCTCTTCTCCTGTGACTGAAACCAGCAGAAGGACCTGGGTCTTCATTGCCTGCCCCCCCCCCCCCAAAAAAAATGAGCCCCATAGATAGTAATACCCAGGCTACCGGGAAATGGACAGGTGTGGTGAGAAGGATCCTAAACTGGCTCAAGATTCCAGCTCCTGATGTACACAGCCTCTGGGGTTCACTACCCCCAGGGCTTGACCTGAAGAGATAAGTTTTTTGTATCACTCTTATGGTGAGAATCCTAATCACCAACTCTAACATGAGTAGTTGTACCATATCCCCTGGTAATTCATGCCAAGCCTCCCAGCAAATTCCTTAAACTGTGAATAATGCTGATACCTACTGTGATACTCAAGTCAATGTGAGAACCAAGATGACTCCTGGGTGACTACTGCGTGGGTAGTATATACCTCATGGATACACTGGACAAAGGAACAATGCACATCCCTAGTGGGATAAAGTAGGATAGCGTGAGGTTTTATCACCTTACTCAGGATGGTACACAACTTAAGATGTATAAATTGTTTATTCCTGGAATGTTCTATTTAGTACATTTGACCTAAATCTGTCCACAGGTAACTAAAACTGGGGAAGGGGAAACAGCAGATGAAGAAGGACTACAGTAGTCAAAAGGGAAAGTACCCCAGATGGATTCACGATGGAGTCCACATGTCTAGAATCTGAGGCTGGCTTCTGGAATGAGTCTGAGCCAACAGCCAGCAAGACAAGGGACATCAGTCCTATGGCCACAAAGATACGCAGTCTGCCAATTTCCAACATGCTTTGTGGGGGGACCCTGAGCCTCAGATGAGCTCACAGCCTGTGGGCATGTTCATATAGTTTGGGGATTGCCTGAGCTAAGACCCAGATAACCCATGCCTAGGATCCTGATTCACAGAAGCAGTGGTACAGTGAATGGGTGCTATTTTCAGCCGTCAGTTTACTGTGATTTGCTTGGCAGCAGTAGGAAAACAGTAATGGGCCACAAAATTAAAACCATGGCAAGTGCATGCCCACTACAGTTCACAGAGCCTTACCTGTCCCATCTTCCTTCTGCTGAGTGCGCACCCCTGAACACCTCACCCCGTGCCTGGGGAAGTGGTCACCATGTAAACTCTCAAGCTATGCTATGAGGCAAAAGGGGCAGGTTCTAGGTGTCTACAGGTGTCTGCTTCACAGATGAAGAAATTCAGGGTTAATAAATATCTCTAAGGTCATATGAAGAGTCTGTAGAAAAACCAGGGCTCAAGTTCAGTCCTTCAGGTTCCCAGGCCAGGAAGCTGTCCTCTGAGTCATTGTCCCCAGTACTGTCTTCTCCAAGGAAAGAGAATTGTTTGGAATTTAAGTCCCAGGAGTGTGAAAGACATGTTTATTTAAGAACAAAAACAGGAAAACAATAGTGGCTGGAAAAACGGTGAGTACCACCCTGCTGTTAGCTCCTACTGTCGGTGGCCCTAGGAGAGGTGCTGTGACCTTTAGGAGGCAGGGGCTAGAGGGACTTAGGTCACTGGAGGTGTATCTCCAAAAGAGACTGTGGAACCCGGGTCAGTTTCTTCTCTGGTTCGTGATAGGACCACTCACTCTGATGTGTGCTCCCATCATTTTAATAGTCTTCCCTTTTCAGACGTCAAACTAATAGGACAGTTAATTTCAAATTTGAACCTCCAACTGTTAGTTGAATAAATCTTTCCTCTTTTTAAGTTCATTGCCTCAGGCGTTTTATTGCTGTAATATGAAACTGACTAATACAGTGGCCCTACCTTCTCCACACAATTGTCTTCCCAAATTGACCCTTCCCTTGCCTGGTGAGCAGGGTGCAGCAGTAAGAGTTCAGCCTACTGTAGGCTCCAAGTCTACTGCTGACCCTTTGCTCAGACACCAGTCCAGGGCGCTCAGCCAAGCCCCTGAGGACCGCCTCTCTTCCCTGCCCTCCCCTGACCCAGAAGACTGAGAGCACAGCCAAACCACTCGTCAACAGACCCATTGTCATTTGTCATTAGTGATGTCAGATCAAATCCAAGCAACAATTGAGAAAACAGATTGCAACATCGGGCTCCTTATTGCTGGTGTTTCTGTGGAGCGTTAGCAATAAGAATCCTCCAGAGAAGAGCTATTAAAAAAAAAAAGAATGAAGAGCAAAAAAGGAAGACAGAAAGGTACTTTTTCCCTTGCTGCAAACTTCACGACACAGCCACTTTGTAACACGCACCACATGCAGCAGCCACGCACAAGGCCCAATAACCTCCTTCCAAATGGTAATAAATCCCCTTGGACCCCAACCACTTGTAATTTACAACTTGGCTAAAATGAACATTATTTCAAGCTAAGCGTATTCTCAGAGGTGCGGGAGGACGTGGCAGCTTTCCTGCTGACAGAGGAGTTTCTTTTTAAATGTCATACATTCACTTTCATTACTTCCAAATAATTGCCCCAGAAAGATCAGCCCCTGGACAGGGCTGCCCACTTTACATCACCATGAGTCGATTTCATCATCATCAAAGGAGTCTCAGGGGCCTGGTCTCAGCCAGGGGCGGGCTCAGCCCTAGGTCTCTGCCTCCCTATTGGCTTCGTGGCTGCGCAATACAGGCACCTCCACTATTCTACGGGAAGCTGAAGGAAAGATGGAATGAGATCTGATTGACAACATGACCTGTCATCTCTGCCACCACCAAATACCATTCTTCTGCATCTATCGAGTCATTGCCTGACAGCGCTCTGTATGGTGCTTGTTATCTAGAGATAATTGAGGCAATATATTCGTGTCTTGTGGAAGGTGAGTCTTTGGGTAAGAGGATGGAAGAACAGAGATTAAGTCACCAGGGATAAAGAGCTTGCTTCCCCTTCCTATTCCCACCTGCACACTATGTATTTGCCAAGTCAGCTTTTGAATCTAGTGCAGGCTTTGCTTTCAGAGCTCTGATTTTGCATCAAAAGTCATCCCAAAAAATAAGTTTGCTTGCTTCTTATGAGCTCACGGTTGATTGGGCTCTGCTGTGTGATTGTTCTTACTGTGACATCAGCTGGGGTTACAGTGGTCTGGAGAATGGGCTGGGCTGCAAGGTCCCAGGTGGCTCACTCACGTGCCTGGTGCCTTGGTGTGGCAAGCAGGAAAACAGAACTCAGCTGGGCAGTTGGACAGCTGGTACTCTCTCCATCAGGCCAGCTCCAGTCCTTTCCCTCTCTGCATGGCATTTTCATAGGGTATCTCCTTTGTGGCTTCTCTTGTGAGATAGCAAGACTTCCTTCCTATCTAATGCTGAAAAGTCACAAAAGCACAGACATAAAAGTTCCCAGGACTAATACAGGGTCCCTCTGTGCCACATTCTACTGGTTAAACTGAATCACGAGGTCAACTCAGTGACACATGAATGGGGAGAATAGTTATTGTGGCTTGGATTTGGATTGTCCCCCAAAAGCCTCATGCATTCACATGTTATGGATTATCTATGGAACCGTGTGTTGTTGGGAGATGAGGGCCTGGTCTGGAGGGGTGAATTACAGGCTTGTGGGTTGAATTACAGAGATGGGGATTGGATTATAGCCATGTGCTGGGAGCTTAACCTGGAAGGGGCAGAACACTGAGGCTGGACCCAGAAGAGATGGATCCTGGGATGGAATCTGAAAGGATAAATGCAACTTCCTCCCTTCCTTCTAGGACTTGACTTGGCTTCCTGTTTATAATGTCATGAGGCACTACCTCTGCCTCTGCCTTGTACTTCTAATATACCAGCTACCCATGAATAGACTGTGACCTCCTGAAGATTATAAGTAAATTAAACTTTTCCTCACCAAATTTGTGTATGTCAGCTATTGAGTCAAAGCAACGAAAAAGTACCTAAGACAACAATCGAACAATCAAAGGCGTGAGCACCAAAAGTTGTGGTTCATCTGGAGCCATCTTTAGGGCCCAGTTCTGAATCAGGAAAGGGAAGGGAACAACAGGAAACCACACATACTTCTCTAATCTTCCTGAAGGCATGAGGAAAGAATCTGTTCTCTAAATCATTCAATCTAGCTAAGCACAATACACTCTGGTTTTTTGCTGAAAACTATATCTCAGCTGCGTGTTTTCTCCCAGCCAGGGAATTGACAAGTTCCATGAATCCTGGACACCATTGTCTGAATTTCTTTCTCATTTCCTTGCAGCTTATATCCCGTGCAAGGCAAGCTAAAATATTTGGTAGGCCTCTACTGGGACACAACTGAAGATCCTCTAGTTTATGAAAAAATCATAGATAGAGCAACCAACTTCCTTCTCTCTGCCCTGTTCAGACAATATTCCATTCTCTGGAGACTACTTCCACCCTTACTTGACATCTGTTGACCCTTAAGCACTAGCCGAAACATTTTATTTATTTATTTATTTATGTATTCATTTTGCTGGCACCTAACCACACCCAAAACCTTGAGGCGCTCAACATTCAGCATTACAGAGTTCTGTCTTAGCTCTGATTTTGAGCACCAAGTTGATATCAATATCAATGATTTAATTTTATTTATACCACTGTTTCAGCCAGGGGATGTCTTGTTCACTAGCAGGAATCCTAATCGCACTTCCTCAAATGCAGGCGACCAGTTACACCAGAAACTAAAGTGCTATCTGAGAAGACCAGGAGAGGACTCACGCTGTTGTCTCCGGGCCCATTTCCAAAGACATCTTGTCCCCAAATCTTCCCTAACATGTTCCACCTGCCATCAGGACACTGCTGAATGAGGTTAGACCCCTTGTTGATGACTGCACGTATTGCCACATTCCAGGAGGCACGACCTGCTGCTTGTCCATCAGGTGGCTTATCCAACGTGCATAGCCGGGCTCCTTCCCATATCTGGAGTTAAGCAGCCCAAGTGCCCCTTGGTCTGATTCCTGGGTATTTCGCCTCAGTTTGGTTTCCCTGTTCTGCCACACTGAATCTGGCTGAGCCTAGTCAATGTGACTCCTGAGAGGAAGAATTCCTCCATCACCCTATCACTCCTCTTTGTCTCTGTGCAGTTGCAAAAGAAGCTGGAGTCAAACAAGGGCTTCCTCTGAAGAAAGGGGAACAAGGGCTGAGCCCAGAGGCAGCAGGATTTTTTGTGTAACCTGTGACTTAATGGAAGTAACTGGGTTCTTGGACAGTCTCTATTCACTGAAACACAGCATAAGAGTCTTGCTTCTAGCCATGGCCTCACCTATAATGGGTTTGATCGTCTTCTCCATCCTTTAGTGACATCCTGGCCATGTCCCATAACTTCTAATCATGTTCACTGGTTAAAATGGTTGTTTTATTCAATATATTAAATAGCCTTAGAAAATTATATTCTTTAGGTGTGATCATGACTTTGTGATATAAAGAATATTTTTAATTTTAGGAGAATAGTCTTAACTCATTCGGGAATGAAGTATCATGACATGGCGATTTACTATGAGATAGGTAGATGATGGAAAGAAGAGAAAGGAAGGGAAGGGAGGTGAAGGGAAGGGAAGGGAAGGGAAGGCAATTAGGGGCAACTAGGGGCAACTAAGCACTAACAATCTGCGAAACTAGGAGGTAGGCACGTGGATATTAATTGCTCTGGCTGTTCAATATATATTTGAATTCTTTCATAATAAAAAGTTAAAGAAGAAACTCAGCCCCCTTTATGACTTTTATACTAAATTTGAAGTTGTTCCTCTCTCTCGTCATTGGCTTAATGTGGGGCTAGACACTTTCAAGGGGTCGGAAGTTGGTCTGTCCACGTACTATACTGCAGGAGGTGGCATCCCTCTGCATGACTGTGTGTGACTCTAATTATTACCATCAAGGGTTTTATTTTCAGTAAACACTAATGTCTCCACACACTTCTTCAGTGCTCTTGTCGGGAGCTTTGCAGGATTTCTCGGGTCCTCCCAACCAGCAGGTCTCTGGTGAGCAGACCTGTTTCTGGCTTTCCCTCCTCTACACTGGCTCCCTAGCTCTGGCCACCAGCAGTTCACCTCAAAAGCTCTTGTTCCCTGGTCCCCTTCTTAGCTCTTTGAAGTGGGCATAAGCAAGATGGTCAGGGCTGGCTCTCTCCCAGTACCTTTCTGAACCAAGAAGACCTTGAAATGTCAGTCAAGTGGTCTGCTCGTGGCTGCCATAATCCAGCCCCCACCGTCTCCAACGCTCTTTCCCTGGCTGTGAGGTCAGTCTGGGTGTCCTCTTTCTGGGACAGCCAACCAGGATAGAAAATATTCATCTCCCATCTTAATGAGACATGAAAGCCACCTTTTCATTGCTGGAAAAAAGTCACTAGGTGCATTCAACTTAAAGGAGGAAAGATGTACCTTGGCTCACAGTTTCAGAGGATTCAGGCCCTGCTCACTTGCTCACTTAGCTTCCTGCCGCTAGTCCTCTGATGAGGTGGTGAGCTGGTAGAATGTCATGGTGTAGGAAAGCTGCTCACTTCATGGCAGCCAGAGTAGGCAAGAACCATTGAGGAAGGGCCAGGGACTGGATATCGTCCCCAAGGTCACATCCTCTTAATGCACTTCCAACATCCCATTCAGCTATAAACTCATCAGTGGTTAATCTCTCGGTGAACTTAATGCCCTCAGGATTCAAGCACCAATCTCAGCATCTCTTAGTCAAACCAGGTTGACAATTAAGGTTAATCATCACACAAATGGACCTCCTCCTGGTTTTGTGAGAAGCTCCCCTTTCCTGCTTCTACCACTTAGGCCCCACTAGGCAGCTAATCCCACAATGACCTCTCCCTCCTGGCTCCTAGTTCTCCCCTTCCGTATACTAAGAGTGGGAGGTGGGCAGGAGCTGATTCTGTAGGCAGGACAACGCGGCCATCACACACGGAGCTCTCTAAGAAGGTACTAGCCCAGCTGTTAGACTCTTGTTAAGTCAATGCCCTCTCTATTCACATGTGCACCTTGATCATTGATTCTAACGCAATGGTTAAGTGTCTCCTCTGCATCCTTTGTAGAGAAAAAATACGTTTAATAAAAAACCAGGTTAGAGTCTGAGTCAGTTTCTAACTTGCTGTGTACCTTAAGCAATCATTCACTCTCTTTGGTCCTTAGGATTGGCCGTAGTTGGCCATCTGGTTCAGTCGGCATTCAAATGAGACTCCTGGGGCTCGAGGAGATATTTTAGGTTGTTTTGGTAATGTCGATATCAACCTGCCCAAGTAGCAAACAGTTAGGACACCCGGGGAGTCAGTCCACCACTCTAATTTGTTCTTTACATTGGAGTTCCCGGTGAGTACTTCATTTTGGAAAAGGAGTTCTGCCCTATGAACGCTTGGAAGTTTTCATCAGTCCAACTGAACTACCTCATTCAAATGCCACAGAAAATACCAGCCTCTGAGGATGGTGGCTAGGTGCACACACATGTACGCACGTGCCTCTCCCTCTGTCTATCAGCCTAATGTGTGGCAGGAGCAAATTTAAAACTACACAAGACATCTGAGGCAGGATAATCAATCACTTCGTCACTGCCACTGCAGACAGAGAGCAGCAAGAGAGGATCAAGAATGGAGATGGAGGAGCACGCAGGGAGGGTGATAAACCCTCTTCCTCTGCCCAGCTCAGAGCAGGAAGCAGAAGCCCCAGGCCTTCTATACCCGATGCTGTTAGGTGCAAGGACTAGAGAGGGAGGACGGAGCCTCCCAACACCAACCCAAAGTTTATTCCAGAAGGATTTACTTCAGAAGAATCCCCACGGGTGTCCCAAACAGTTGGTACACTGGGATGATCAGAATGGAGAAGGGGTCTAAAAGATGACAAGTTGAAAAAGAATTTCATCTTGCATGCATAGGATGGCCAGAAATGTCACTGTAGGCACAGACACACTCTGTGTAGCAATGGTGGCTCTGTGGTGGCCACGTACAAGATCGTGATCCCATAAGAATATATAGTCTACTGAGCCCTGGAACACTCTGGGAGGCAGAGGAGGGAGGATCACACGTTCAAGCCCAGTCTGAGCAACTCCCAAAGTCATCAAGACCCTGTCCCAAAATCAAAAAATGAAAATGGACTGAGAATACAGCTTAAGAAAAAAGACGACATGGTCTAGCAACATCACAGCCATCTTCATCTGCAGGGTTCGCACACCAGTGAGATTACCTAAAGACACATTTCTGAGACTGTGTCCCCATCAGTAAGCATTGTGTATGTGTACCTACCTGTTCACAGAATGGCCAGCTGCCCCTGTGTGGCCGCTGGGCTGTTCCGTTAGGCTGGAGCAGCAGCGGGCACAGCAGAGTCTCAGGAGGCCCACAGGCTCCCTAGCTGGCCACAGCTCCGCCTCCCTGAGGAAGGGGGGTCTAGCTAGGCTCCGGCAGGAGAGATTGCACTCTGTCAACTCTGAGTGGCATCTGTGAAGTGCCACGTCTCAGCATCCTGTGTCCTCTGCATAAATGTAATTTCCCCAAATGTCAGGAGGAAAGCATTACAGATAACACGTTGTGTGTGTCTTTGACCTAGTAAGTGCCGAAATCACAGATCTCATTATCCTGACATGATAGAATTTTCTCTCTTTCTCCCTCCCACTCCAGCCCAGCCACTGCTGTTTTGGGGATTGCAGTACTAATTGCCAAAGGTGCAAAGCCACCCGAGAACAACAACCCTCACCTGTTTCCTACCTCAAACCAAATGTCAAGGCTCCATGGAGGAAGGAAAACAATGTAATTAAATTGAGGATAATTTTTTCCAGAGCTTTCTGCTGGATGGCTGAAAAGTCATCTCTGGGACTGAAAGCAGAGCCATCACGGTGGACTCTACCTGCATCCCTGACACCCAGGGCTAGGACAGCAGGGGATTTGGGCTGAGATCGGAATAGTATATATACAGCAACAATCCCTGACTTTGAATTCTATCCTTCCGTCTTCTACCTCTGCAGTCATAATTCAAGTTACTCAGCTTGCACCTTCTCCTCTATTAGAACAACATTAAACTCACGTGACCAGGTGGACGTAGGAATAGAAAGGATGATTGCTTACAGCAGGTGTGTCCAACATGCTGCCACCATTTTTTACCCCTTGTGTCTTTGAGAGGGGGAAAAAACTTCCTTGGGCTATGTATAAAATACGTAATATTTCAATGTAAACATACAAGTACTAAAAATTCCTTTTAAAAATTTTTCACTGCAACATTTTTATAAATCAAGGACAAAAAGAAGAGAAAAGAAAAGAAAAGAAAAGAAAAAGACATAGGGCCACAGGTGAGAGATGCCTGGCCTGAGGGATTCCTGCCCCCAGGAATAATTGGTGCTGGAAGCACTTCTAACATTTAAACCAGAGTTTTCACTTCAGGGAAAACTCACTCATTCATCCGACAAACAAACAAGTATTTACCAAATTCCCGGATATTCAGGACAGAAGACATGGGCTCACTAAAAATTCGAGAACTGAGGTGCAGCTCCACAGTAGAACTCTTGCTCAGCATGTCTGTGGCCCTGGGTTCCAACTCCAGCTCCACAAATAAAAAAGTAAAGAAAAGTATGTTGAATGAATAAATTACTTCTCCTTCATCAGTGGGTGACCTTGGGCAACTCACTGAGTCACCCTCTGACTCTCATAGCCTATTAAGGTCAGCATTGGAAGACGTGCACTTGGAGTAGTTTTGCTATTTTAAGCCTCTGTTACTTAGAGGGCTTGTAGGAACATTCAAAGTGACACAGTTCCAGCTCTCTAAAGTCTCGAAGGGCAGCTAAAGATATGTGTCCGACAGGCCTACAACGACCAGAGCTGATGTGGGTGGAGTGCCAGTAGGGGCAAGGGTGCAGACAGTTAGAAGAAAAATGGCCCCCTGAAGGACAGGTGCTCAGAGGCGGTGAGGCTGATCCTGTACCCTGGAGGGACCATGGCTTCTACTGGCACAGCGAGAAGGGCAGTTGCATCCCAGACAAAATGTACTGACATGCACAGCTCGGTGGTACCAGCTCGCTTCTTGACATGGGCATATTTTTTTTGACATGGGCATCTTAACAGGACTCCTGCCAGTCCTGTCTTGTCAACGCAGCACCTGAAATGCCAGAGAAGCCTCGTTCCTCCTGACCTCCCTACCTGGATTCTTCATTGCCTCCTCATAGGATCTTTCTGAATGGTCCCTAATGGCATGTGTCTTCTTGTACCCAGCTTCCCTTTCAAACTTAAAGGTAGTGCCCCAGGTGGCCCTAAGAATGGGTGGGTGTCTTCTCTGTTACTTCCTACTTAGATCACAGCCAGCCTCTCTCCCTGTCTAGCTTGGCCTTACCTCCCCCTTTCTACCATAAAAATAGCTGGCAGTAATGCATAGAGCTTTCTTGGTTGTAAAAACCAATAGTGTTTTACTGTCATTGTAAATTTGGGGAAATATAGACAAGTCTGAAGAAAATAGTAATTGCCATTATTAAATATAGGTGACAGGTATTCATGACTAGATGTACAGTCTTGCATTTTGTTTGCTTACTGCCACTTAAGACCCCATCATGACCATTTTCCTAGATCCTTAAGAACATTATTTGAAAGCATGAGTTTTTAATAACTATATAATATCCCACTGAATAGATTTAACCATAAATTATGTAAACATGCCCTATCACTAAGCATTGGACTGTCTTTGATTCTTAGCTAATATAAATAATACTACAATAAACAACATGTCCCTAAATCTTTTTCTAAGATTGTCTTCTAAGGCTAGATTCATAGAAGTGGAATTTGGTCAAAGCATGGATATGACTTAAGGCTACTGATACCCACTGCATTCTTCCAACTTCAAGTCTCTACAGTTGATTGCACTCTTACAGTGACATTCCTGCATATTGCACTATCCTTTATGAGGTTGTGGCCTGTCTCTAAGCGCTTTTGAGCTCTTCTACAACCAGGCCAGTTATCCCCAAGACACCTTGCCACAGTGAGCTGAGCCAGTTAGGACCATAACATCTGGAGAGTGAAGAGTCCAGCATCAAAGAGGATTCCTTGAACTTCCACCTCAGGGAATACAACTGCTTGAATACCACATGGGCCTCTTTATTTATGTGACATCTCCTACAAAGCCATCCCAAAGCCATTGTAAATCCTGGTGATTTCATCTCAAGCTATGCGCATCTATCTTGTTATCTGTGTCCTGTCCCAAATAAAATAAGCTTCCTGAAAGGTGTTGAGTGGAGACCTATGTCAGAGATGCTACTAAAGGGACCCAAGAGGAGCTAATATGTAAACATCACCCAATCCTGAGACCCAGAGACTCTTTTCAGGACTGTCAACTCTCATAACCCCAAGCTCCAGCAGCCTGCGCCAAAGGCCTTCCCAATAAATGTGTTGACTAGACAACAGCTCCACTGACCATCTTACCAACTGGCAGAGGTGGTTTGAGGGCAAAATCGATGGCATTCACACACCTAAGGGGCCTATTCAATCTTCCTGCTCAGTATCAGTTACATGATAGGTGTGTAGATCTTTTTAAATAGCTCCAATATTTCATTTCAGCTGAGGCGTCACTGCTGAAGGGAGTGAACACTACATCTCCCATGAGCTAACTTCTGCCCAGGGTGGCCTCTGTATGCACAAGGGCCACACAGGCCAGGGTCCAGCTGTCCTCCCTAGTGAGGCCCAAATGAGGGTTGCAAAAGCACAGCATAATCACACTCACCACACTCACTCAGACTGACCGAAGTCAAATGAGGAGACACTACCAATGTATCGCTCAACTAGTTAACTAGATGCTATGGTCTGGACCTGAAGCGGCCCCACAAGTCTCATGCATTTGAAAGTAGCGGGATAACTGTAGAGCTGTGTGCTGTTGGGTGGTAGGGCCTGCCTGGAGGGGCTGGATGCTTGAGGCTTGGCCCAGAAGAATTGTGTCGACTTGTTGAGATTGGGTGTTGTCCAAGGCAGAGTTTTCAGGTGTGTGTTGTTGACTTGTGGGCCAGGAAGTAAGGGAGGGGCACCCACCTTGGGCGTGGAGGACTGAACTGACAGCTTGAACTGAGTAAAGGAGGGAAGAAGAAACGCTGTTACGGCTTTTACCTGTGAAAGCTCGAAGCCTCCTCACTTCGCTTGCGCCTGCCTCCCTTGGCTTCTGTCTGCAAGGTCTAAGCAGTTCTCCAGCCTCTGCCTAGTACCTTCACCATTTCCGGTTGCCACGTGACCCACCCTGTGAGCTAAAATAAATCTTTCCTCCCTTAAATTGTGACTGTTAGATATTTTGTTCCAACAATGAGAAGGTAACTAAGACCCTGACTGAGAAGAAACCCGGGATAACAAATTGAAAGTTACCAGTAAGCAGATTTAAGTCCATGGCTGGCTCACCTGGGCATTCCCAAGGGGATTTATGGAGTTGAGGTAAGGGGGTGGGAGGACGGCCAGGAAAAGGTTGTAAGCCTGTAAGCACATACCAGCCTTGAGTATGTGATGCTTGGGAGTTGTGTTAAGGGTTACTCTAATACAGAGCTTAGTTCCTCTCTGTGTGTGTGCGCGCATGTGTGTGTGTGTGTGTGTGTGTGTGTGTGTGTGTGTGTGTGTGCGCGCACGCGCGCATGTGTGTGTCTGTCTGTATGCATGCACAGGCCGGGGCCTCTCAGATTCTGCCTACCTGTTCTGTAACTGAGCTACACTCCCAGAAACTATTATCAAATCCTTCTTTAAATCTATGTAAACTCAGAGATTATTTATTTGTTTATGTGGTACTTGGAACAGAACCCAGGGCTTCCACAATGACCTACACCCCTCAGCCCATTTTTTAAGTTATTTTTGATTTTGAGATTCATCTCACCTAGCTGCTAAGTTGTCTAGGCTGGGCGTAAACCTGTGGTCTTCGTGCTTCAGCCTCCCAGAGTCATGGGACTACAGGCCACCAGGTCTAGCTAACCTCAGGCTTATTCGCCTCACCTGGAGTGTGCAGGCATTGCATGAAGGTAAACTTTGAAGTATTCCTGTCTGAATTTTTCATAGCTCCAAGTTGAGGACCAAGTTGGTAAGGTTTCCTTTCTAGGTCTTTGAAGGAAAGAAGCCAAAAGATCTTCCCATTTACTAAGCATGATATAGGGCACAGAGGCCTGTGCTGTGTCCCCTCGGCATTCCAACCCCTTGCCAAAAGATAGAGCCAGACAAAGCTGCAGTTCAGGTGACTCTACAGGCCTGGCAAGCAGAACGGCATGGAGCTACAGAATCATATTAGTCCTAGTTCCAGTGGGCAGAGCTGGGAGAGACCCAGGGGGAGAGCTCCACCTGTGTCCCCAACCACCCCTAGGAAAGGTAAGGCCAGAGATCTCAGGCTTCGGGCTTTGCAGGGGTCCACGGGGCTCTTCCATTACCCCATGTTCTCGACTTTGTACCACGCTCACTTACCCTGAAAGGAACATCTTCAGGGTAGCCATTTTCCCTCACCTTCCTCCACGCCCAAGCTCCTGTGGGCTCCTGATCCCCCTGCAGAGTATCTGAGCCCTCCCACCTCAACTCCAGGGCCACACGGGACAGTTATCGAGGGAGTTTCCTCTTCCTACTTCTCCCACCTTTGACTCCACCACAGCCCCACAGGAGCCCCCACAACATGTTCATTAATGAATGCATTTAATCAAGTTTGTGAAGCCTCTTTATTATCGATAACCCTAATCACTCTTAATTACCACATCATTAGTTCAGCCACGCTCGGATGCGGCAGTTAGGCGGAGCAGTACACGACAACTCCAGAAAAACGACGTGGCGCGTGAAAGCCTGAGAGGAAGGAGCTGACAGGAGAGGAGGCGAGGGCAGGGGAAGGGAGTGAGGACGCTCACGCTGTGCACGCGGGCTGCTGCTGGGCAGAGTGAGGGGGAAAGATGCCATTAAGAGGTTCGGCCAGGTGTAAAGATGCCGGAGAGCCAGTTTTGCATATTTCGAAACTTTGGGGAGCTCCGAATATCAGCAGCACCAGCAAATGTTCTGCTTGACAAAAGTTGATGTTATGTTAATATGGAGCACCTGCCACCCTCGGGGATCTCCAAGCCCTCCGCAAGCTCCACTGTGTTCAGAGCCAAATGCTCGGCGGATGTGAGGTAAAGGATGCACCCTGTCATCGGGAAAGCAGCAAGAGGTGGCCTGCGGCAGGCCTTTGCTGAGGCCTTGACACCCGTGTCCTGTGCATGCTCTTGAAGGCTCTGCACAGGTGAGGAGACACCTCAGGTCAGGAAAGAGGTGGCCAGCATGCTTGTCACGTCGAATTAATCTCCCAGGGAGGCCAGAGACCCTATGTAAGTTCAGGCTTGCATAGTAGCAGCGTCATTAGCAAGTCTGTAACTCATCATCTGCCCCGGTTTCCTAATCCATGAAGGGGACTTAATGAGAGCCACAGCCAGCCACCTTCAAATGAACGCTAGAGCCAGCAAGATCTGCGTGTATGGAAATGGCCAGGAGAAGCCCCTGGGCTCCTCCAAAGTGAGAGCGTGACGTAAATTCCAGCCTATCTGCCAGTGGTAACCACACTTTAGGCGACCTGCTATCTTTAAAATTGTCCTACCGCCACGTGCTTCACCATGTCTGAGTATTCTGTGACTTGACTTCACAGTAAGAAGTCTGTAGAAGCACAGTGTTCACCTGACCTCTGATTCTAGGAGTTTCTTCTGAGCCATTGAATATGCAAAACCATTTCTTCTTCCATCACTGACACAGTAACTTCCTATCTCTACTACTTACGTCTTTATTTTTTTTAAAAGCCACATCTACATCATAGTGGACATCTTTTGATGTCTACTATGAGCCAGGCAAGGGGAATATAATGGCAAATTGATACGAAGCCCATTTGGCTTAGTAACAAACCTAAGTAACTCTAATACAACTATCTGCCAAATCTGCTTACCACCCAGGTGCTGACTGTTCCATAGAGGGTATTCTTTGCAAGTGGTAACAAGTCAGTGTCTAACCTACCCCCCCTCCACCCCTTGCTACTGTACACCAACCTAGAAACCAACCAGGGAGCTTGATAACACTGTAGTTCAGGCTGTCTTGGTGGGACACCCTGGAACATTGCAAGAATGCACAGAAACTTACATGTGTTATCTGAGAAGCTCAGAGAAAACACATAGAGTTCTTACCCATGAGTTTGAGGCCATTGTGGTAAAGTTGAAATGGGGCTCAATGACAAACCTCCTAAAACTCAGCTGTGCAATTTACAGAGCTAAGGCAAAAACAGACTATGGCATTCCTTGTCTAACAATTATTTAGAATTCTAAGACTACAACAACAGCACGTGAAACCAGGCTCAGGATCCTTTGAAACCACTAGCCACACGAGTCAGTTAATTTCATGGCCAAAAATCTGACCCTGCAAGATCTCTTTTTCATGAATTTGTAGTCTCAAAAGCACCTTAGAAAGCACCTCCAAGTCCGAAATCCTGTTTGGTTTGTCCATTAAATATAGTGACTAGCATGCTGGCCAACACATATAAAGTTCTAAATTAACTATAGAGGCCATTACATTGGTGTCCATTGTTTTGATTACTTAATCAAGTCTTTAGACAAAATATAAAGAAGGCAAACTTTGGTTTGAATGTATATTTAACAATTCTTTTAGCCCACTCACATCTGCAGGGGTCCAGTGAAGTCTTCAAAAGGTCCCCACATATTTTATACAGGTTCTGTCTATGGTTGTTACATTGCAGTTTATATCTGGAATGTTCTCCAAAAATCCTCATGTTTGGAAGGTGACTCAATCGTGGGAGTTAAACCATTGATTTCTGTGCCAATCAGAGATTTCTGTGCCATCAGAAAGGGTGCATCACTGGGCCATGACCTCAAAGGTATATGCTACCTCCACCTTCCTTGTTCTCTCAGCTTCCTGTCCTGAAAGTTTGTGAGTTGTGCCACTGCTGACGTTGCAAGCTGACATGGGGCACAGAGGCGGCTTCACCCTCCAGGAGGAAGAAGGAGTGGGCTTCCCGGGTCCTTTCTCAGGGCAGTCCTTTCCTCTCAATACTTCGCTCCTTTGGTGCTCTAGACTCAATCCAAGACCGCTTTCCGGTGAGACAAGAGGTCATTTTCTTTCTACTCTTCAGACTCTAACTCATTGTTCCAGAGGCGCCCATGAAGTACAATTCTAATTACAAGACCTGCACATAGTGGGTGAGGTTTATGTTGCTTAATAGTCACGTGTCACTTAGCAACGGAAATACTTTGTGAGAAATGCCTTGCTAGGACACTTAGTCACCGTGAGATCATAGAGCATGATCTTAAACGTGAAATTAAATTAAACATAAGACAAATGACGCCATCAAGAAATTGAACAAACATAAGATGCCCCAGCTGCTGCCGGCACTAACACGGCATTTGATTTTATGTTAAACTTCACTTTATACATTGGAGTATAAAAGCATAGCAGAGTAAATACATAAACCAGTAGTACAGCCATTTGTGATCATTATCAAGTATTACGTACTGTGCATAACTGTATGGCCTATACTTTCACAGGACTTGCAGCACAGCAGGCTGTTTATATCAGCATCGCACAAACGTACAGTTCACATTGCACTACAATGTAATATAGCAACACACTTTACTATGATGTTATGAAAGCTATGATGTCACTAAGAGGATGGAATTCTCAGCTCCATTATTATCATTTTGGACCACGTATATAATCTATTACAGACTGGAATATAAATGCCTATCAAACACTATGTATCAAAGACTTGGTTGCCAGCCTGTGACACTGTTGGAAAGTAGTGGAACCTGGAGGAGATGGGAGCTGGTAGGAGGAGGTGAGGTCATTGGCAGATGTGTGCTTGAAAAGAAAATGAAGACTAGTTTCCCTCTCTTATCTCTTCTTTCTCTCTTCTTCTCTCTCTTCCTCTCTTTTCTCCTTTCTTCCTCTCTCTCCTCACTTCTCTCCTCTCTTCTTCCTTTTTCCTCTCTCTCTCTCTCTCTCTCTCTCTTCTTTCCCTTCCCTCCTTAGCCAACACAAGATGTGTCCTCCTCTCAACCACTTGCTCCCCTGCCAATATGTGTGGCTTCATCACAGGCCCAAAGTGTCAGGGTCAAGCAACCATGAACTGAACCCTCCAAATCTGTGAGTAATCTTGGAGTTAGAGTGAACCTTGGATCCTTGTAAATTGGTTTTCTCAAATATTCTATTATAGTGACAGAAAGCTGACTAACACAGGGTCTATTTTCTGCTGAAGCATCATTATGTGGTGCATGACTGCTCTCTCTCTCTCTCTCTCTCTCTCTCTCTCTCTCTCTCTGTTTGCTAGTAGGTGAAATGTGCCACCTCTTCACATTTATGTGTGGATGAATATATTGCTTGAATAGTCAGTGATAATTAAGATATAAGCATCAGCAATTTATGTGATGAAAGTGATAAACTCTGTAGTATTTTCTGAATGGGAAAAAATTTATCATATGTGACCAATTTTAATGTCTGAACAAGATATATAAAATCTAGGTTCATATCTGAATCTACTTGTTGCTTTGAGGCTAATGGTGATAACTCCAGTTGCTACTTATTCAACTGAGTGAAATTTCTTCAAATTGAAACTAATATATAAAAATATTATAATGGCTCCAGAAAATTAGTTTTGGCATGAGAATCTAAATCATAAAAGCATCTTAGTGACTCATTTAAGAATAAAAACTGTGAACTTTGTGAAAGAAGTGTAGTCTTTAATGATCAGGATTACTATTTCTTCTGGCCATTTATACAAACACGACTAACTCTTGAGCAGAGCACTAATGATAAACACGGTGATTTAATTTGATCATCTTTGATATTTGCCAACCTCCTGCCAAATGAAATTGCAGTTCGACCCATGTTTGAAGATACATTTATAAGGTGGGGAGATAGAGTGTTATTACTTTAAACTTTATTGGTTTAATTAGTACTTTTATACACTAACATATGTAGCTTTCTGTTTGCACTCTTGAGAGGACAGCAAGCCTTGGTCCTAATCCTTCAGATATGTTTCAATCACTAAGTATTAAGATGAATCCTACCTGGGAGGCCCTCCCTTAAGATCAATTAAAATTCTTGATTGTCAGTTATATTATAGCTAACAACACAATGGGTCTTTACAAATCTGTGAGTAAATATTTATAGAATACATACATACAAGCACAGTTGCTACGCCGTAGGAAATGCTTTCTCTAAATTTAATACAAATTAATATGTTACCCTTCCAGAAGACTGCACCAGTTGATAACCCCACCGATACCTATTACCACTATTTCTGAGAGGTAAAAAGCTGAATCTCTCAGATTTAATGTGAATTGCACTTTCTTTTGCTTTCAAAACTTTTTGACTTTTTTTTTTTTGAAATCTCAGTTTCTTTGCCTGTGACGCGTTCATTCATTTGCACCATTGCCACTCATTTTTAAAATTGCTTTTACAAGTTCTTTATACTACTATGGTTATTAAATCTTTGCCTGCCATGCATAATCATGTTGTTCCAGGTTACTTTTTATCTATTAGCTTTGTTAACGATGTACTTTGCTGCGAAAGAGTATGCAGCCACAATGGAAGGCAATCAGCTCATTTTCGTAAAGATTCTCAGCCTTAAAATGATTCTCAGAAAATCTTTAGGTAGATCTGATCCTGGTGTAAGGTTAATAATATTTTCCTATATTTATAATAACACTTAAATCCAAATTCTTCTGAAATTGCCAGTTCTCATGCCAACAAAATATTATTTGATTACTGTAACTTCATAGGGAGCTGGGTAAATGGCAGACAAAAGATTCATTTGCAAGGAGTATTTGCTGCAAGAATATGATATGCTTTTTCAAATTTTCCAGTTATTTTTACTTTATTAATAGATTTTTTTGTAACGCTCTTATATCTCCCACTGTTAATTTCCTGCAGTTAGTTACATTTCAAAATAGGGTACTCTCCATTCTTAGCATCTAGTTTGTAGTTGTTAAGGCACAAGAAGGCTCTAGACTTACAGAACTGTTACTGTGTGAATTCTTTCTCCCTTAACTTAGATTTATAAGAATATGATTATCAATAATGAAATGTTGGGGCTCTTTACAACATTCATCTTATATTTATTTCTATTATTTCATTGGCTAAACCTCAGTAACGCTGAATGTCCCTATTGTATGACATTTGCTAAATTGCTATTTTTATTTCTGCATGTTGAACTTTGGAAGTGGCAGCTAGGGACCCTAACAATATGATCATGTGTATTTTTCTCTTTTAATTTATTAATAGGCTGAATTATATCACAATTGTAAACCTCCTTAATAAAATGCCCTAGTATTGAGCCAAGCTATTATATTCAGTCTTGAAAGAAAATTTCCTTGGATATGGCGTATTTTTCCTTTAATACATTGCTATCCTTCGCATGGTAATATTTTTCTCAGGATTTTTATACATTTACTCAAGTGAGACTATACTGCATTTTTATTTAAGAGACTTTAAAAAAAAAAGTTTAACACAAAAGTAAGAAAAACCAAGTTAAGATGCTCCCTTTTTATGTTCTGGACCAATTGACATGTCTTTTCGTTACAGACATGGCAGAACCTTCCCATAAACTGCCTGTTTTGGAGGATGTGGGATATCCTCCAGAAGCCTCATTTATTTGGACATTGTAGGTTATCTATGGACTTCACTTGTGTGTGGCAGATTATCGGACAAGTGGCCAGTTGTTGAGTGGGTAGCCTGGAAATATGAATACTGCTCATTGGCCATTTTCTTAAGCCTTGATCCTTCCTCTTGCAATGCCATGAGCAGCTGACCTCCCCAGACCCTTCCTGCTCTTGCCTGTCACCCGTAAGTGGCCTGAGACCTCGTGAAACTGTAAGCTAAAGTAAACTTTTCCTTCCTTAAGTTGTGTCAGGTGATGTGTCTCAGCAACCAAAAAGTAACTAAGATACTGATTTGGTGAACCTGAGGCAGAAGGGAAGATCGTTTGTTTTATTTTGTTACTTATTCTTGAATAAATTTTGGATATTTTCTTTTTTCTCTAGATACCATTTAAGTAGATTTTCACATTTATTGGAATTTTGTTGCATATGATATTTGTACGATTGCTTTTGTCTTGATTTGATTTCCATCCTTATCAAAGTATCACTGACCAGTAAAACTTGCTTACATTGAAGGTGTGCAGTGGTGTGTTGACATACACCTATCTCATGAGCTGATCACCACTCCACGTGATTTCTGTATCTACAACTCCCTCCTCAATTCACTTAGTTATTTTTCTGTGATGAGACTACTTGAGAACCACTTTAATTTTAGCCTTTCTAATACTTAGTTTGAAAATATTTATGGCTATGAAATGCCGTAGGTTGAATAATGGTCCCAACTCATAGATGTTCACAAGGCAAAAAGGACTTGCAGACTCAATTAAGTTTGGGATTTTGAGGTGGGGACATTATCTTGCATTATTCTTGTCGAGCTCTTTTATAACCACAAGGGTTTTTGTAAAAGAGAGCCACAAAAGCCAAAGGATATGAAATAAGAAAAAAGGCTGGATTGACACAAGAGAAGGGCCAGGTGCCAAGGACTGCAGGGGCCTGAACATCCAAAAGCAATGAGGAAACCAGTCCTCCTCGGCCTTCCTGACACTGGGCCTTCTTAGCCCAGTAACGGGTGGTTTGAGTTCTGACCTCTAGAATTTTAAGAGAATAAATCTGGATTGTTTGAGTTTCACTGAGTTAGTAATTACATGTTATTAGCCACAAGAAACCACAGTATGCAATTTTTTCATAAGTGATATATTTTCTTTGGTAATTACGCATTTATTTTTATCCTTGCCACAGTTTAACCTGTCTCTTTGGTTGCTTCGTTTTGTGTGTTGTTTTTTTTTTTAATCCACTCTTTTTTTATTCTTTTCTAGCCCATTTTTCTACTTTAATGCTGTCTACTTCTTACCTCTTCTCTTGGTT
This sequence comes from Ctenodactylus gundi, assembly GCA_004027205.1. Taxonomy (NCBI): domain Eukaryota; kingdom Metazoa; phylum Chordata; class Mammalia; order Rodentia; family Ctenodactylidae; genus Ctenodactylus; species Ctenodactylus gundi. Next base: position 180,257 of record PVKB01000732.1, on the reverse strand, counting down.
TTCTTTACTTTTGTTTACTTCACTCCTTGAATTCAGTTAATCACATTATTTACTTTTTGCTGCTTATGAATAAAGTCATTTAATACTATGATTCATTCTTCAGGAATAGATTTTGCCACACTCTATAACTTTTGATATGTGATGTTTCTGACTTTTAATAATTTTAAACAATCTATATTTTCATTTCCAACTTAAAGTACCTTTAAGTTTTGGAGGTGTTTTATTTTTAATTCTCAGCTTCCAAGATGTTTGGCAAGTGTTACTCTATTAGCAAATTCCAAAGTTAATGCATTGTGGTCAATGAATGTGGTCAAAAAAAGTCTTTCTATTTGGAATGTAGTTACTGTAAAAGTTCAGTTTTTCTAAGTGTCTCATGGTTTGGGGAGAAATTGGGTATGTTGTGTTTGTGGGAAACATTGTTCTATATTTAGCAAGAATATCTCACTTCATAATTCTGTTGCCTATATTCTCTGTATACTTATTTATATCCATAGCAAGGAATTCTTCCTTTACACAATAGATAAAGGGTACTATGGTTTGGATTTGAAATATCCTCCAAAACTCATCAGCTGGCTTGGTTGCTAGCTGATAGGTTTTAGCAGAAAGCGATTAGATAAAACAGGTTAACCAAATGGATTAACATTGAGTGTCCCTATTGTATGGATTAACCATTGATGAAATCATGATTTGTCAGTATTAATTAGAGGTGATAGAGATAAAAGGTAGGGCCTCTTTAAAGAGAATGGGCCATGCAGACATGACATTGGGGAATATTACTTGCTCTTGGCCTTTCCTCTCTGGGCCTTTTCCGTTCTCATTGATTTCTGTCCATCATAGCATGAGCGGCTTTCCTCTGACACACTCTTCCACCATGACATCTCTGCCCTGCCACAGCCTAAAGCAATGGAGCCAGGTAATCATGGACTGAACCCTACGAAGCCATGAGCCAGAGCAAACTTTCCTTCCTCCTTAAGTTGTTTTCCTTAGATATGTGGCCACAGTAACACAAAGCCATGAGGATTTTAGGACAGATAGAACATGATAGAAAGCTGCACTTCCAGCGGAAGAGTGGATTGTGGATCAAACAACAAGGATGGAGGCAGCCAGAGACCTTGGGAATGACAGAGGAGAATGCCAGCATGAAGCCACGCACCAGAGTGGAATGGGAAAGCAGGAAAGGCCCTCGGAAATCACTTAGTTCAACCCTTGGATGCTGCAGACAAGAAACCCAGTTCTAGACAAAAGATTTAGTTGCAGACTTCAGTCCATATGGGCAGTGAGCCACAGGAGAGGATCTCAAATCCAGGCCTCCTAATTGCCAGCCGTGGGCTGTCTGCCCTGAACCGTGCTGTGCTTTTGGAGAATAATCACACAACGTTCAGTGCTTCCCTTTGTCCATTCTGCAAGGGCACCTTTTCATTCTGTTTTGCCACTAAAGACTAGGCTGTTCAAAATAAACCTGTTGAGCTTCCACCCTGTTGACACTGGTAAGGCACTGTGACCAGTGTGTCCCTGACACTGCCCTGTCCAAGACAGACAGTGCAAACAGCAGCAAGGGCTACCAGACCTCAGTGTCCATGTTAGCATCCTCCAGTGCCAGTAAGAAGTGGTTTTGTTTCATGTACATGTCAAGATCAAGTGCATTTTAGCACAGTGAGAAAAAACACTTGGCTTGGAGTATATGAGGCACTGATAAATGTCACATTGTTTGTAAAAATAAAATGAAAACTTTTTTTGTTACTATGCTGTGCTGAGCAAGTACCCTTTCTACTGGACTCCATTCCCTTTTCATGTCCTTTTTGTCCTGGCCGGTAGACTAGAAGGCATATGAAGGAGCCTGAAGAAATACTGTAAGTCTGTGAGCACTTCCCAGATATAACTGTACTCGGTATCATGGCAGTCCCACTGCACTTGTTAGATGATTGTCTTCTGAACATCCCTGGGCCTCAGTTTGTTTGTGCACCCAGAAAATAACAAATATGGGGTAGGGTGTGTTAAGGATTGAGGAGTTGACCTAGATACTTTTAATAAAATTAGTAAGAACTCAGTTTGTTCTTACTAACTTTAGTAGCTGTCATCAGACCAAATTAGCAGTGCTGGGTTTTTTATCATTTTATGGAGAGACAGAACACTTGAGCCACAGAGCAGGTTCTCAGAATCCAGGCTGGCAGCATCCTTTCTGCAAAGGACACATATATGCAATGGACAAGGTTTGGCTAAGCTATCTGGGCCGGCTTCCTAGGGCCTCATCATCATCATCATGTATGTAAATGAGGACAGAAACTTTGACCCACTAGGGTCAACAGACATTCTGATATAAGAAAGGAAACCCAGAAATTCTTATCCCCAACCCACAAATGCCTTTCCTCAAAATTGCTTCAGTTCTTTGCTCCTCGGTAAGCCTACATGTGTCCTTGACAAGAGAACTAGACAGGTCACTCCTGGGGCTGAGAAACATAGGACACGAAAACAAGACCTCAGGAGATGGCGTAATACACTGACTGTTCCAGAAAGCCCTGCATGCCAGGAATACCCAGGGCCCAGATTAAATAGCTCAGCACAAAAAGATGAATGAAGGGAGAGCGAGATGGTGCCATTTGTCAGCTCCAATCCACTGAGGCTGGTCATGTTGCATGTACAGAGGAAATTAGGAGGACAGGCAACTGGTGTCAAAAAGTTGTGGGCAAAAACTGCATGCAAAGCTTTTAATTCTTGAATTCAGTACTGAAACTTTGGGATCTCTAGGGATATGATCTATCCTACTAATAAATACACATCAGTGATATCCTATTAATAAATACAGACCAGTGCAAGTGAAGCCCCAGCAATGAGCTGTGCTTGTGGGAAGCTGTGAGGATAAAATGGCCACCAGAGTGGTGGGCACTGCAGTGTCACTGTTGGCAGTGTCACTATTGCTATGAATATCAGCCAACTGCTTGTGTATCAATCCATTGGCAGCAGAGATGCTGGGGCCCAAGGATGCAGGTTAGGATTCCTAGAGCTAGGGAACAGAAAGTGTTGAAACAGAAGGAGATAATCTGTGCAAAAATGCCAATCTGACAGGAGCAGGTGGAGATGAGTAGCCTGGTTCTTGGGAGACAGACTGTGGGCTGAGGCAATGAAAGAGCCCAGTAAGCATGACTTTCCTCCATCAAACCTGTGCTGGATATACTGCCCAGATGTGCCTGTAAGAGATGCAGCCATTCATATCCCGCTTCTAACTTTGACTTGTGGTGTCTCCAAATTAGGTCCTTTTTGCTTCCTAAAGTCTGCTCATTGGGGAAAGATGGCACCACTCTAGTTGCTGCTGCTCCTGAGAGCGGTCACAAGCCCCTTCTCACACACAACTAACAAGAGTGCACTTAGCCATGCTGACCAGTAGGCATCTCCAGGGTAAATCAGGAATCTGCCCAATTCTCTCCACAGAGGTCAGCTAACGTAGACATTTAATGTTATACGCAGTGACCAGGAGGATGAGGACTTGCCTTGAGACAGACTGGACCATTGTGTCTTGACACAAGCAGACCCAGCTGGACTTCCTGAATCAGGTAGACATGGAGACGGATGTTACATTGTGGCCTCTTTTCTGTAATTTCCAACTCTCTCCTCTCTCAAGGTGCCCAGGGAAGAGAAATGACCCACCTAAGAACAGGGCAGCAATATTAGAAAATATATCACAGGTGACTATTTCAAAGGAATTGAAAAAGGTGACATTTTCCATTATGGCCCAGTGTGTCGGCGCTAATATTCCCCTTTTCTTAACCACGGGTTCTCCACTGCCACCCGCTGCCTCTTGACTCTGCTTCTAATAGGTACCGCGGAGGAGCCTCCAGGAGAGGTTTTGTCTTGCTGACACGTCTTATTTCCACTCTTGTTGGCATGCAGAAGGCTAATTTGTTTGTGTCTGCTTCCTGCTGAGCCATGACAGGCCCTGTGTGATGAGCGGAAATGGCTGGAGATTGCTCCCATGTATGCTGGCCACCATGTAAAAGCCCCCCAGCTCTCCTCCCCTTCCTCCACAAGCACGAACTTCTGACCCACGATATTCCTGGCATCTGTACCCAGAAGGGTTCCAGCTGAGGGTGCTCTGTACGCAGAGTGAACACTAAACCCTCGAGCTTGCAATTTCTTCCTGGGTAAATGAAGAAAGGAATGGCAAGACATAGTGTTCTCACCAGTGGCATCTCTTTCCCTGCCACAGGCATGCAGACAGGAGTGGGCCATGCCATGAGAAGCTCAAATGTGTTGGAACCAAGAAGAATATTCTTTCATTTGCTTGTTTCGTGAAGCATTATCCAGTGACCACGGGGTACTATGAAGAGCTAGAAATAGCCTTAGAAAGCCACTCAACACAAGACAGGTCCCTCACGTGGGAGCCATGTTCAACTGGGCTGGGCACACATGGTAAAACAGGAAATGGTGGGGAATTACACACCTCTCTGCACCATTGTTTCTTAATCAAGTGGGATCTGCAGTGAGAGCTGCCTTTTGGGGGGTGTGCCCCTTAGTGAGATGCTACACTGATGTTAGCAACCATCATTTGTGTTTTATGTGTTTATAGCCTATGTGCACAGACTATTCCCAGAAAAGGAAGGAACCTGGTTAACCTAACACCCTGTGGCCCCGGCTGTTTCCCAGCTCCAAGCTCAGAGCCTCCTCAAGCTGACTTGAGGCCTCCTTTGTCTCCTCCCCACTGCCCCTTGGCTGCTACCCACCTTGGTTACCCTATTTAACACACTGCATAGACATTGTCACGACGGTCATCTTTTACTCCAATGGCCTTTACAGCATACTTAGTCTCTTTTTCAATTACTCATCCCCAGTGCCTGGAACAGGGAAGCTATTTCTCAGGTATTTAAGAACTGGTAAGTTGAGAGGAATAACTTAGGAATGAGGAATGAATAAGGGGCCCCAGGGAAAATCGTTCTATTTGTTGCCTCCTGACCACACCACACCCTAAAAAGCAAACATGCAGCTTATTCCCAAGGTGACATTGTCCTCCTCCAAGCTTGCCCTTGTCCCCCAGATCTGCCCATCTCCCCACAGGAATAGAGTCAAAGAGATGGGGTGCATGCAAACTTCCCTCTGAAGTCACTCCCAAGCTGTGGCTACGCTGACACGCTGCCCACTGCACAGTGCCGGGAGGCTGCGTCGAAGCAGGCTGGACAGTCTGTCACAAAGTGGCACACCAGATGGCTTGAATCATACTATATTCAAGGCAACCAAGGAGCTGGAGCTCCTCCTGGAACTGGAGGATGGCAGAGCCCAAGAGGGAGCCCTGTGGATGGGCGCCACGCCATGCAGGGAGGATGAGGATGAGGTGTGTCCGACCAGAGCTAGTTCCTTTATCTACAGAATCAAAGACATGCTGAACGAGGGCGTGCAGAGCCTGGACAGGGGAATCAGACCAGCCTGCCGCTGATATCCAGCTCTGCTATCCACAGGCAACCCACCAAGTGATTTCCGCTCCCAGAACCACGCTTTGGTTCTACGTTGATAGATTGGAGCTAACAATAGTTACTTTGGTATTTAGTATTAATGTGGTAAAACATAATTCATGTAAAGTACAGAGACTCTAATGCAAAGTAGATGCTTAATAAGTGGCGACAATAACATTCATAGAGGGTTTATGATGGGCCAGACCTGTTCCCAGGGCGACACGTTGTCATTCCTATAATCTTCCAAATAACCCTATGAAGGGGTAATTTAAAAGAGAATAGATGCAAATAATAAGTTATTAGTGATACATATAATGCAGATATAAAGCCATACTGCAAGTTCAGGTGCAGCTGAGGCAATGTAGGGACTTAGTGAGACACTGTTTCAAAACAAACAAACAAACAAAAAATCCACAAAGCATTAGAGATTGTAGATCGGTGTGAAGGCACTGGGTTCCATTCTCAGTTCAAGAGAAAAAAAGAATAAAGAAGAAGAAAAACTAAATCAACTGCCCCAGTCACTCAGCCAGCAAGTGCTGAGCCTGAATGCCTGTCCTTGACCCTACAACTCCAGAGTCACCTCTCTGACAGGCAGGCGGCTGCTGCATTGACTAATTGCATGCACTCCTTGAAATTGCTTTGCTCCTTTCCTGCTACCTAGGTGACAAGGACTTACTTCCTCAGACAGAACTCATGGACTCAACTTCCCTGGATAGACTTGTGCTTGATAACGAAAGCCCTCCATGATGAATCCACCTACCCAAACCCAAGACCCTGAGTTCAATTCCCCAGGACCACATAAAGCTGTGCATGGTGGCGCATGCCTGTAATCCCAGCACTAGGGAGGCTGAAGCAGGAAGAGTGCCATGAGTCCAAGGTCAGCCTGGTTTCATATAGAGTTTAGGACCAGCCTGAGCTACAGAGACTCTGTCTCAAAGAAAGAAAGAAAGAAAGAAAGAAAGAAAGAAAGAAAGAAAGAAAGAAAGAAAAGAAAAGAAAGAAAGAAATTCCACATACCATTTCTGAGACGTGGCCGCCTTTGTAGAGAAGACTGATGAACCTAAGCCTCCAAGATCAACAGAACCACACAAATGACCTCAGTCCAGAATAATGATGAGGAAGGAAATTCAGGCATTCTCAGTAGGGCACGATGCCTGGGGACAGCAGAGCCTCCAGCACAGGGCTTTAAACTCAAGGTCCAGGGCTTGGGGTGCCTGAGATTCAATTAACACTACCTTTTAGCAGAAAGTATGGCCCAGTGACCCAGACAAGAATTTTGGCTTTCTTAGACGACATACTGGGGACTTCCAGAACCTCATCTTGACTGATGTATAAAGAGGCAAAGAGAAGGAAGAGAGGTAACATTAGCTTCTCGGCCCAACCGGTGCTGCTCAGGACCTGTGGCTCTCACTTCTGTCTTCTAATGCACATGCCCCATCTCCCTCCCAGCCTCATTAGATGCAGAAACAAGGACTATTTCCACATGTGTCACCCCAAGGCTGATTCCCTCAAGTCCCATCCAACGGGCACTTGGATCAGCTCGGTCCTTGGATCTGGGAACTGCAGAGCACTGCAAGGAGAATCTGTGCCCCAAATGAGCACTAAGGTCCAGGGACAGTCATGCACACACCATGGTGTAGGGGACACATACAGTGTCACCCTCTGCCATGCTTCATGGCTTCAGGGAAGTATATCTAACGTCCAGTGTCTGTCGTCTCTAAGCCCTTGGTGAGGACAGCTTCTCTTTGGACCCTGCTCTGCCCATATAGAGATCCTGAGCACCCAGGTCTGAACCAGAAGAGACACTAAGTCCCCAGATACCTCTTCCACCAGAAAAAAGCATAAGCCGAACCCATCAACTGAGTACAGCTGTGGCTGCTGCTTACAAGCATTCCCGCGTGCAGTAACCTCTCATTATATTTTAATGTTGTTGTAACTTTATGGCTTAATCAGTATTTGCAATTTGTTAGTAGCCTGGGCGGTCATAAAATTGTTTTTCAGGTACTGGAACATCCCATCAAGGTTTGTAAAGCAGTGGTTCTTAGTTTATCACGCCCATAAAATGCCCTGGCAATTTGACAGATATAATAACTTTTTTTATCAAGTGTCTAATTTGAGAGGAAATTAAGCCATACGTTACATGCAGCTCGCAGTGGGCCAGAAGCTCCCTGGCCTCTGTGTCGCTTGAGGATGCCCCTCTCCTCTTCCCCATCTGTTCTCTCCAGCCAAGAGCTAGAATCCCCTCTTGTGCTTTTCATGGGACCTGCTGTCTCCTCCACAGAGTTGGAGCGGGTAACCACATGTCGGTGGTGTGTCATACATGGGTGTGTGTGGGGAGGCAGTGCTTCTCCTTGAGATTCCAGTGGTGATTAAGAAATTGGACCCCAAAGAGAGCCAAGCTCACCCTATATCTCCTCAACACACACTGATGATCTAATCCCATCATGGGCTACACAGCGAGGTCTGCCCTCCATCTACCAACCCATACCCACACTCCACATCCATTTATTTTAGCCTTTCCTGCTTTCCTCCACACACTCCTCCAAGTCACAGAGACATATTCCCTGCCCACTGGCCCAAGTTTGCTCCTTCCTGAAATTTTCACTTTCATTTCTCTTGGGAAAATGTTGAACCAAAGAATAATCTCACTTAAAAAGCATGTTGTGTGTATGTCTACCTCCCCGCGCCATCCATGCTCAGTTACGACTGACTCATAAACACCAGCATCAACCTCTTCTGTCGCCCAGAAACATGAGGCAAATTGACGGTGCTGGAAACTCAGCTGTGCCCAGCCAGTAGTGCCACTGGCCACAGCATCTCAGCTGGCTTTCCAACCCCTAGTTACAAAGTTCACTTCTGCTGTGATACCAGACTTGGATAATCAGACTAAAAAAAAGGTGATCTGGGCCGCTTTACATCCTTTATTCTTCTTATCACCCTCTCAGCCAGTATTTTCTAACGACCGACCGGTATGTGGCCAGAAGCCTCCTAAACTCCAAGGAACACAAAGAAAATGAAGACAGGATCTTTGTCCCTCTTTTGAAACTGAGGGGAAAAGCAGACATAAGAACTTCAACAGCGGTATGGGGACTCAGCAGGATGGGGACTCAGCAGGGGACCACAACTCAGCCTGATTAACTTCAGAAAAGCCTTCTCAGTGGGGATGGCATTTAACTCAGGTAGAAAGAATACAGATAGGTAGGTAGGTAGGTAGGTAGATAGATAGATAGATAGATAGATAGATAGATAGATAGATAGATAGATAAACTAGCCCAGTACACAGAGCGAAAAAGAAAGATTTTTGATATAGAAGAATCTACAAACTTGAAGTATAAAACTCAGAGGAAGGAAGAGTATCCAAAAAATGAGGAAAAGCCAGGGAAAGAGGGGTAAAGTCCTGGTCTGCGTTTATCTGATGCCTGGCTAAAGAGACAAGGGTCATTTCTACAAATGTGCAACACTGGCAGAGGACCACAGATCTGTACATCACATCATCACAACAGAACTATTTTTTTGAGACAGGGTCTCACTCTGTAGCCCAGGCTGGTCCTAAACTCAATGTGGAGCCCAAGCTGGCCTTGGACTCAGGGCAGTCCACTTCCCTCAGCCTCCCAGGGCTGGGATGACAGGTGTGCACCACCACACCCAGCTTCATGCGGTGCAGAGCAGTTGAACTGAGGGCCTTGTGTTTGCAAGGCAAGCGTTTTAACTCCTGTGCCATTTCTCTAGCCCACAACAGAATTTTAGAGGTAATAAAGACCTCCACCAAGATGGGAAGTCAGGCTGTAGTTGCTGTGGATGCTGGTCATATGTTGACTGCCTAACCTACAGTATAGACCCCTCTCCCTGTCTATCTCCCTCTTAGTAACCTGATATCTGTTTGGAGGAATGTCCATATTTTGTGTTGTTTTAGAAGGAGACAATTTCCCACTTCTTTTACTCATTGAGCTAGATTCTGTGTCACAACTGGGGAATTGCCAGTAGCCAGCTTGCGATAGGCAAGGCCAATCTGACACTCAGATCTAGGAAAGTTAAATTGTAGGAGAATCGTTAAGCAAAACAGCTTGCACAGACTATGTCAGATTATCTTCTTCCCCCTCCCCCCCCAAAAAAAAATGGTCACAGCTATTCCTAGGTCCACCTGTCCTTCCAGCATCTTTCCATTTCCCAGAAAGGCAGAGTTTCTTCCCCTCCAGAATAGAATCTGCATCAAGAGAACCCTCTGGAATAAAAGGAATGAAAGGGATATCACAAGACTACGGAGGTTATGCCCTAAGGTAAAATGGCTTCAACTGGGCTACTTTTAATCTAGAAGCTTGCTCTTGGAATGCAGTCACTGAGTTATAGAGAAGCCTGTACTATGCTGAAGGGCCACGCATAGGTAGGTCTCTCAACCAACAGCCCCAGCAAAGATGTCGCTGACAGCTAGCATCTTCCATCAGACACAAGGTTCCAGTCCCCAGCCTTTTAGCCTTCATAGCTGGTAACAGGTAACACAGCCATACATGTCCTCTCTGAGCTATCCCCAAATTATAAGCTCAGGTGCCAAACAAATGTTGTCACTGTAAATCAAGAAGCTTGGGATAGTTAGCAACACTAAAATAGACCCCTGGAACAACAACCTTGGATCCAGATGCTTTATTTCCAGAGACCTCTTGGCTCTTAGCTCTTTTCTAGTCTCCGTCCTCCAGTTTTCCCCACTTCCTGGTAGCCCCTTGTATCCTCTCAGCAAACATTCTCTTTGTATAAGACAGCAAGATTGAGTCTCTGTTGCTGGCAACCACCACCTCCAATGTAGAAGTTGCAAATTGTCAAGGCCCAAGGGAGAGTAATGTGGGCCTGATCACAGATGTGGCATGGGGGTGCGGGGGGTGGGGGGTGGGGTAGTTTACAGCCAATAAACACATCACAAAATGGACCAGGACTTGGGGGGATGGGAATGAACAGGGCAGAGGCAAGGATGCTACTTCCTAGGTTTCTACATGGGCAGATATTCATGTCTCCCCGTGAAGAGTAGCACTCAAGAAAGAAGGCAGCTGTCTGAGAAGTAGCCCATGCTGACTAATTATAAGTTCAGTTTAGAGCTTGGAGATTTTGAGATGCCTATGGGAAACTCACGTGGACCTAGAATACATAAGGGTACAGTCATAGATTTTCTGCTTTTCCGTGTATCTTATGATAGACAACATTGGGAACCGGGATAAAAATCTGCTAGTGACGCAGGAATCTGAGCAGAGTTAAGGGTCCTCACTGTTCAGGCTGCATGTGTGACTGCTGAGGTGCTTAAGCTTAATTGTGTCAACTTGATTGGCTTAGAAACCACCAGAGGATAGTGAAGCCCACTTCTAGGTGTGTTTGGGTTGGTCATGAAGACGTGGCTTTGGTCTGCGTCTGGCCCTGGCCCTGCTGCCCCCTTCCTCTCTGGACTGCTCCCTGCTCTGCCTCCTGGTTACCATGAGCTAAGCATCTCTGCTCCACCTTGTCCTTCCACCACAATGCTCCTCTTTTGAAGGCAGTTGACCATAGACTGAATCCCTGGAGAGTGTGAGCCAAATGAAACCTCTCCTTTAAGTTGCAGCTGCCAGGTATTGTGTCTTAGTGACACTACCACATACTTCCCATTGGAGGGGCACGAGTGTATGGGTGTAACACCTACGTGTGAAAGTGCGTAAGTGTATATGTGCCATCTCAATGTGAAATGATGATGAAAGCCAAGTTTTCTATTTCTTCCCACTACCTTGGTATCTTAGGGCTCTGATCAAAAGGTCAGTAACTGAGTACAAGCACAAGAAAAACTGTGTGTTTATGTAAAGGCTTCCTCAAAGGAGCCCTCAGCACTCTGCAGATAATGGACTTATTTATCCTCAGAGCATCTCTGTGAGGCACTTACAGGACAGGGGTGACCAGACCCATGTAATAAACAATGTCAAGACCAGCATGAAGCCAAACTAGCCTATAACTCAGGGGCACTGAATGGGTTGGGATGGGCTCAATGTCACCCAGAGAGATAGAAAAAGGACAAGCCTCTGTACTGTGGTGGCATGACTCATACTGTCTCTGAAGGTCCCCCAGAGCTTGCTCAGGCCTGTCACCTATGGGGAGAGTCTGTGGTTGTAAGGAGTTAAGAGATAAATCTGCCAGACTGACTAGTTAGAGCAGATCCAGTGTTCCCTTTCCAGCCAAGCATTTCCTTGCATGCCAACAAGCACCAAATGATTGCCTGGAAATCCAGGGACAGGGTCCACACGAGTAATTGGAAAACTGCCTTGGCCAACTCAGCTTTCAAAATATTCCCAACACCAGGCATTGCAAATCAATAGACAGGAAATCATCATGGCCAGCCTCACACAGAGGCTGATTCCTGCCCTATGAAAGCCACAGCAGTGGTAGCCATAAAAAGCCCTCTCCTGGCTGGTTGGGTTTGCTCCAGAGGTTCCAAGTGAAAACAGAAGTTGAATAAGAGCTACATACTGTATTTGTTTAAATTTCATGCCAGTGAATGTCTGTGACGCAGGAGACAGGTTTATGGAGAGAGAAATAAAATGTTGACAAATGGCCCTGTAATCAACTGGAACATGCAATAAATCATTAGAATGCCAATAACACTTCCAGGACAAGCTTAGAAAGGTCATTACTGTGTCACAATATATCTTCCAGCACCAAACAAAGCAAACAGAACATGTTGGGAATAGGATTATGGGGGAAGCAGCTGTCAGTCCTAATTAAGAATTAACTACAGATCGTATCTTGGGAGATGTATAATTTATTTTCCCTCTTCTTCCTCCCTACCCACTCGCAAAAAGAAAAATAAATCAATAAAAAATTTAACTCATTCGAGATCAGAGGTGATGTCGAAGACAAGCACAAAGCGAAGACCAGGGCCCGCTGAGAGGCAACCCGTGCTCTGGAAATTTCTTCTTTGCCTCAGTCGGTCCTAAGACACTAACTTTTACACCAGCGAGAACGCTGGGGTTATTTAATGCTTTGGCAATTAAGTCTCCCGAGCCAAAAAGAGGCAACAGGAAGGTTAGAAGTTAAGAAAACAAAATGGTGCCAAGCCCTTCTACCTAAATGTTCCAGTTAAGATTGAGTTTGGCCCTGAGTACAAGAAAGTCAGCTCTCGGTGACTTCAACAAAAGCGTGTTTATTTTTCTCACATAATGAAAGCCCAGAGGTGGGAGCTGCTGGGTCAGTGTTCAAAATGTCCGCCTGCTAATCTCTCAGGTGTTGGCCTCTGCCCTCTCTGACTCTATGGTCACAAAATGATCACTGCAGCTCCAGACATCACGCCTATGCTCAAGAGAAATACAAAGAAGGAAAGAAACTTCGGTTTCCAATATTCGTGTTACCAGGAAAGACAAAAAGTTTTTCAGAGCCGCTCAGCAAACTTAGACATTCATCTTATTGGCCAGAATTGTCTCAGGCGCTCTCCAAAGAGCAATAAAGTGAACACATTGTCACCCCAAATAAAAGTGACAATGGGATTCAGTTTATGAGGAAGGAAGGGAAGGGATTTTTGTGCTATCAACTAACAGGGCTTGTATGTTGGCGAGGTGAGGTTTGAGGCAAAGCAGGCGCCCTACAGAGGTAAGAGCTGTCTGTGCACATGCTCGCCGATTGCTGTCTACAGAGCTGCCCTTCATCCAGGAGGATGATACGGGGGCTGTCAAGGCTCTGTGTCCCCGTTCTGCTGTCACTGCCCTGTGGTCGCTGCGGCTGAGCACAATGGGTTGAATGAGCAGTCATCTTGTCCTGCTCTTCCTAGCAGCAAAACTCTTGAGTAATTCTGGGTATTCAGAGGAAAGTCCGCTAAGCCATCTGCATAACACCACAGCACAGGTGAGCAAGTGTCCTCCCTTCCACTAAGATGGCACCGCAAATGGCCATGTCATTAGTCGTAGATGGGGGCAAGGCCCCATATGTGTTCTGTTGCTCACCTGAGTTTTCAAATTCTTACCCATTCTCCCCCCTGTGTGTGTGCGTGTGTGTGTGCGTGTGTGTGTGTGTGTGTGTGTGCTCATCCCTAAAAGCCCCCGTCCCCTCTCTCCTTCTCCCCTCGCCATCCAGGCCCTGTCCTAAGATGCAGGTGATGATTACCCCAGACTGTGGATGGAGGTTTCAATAGTCCACCTGCTTTTTATGCCACTATGATTACTTTTACTCTCATTAATAGTGTTGCTGTTGTTGCTCTCTCTCTCTCTCTCTCTCTCTCTCTCTCTCTCTCTCTCTCTCTCTCTCTCTCTCCCTCTGCCTTCCCTTCTCTAGTCTGGTTTTCTGCTAGAGTTTGCATTTCTCTCTTTATTTTATTTTATTTTTTTCTGCTGACAGAGACAAGAGCTCATCCTAGTTCACCATTTCAGGATTTGTTGCAAACTTCAAGGTACAGGTTTATGGCTGCTGGTGTCCTGGTTATAGTACAGTTCTTATGGGTCCTAATAAACTCAGCTGCTCTAGGGTCCTCTTAAATTCCAGTATGAAAGATGGAGAAAGGCATTACTCAGCCCTGTTGCATGCAGGCACCCTCACCCTTGAAGGCTGAGGATAATGTTTCTTTCTTGGGGGAGCAAAAGCCCATAACTTTTGAATGCTGCCCAGGATCTGGAGGGTAAAAGAAAAGTCCTTTCTCCTTCCCGGCTGCCTGGATGGATGGCAAGTGGGAGACGCTGCTGGAGCAGGAAAGATGAGCACAAAGTGAGAGTTGAAAACCAGCAGTATTTTTTGCCAGCACCAAAGAGTTTATCCTTCATTGCAGAGCATACACTTGGGTTAAGACAAACCGGGCAGCCTGGAAATCCCACAAGGCACCCTGTCAAGGAGCACAGACGGTGGCCTTCAGGGCTGCCCCGATGCTGCCTGACACAGCCAGGGTCTCGTTCTTAGACAAAGATTCATACAATACGCTTTTGCTCACTTCTTTTACAAGATCCTCAAACCCATACGATTGTTCGTTCTATTTGATATGTGAGGAAATCAAGGCTAAGTGTGGATCACCCTGTGCATGGTCTCCCATGGTTGTTGGGTTAGGAGACTCAACCCCAAGCTGCTGCCAAGCACCCTAGCATTCAGGTTGGCTTTATCAGAGGTCGGGGGAGGGTGGGTGGGAGGCACAGAAAGAATTTACGTTCACTTCTAGAAGTTGCCAATAACAGAGTAACTAATAGAGCACAGTCAGTACCAACCTGGGAAGCAACTACCTCTAGCAAAAACTAGGTGCTCTTAAAAAAATTGTTTAACCTCTCTGGGCTTCGGCTCCCTAGTTTATGATGTGAGGCTCCTACTCCTGGTGCTAAACCCTAGCATGCCTCAGGATCTGCTACAGGAGTCACCCTGCCCCTCTGTTATGCCTTTTGTATTGAATTTACATGTAAAATGTGATAATTTACATGAGATTCTGTTAATAAAAAGAAATCTGTAATGTTTCAGAATACTTGGGCAAAGCGTTCTCTAAAATCTTGCTATAGTTTGGATATGGTTTGTCCCCCCGAAATTCCTGTGCTGGAAATTTGGTTCCCAGTGTGATGGTACTGAGAGGTGAAGAGACACCCCCCCCCCCCAACACACAGGTGGGGCTGAGGAAAGGGGAGCACAGGCCTCCTGAGTGGATTAAGGTCTCTCTCCAGAGACTGGATTAAGTCTCAAGAGGTTGAGTTACATCTCGTGAGACTGGATTAGTTGCTGAGAAAGCAGGCTGTTCTGTAGAGAATCAGTTCCCCCACCTTCCTCTGTCCCACACACTCTTGTCCCTCACCCACTGTCAGTCCCTCACCGAAAGCCATGCAGATGCCAGTTTCCTGCTCTTGGACGTCCAGAACTGTGAACTAAACAAAATTCTTTTCTTTATAAATGACCACCTCAGCTATTTTATCGTGAGACTAGAAAATAGATTAACATAGACCTCTATGCTTTGCATGTGCCATCATTAGCACCAACCAATTATCTATGGCCGTGCACTTTCGAAGTTTGACCAACTGCCTACTATGGAGTTAATGCCCAAAACTGACTACCATAAGCTATTGCCCACGTGCGCACTCCTGAAGATGACCCAGGGGAGGGCCGCCTTCTGTGCTTGGTAAGGCTGTCTGAGAGGAGGGTGCCAGGAGGCTCAGAGGTTCAGGAGGGACCCTATGTTCTTCTCTCAAGAATTTGCCCTTTCAGAGGAGAGTGCCTGTAATCCCAGCACTTGGGAGGCTGAGGCAGGAGTTTCCATGACTTTCAGGCCAGCCTGGGCTACAGAGCAAGACCCTGTCTCAAAAAAAAAAAAAGAATTTTGTATTTCAGGCCACACCACTGGTGCCACAAGACTGGGATTCAGACAGTTTCAAGCTTTTCGTTCCCTTATCTCTAACATGAATGAAGAAAACCAGAGTAATTCAGCCTGCAGAATGATTTTTTATTTATAAAGTTGTACAATTTACAGTAGCATTTTAGGTCACCTTAAGCTCTCTCAACCAACCTGGATTTTGCATTAAGTGAAAACTATTAGTATTCGGAAACACTTTACCATGAGGGTGGCCGTGTGACCATGACCTCTGTGTTTACGTAAACGGGTTTTCATTACCACCACGCTGGGTATAAGACAGGAGAAGTGGAAGAAGAGAAGGCCCACCGCTTGTTAACAGTGTCCTTGCCAATGTTCCTTGATTAGCAGGGGCTCGGGGCTGAGGGGGCCATGCGTTGCGTGTCCATTCTGAATTGCTCCTTTCCCAGCAGGCATGCCCATCTAGAAGGCACCAGACTGGTGCCCTGGAGCAAGAAGAAGCTGTGTGGCCTTCACTGCTCTCTATCTGGAGTCTCCTCACATGGTCCTGGATGTCCTCCCCAGCCCAGCAGGCAGCCAGCTGCAGCCCACGGCTACTGTGCGTTTTGTACTCCCTTGAGCTAAAAATGAGTCTTACATCTTGATGGCTGTAAAAGAATTTCAAAAAAAGAGTGATATTTTGTGACACATAAAAATCTTACACGATTCAAATATCAGTGTCTGCTAATAAAGCTTTATTAGAACACAGCCACACTCTCTCATGGCTCCTTCTGCTTACAGAATAAAAAACAGATCCTTGAAAACTAAACTCCTCAGCCTAGGTGTTGCTGAGTGGACTCAGACAGCAGCTGGAAGAGAATGTTAGAAGATGTTAGCTCTTTTCATTCATGGAGTGAGAGCTGAGTCAGCTATGTGAAGATCTCTGTTGGACACGACCCCTCTGCCATCGCTGGGAAGATGTCCCCTCTGTGTCCCTGTTCCTCCTTCAGAGTCAGCACCATCCTCAACCCTTCAGGAACTCTGTCTACCGCTCATCCTTAGCAGACTCTCACACCTCCCATTGTGGTTGCTTCATTGTGATACGCATCTTACCTCCTGGGAAGTGTCCAAGGCCAGGACAGGCTGTATGTCTTCGAAGGTCCACAGCCTCATCACAAAACCTGACCCTGAGGGCTCTTGTAGATGTTGAGGGTGTGACTGGTTGGGCCTTCATCTGTCCAAGCCAGCACGCTAAAAAAGAGGGCAATTTACTAGTGCAGGGCTAAGATATAGCTTCCCTGGGGCCCATGTCTCACCTGCTCACTATCCTCCAACTGACCTTGGAAGAAGCACTGTGAGATGAAGGAGCCGAGCCTCAGAAAGCTTGGCTTGCTCAGTCTCTCCTGTCTGGTGAGCAGCCACAGCAGAACATTCCCTCTTGCACCCTACAGCAGCAGCTCTGCAGGCTCAGGGTCAACTTCCCATGGGGGCTTTGGCCTCCACCAAACCGCTCCCTCGGGGAGACATGAACTCAACTCTCAGCTCTTGCAACACAGTTGAAGACGTCAGCATCCTTCTACGTCTTCATCCCGCCCCGTCGTCATTCCAATTTCCCACCCCAAGCAATACTTAAAAGCTGTTTAAGGTAAATAGTGTGTGTACACATGAGTGTCATTATTGTTAAGGATGTTTGCAATGGGGGTCTCTGTGCAGGCTCTACAATCACTGCCTGCCAGCTTTCCTCTGTCTACCTGTGTTTACACAGCACCTATCACCCAGGCATCAGGGACCTCCGAGAAACAGGCTGCAGAAAGGAAGAGAAGAGGTGAGAGATGCTTGTGAACGATGTTGCTAATTACTGCTTCGTTCCACGGAGGCCCTGCTCAACGTGGCACGTGGTGCTTCTCACTGCCTTTGTACACATGCCTCTCCTAGCAGCCCGCCTCCCCGTCACAACATAAGAGAGACTGTGATGGCTAGAGAACAGCACACCCACCTCCGCAGCTCTCACGATCACAACAGCTGCAACCCAATGGTTGGGTCCAGTTGACCACCGGCTCATGGGAGCTGGAAATACACTGTGATAGCTAAAGAGTAACAACACCGGGTCGAATTTAAGTTTCCTCAGGGGCTGGAGGAATGGCACAATGGTTGAAGCACTTGCCTTGCAAGCAAAAGGCCCTGAGTTTGATTCCCTATCACCACATAAAGCGGGACGTGATAACAAACCTGTAATCTCAGCACTTGGGAGGCTGAGGCAAGAAGAGTCCAAGGCCAGCCAGGGCTACATAGTGAATTCAGGACCAACCTGGGCTACAGAGCAAGACCCTGACTTCAAAAGAAAAAAAAAAATCCTTAGTAGAAACACGATGTCTGATCCCAGAAAGTAAAGAACTTATGCTGTTTGGTAATAGGCAGGGACCACACTTGCTGACTCATGTAAAATCCCAAGAAGAAATTTGAAGTCTTGGACGGTGCCTGAACAAGGGTGATCGAAATAGTTGCAAGTCTGGTAACCAGTCTGCGAGGCATGTGGAAGAAATTAAGTATGTTTGATCTAGAAAACAGGCTGCTAAAGGAAGAGGGTAAGTGTCTTAAGATGTGTGTTCTTTGTGGATGCAGATGCCTGGGGTGGTATGGAACACATGCAAGCACCAATTACAACCCTAGGTTGACAAGTGGGAAAACAGCATTAGAAGTTAGCCAGTTCGTGGTCCACCCAACAGCAGTTTGGTGTGCAACTGAGATCTTAGAGCATTCACTTCACAGCACCTGACCTCCCAAAGAGTTATGGGAATCCCCAAAGACTTACATGTTCACTGTCATTGTTGCCTCTGGCCACCTGCTTCAGGTAATACTTTCTATTTTCTGTACGCAGAAGCTTAAGGATGGAATGAAGCTTTTCTCAATCCACTACACACACACACACACACACACACACACACACACACACACACTGGGGGGACAGGCACCACTTACAAAGTACGTGAGCTCCTAGTGCACATTGTTATAAATAGAGAATTAAGTGAAAGAGCAGTGACATCCTTGTGTCTCTCTACGCCCCTGAGTTTCACCCAATCTTCACTCTACCTGGCCTGAGCCTCTCCCTTCTTCCTAGATTCTCTCTTATCCTTCCTCTTTTGGTTCTTCATCTCTTTCTTCTCCTTCAAGAAGGGGAAAAAAATAGCTCATTACTCACATTGTCTCATGAGCTTTCCTTCCTGATGTTTCAGCAACCAGAGACAGACATATTTACAAAGGCACCCACACCTCAGCTAACTCACCAAGATTTCTCCTACACCTAGGGATCTCCTTCCACAAGGAGAACGCTGGTGCTGGATATTAGGAAATCACCATTTCACCAATCCCATGAGGTCCTGAGGAGGAAAGTTTCCAAGGATGGGTCAGCTGGGAAGTAGGGTGTATGAGAGACCCTTTATGGAGATTAGAAGTTCTAGTCTTACCTGAGCAACTTAGTGAAACCCTTTCGCAAAAAAACAAAACAAAACAAAACAAAAAAAAAAAGGGCCAAGGGATATAGCTTAGTGGAGATAAAAAGAAAGCAAGCATCTTAGTCACTTTCTCATCACTGGGACACACTCCCCAGCAACTTAAAGAAGAGGAGATACATTTTAACCCAGTTTCAGGAGGTCTTGGTTGGCTGGCAATGGCAGAAAGATCCGACACAAGGGAAAGCAATTATCACGTGGCAGAAAGGAAGCAGAGATTCAGGCGGAGTCAGGGGCAAGATTCTCTCTTCCCAGGCCATACCTCCAGTGATTTGTTCCTTCCAACTAGGCCTCATCTCCTAACAGCGCACGAAATCACCACTGGATTATTTCACTGATGAACAGAGTGCCCCAGGATCCACCCACTTTCCAAACTCATGCGACTTTTAGCAGACATTGCAGAATTAAACCAAGAAAGAGAAACAGAGACAGAGAAAAAGAAATCTGCTTAAGTCTGTGCAATATGAAGTGTCCAGAGCTCACGGGGTTGTGGGTAGATAAAACCCCTTCCTCTATTCCATGTAACACATCCTGAGGCATACCCATGAAAATCCCAGAAGAGCCCAGGGTGCTGGGCTCAGGCGCTTGAAGCCTTAGTGCTGGGAAGCATGACTGTCCTCATTCCAGCAAGAGCGCTTGTCCTAGTCCTAACTCTCTGAGTGACCTTGGGCCCACCCTGTCACTTCCAGAGCCCCAGAGTTATAGGCTAGTTTGGCTTCGTGCTGGTCTTGACATTGTTTATTACGTGGGTCTGGTCACCCCTGTCCTGTAAGTGCCTCACAGAGGTGCTCTGAGGATAAATAAGTCCATTATCTGCAGAGTGCTGAGGGCTCCTTCGAGGAAGCCTTTACATAAATGCACAGTTATTCTTCTGCTTGTATTAAGTCAGTTACCGACCTTTTGAGCTGGTCCAGTTCTCTGCCCAGGTTTTATGAAGTAATATAAAAGAAGCAGGTGATATCACCCCTGGCCAAGTGGAGCACTCAGTCCAAGTCTAGACGGTCTGCCTCACATTATAGGTTTATGCACACACACACACACACACACACAAACACAGAGACATGCATATGAACACACATACATGAGTGAAACAGTCTGGAGATTCAACACTCAGACTAAAGAGTACTCGTGTTGTACTTCTATTGTCCCTGCATCTCCCAGGCGTTTGTTCTGGTAACGGAAGCCTCGTTCTAATATACTCATGTGTGCTTGTTCAGCAGGAGAGAGAGCTGAAGCCAGGGAGATGGCGTGAGTTCCTCGCTATCCCCTGAGAATTGACGGCAGAATGAGGAGAGGCAGAGAGTGTCCATCAGCTTCCAGCCACTGAGACAAAATATCTGAGAGAAATAACTTCCAGGAGGATATGTGTGCTGAGCCTCAGGGTTGGCCCTTGGTCACGTGGCTCCGTTGCTCCTGACCTCTGGTGACACAGAACTTCACAGCAGGGAAGGAGAGGGGGGAGCAGAGCTGCTCAAGGTGGCTGGAAAGTAATAGAAAGAGACAGGTTCCCAATAGTCCCTTCAAGGGTGTGACTCGAGTGACTTAATTTCCTCCCACTAGGCCTACCTCCTGAAGGTCCCACCACCTCCCCATAGTGCCACTGGCTGCACAGGAACACTCATGTTCTTTGGAGCACACATGGATTTGAACCGTTAGAATGTAGGATTCACAACCTGTTGTGTCTTTTTCCCAGGCTTGTATCCAGATGTCCCAGTGGGTCTTACTGGAAAGAACCTTTCTGTAATGCCAACACTCACGCAAAAATCCCTACAAATGGGGCTATCCCTTAGTAGATATGGCTGACTGACCATTCCTGCAGACGCTTGAGCAGAAACCAGAATTGGTAGAGGACCATGTGGACAGGCAGCACATGGAGCCACAGGCTTCGTTCACTTCATTAGTGGAATTTCTCATGTGCCACAACATTGCCACGGCAACAGTAATGAACACAACTGAGTTCCCACCTTCGTTGCTCTTGCATTCTTCTAGAAATGACAGTTAATCAACAAATAGGTACCCTTTAATGGCATGTAGTGGTAAGCACTAAGATGAGAACCCAAATGGGGGAGAGGATCGAAAATCGTAGGATTTTGGTGGAATTCTCTCATCTTCATCACCATCCAGGCAAAACCAAAATTCAGCTTCTAATGTGAAGCAGGGTTTGGCAGATATTTAGGGAATCAAACGGTTAGGGATAAGACAGGAGGCCCTGGAAGAGCCAAGGGTACCGGGGAGGGTCGGAAACCAAAGGCAGGGAGAATACCAAAAGGAAAAATGGTCCCTACATCGGTGTGCCAATGCGGACAAGACCAGCAGCCACATATGAAGATTTCTCACCTATGCACCTTACTTTATTTCCATCTAAGGATGCCAACTGGTCTCAGAGGTGGGGACACTGCCCCTCCATTGCCCCAAGATAGGGTCACAAGGATCAAAAAGTTGAGCAGATGACTGTCGTCCTAACAGGAGACACAATATCTTCTCAGTGCATTCCTTCCCTGTCTACAGCAAGTGCTACACACACCTCCCCACCACCATCTTCTCACACCAAGCAAGGATCCATTTCCCTGCAAGTCTTGAAGCAAACCCCAGGATGGTCTGAACACGGGAGCAGAGGGGGCCACTGCCTAAGTGTTTTAATTGAGTCCAGCAGCCATGAAGAAGAAACCTCAGTTTCCTCAGGGAGTACAGCACGGTGGAGCTGAGCTTTCCACAGGACCAGGGTCTATCTGGTCCCTGGGGGATGAAGAAAACAGTCAGACTCAGTAGGAAACGGGGGACACTGAAATAAACCTCTTCTGCTTTCTGGTTTTCTCAGTCTTCGCTGTACTGATTCCAAAACACATTTTTTAAAATCGTATTTTTGATTGACACGCAATCGTTGTATACACTTATGGATGCAATATGATATGATATACGCACACATTGTACCCCGATCAAAACAAGGTGATTAGCATATGCACCACCTTAAACAGTCATCATTTCCAAAACCCTCTCTTCTGGCTTACTTGAAATATACACTGCCTTCCGGTTCATTTCAGTCGCCCTCCTCTGTAACAAAACACCAGAGCTTATTCTTCCTATCTGGTGACAGAAGCTTAGTTAAGCCCAGTCTGGATGGGCACGCACAGCAGGAAAGGGATGCATTTTCACCATCACAGCTCAGCCCTCCCAGCTGTGCTCCTGCACCTCGGGCCACAAGTCACAGAAACTTGAACCCTCTCCCCCAGCAGCTCATCTCCCTGGTGAAGGTCAGTACTCCTCCTGGGATGCTTTCTGCAGGGAATCCACTGCGAGCAGCCAGGCAGACCTGAACCTAGCTCACCTGCCTGCTCCCCTGACTCTCTCTTCCAAACCAAGAAGCAGCACAACAGCTACTCATGGGGAGGCGTCCGTGAATGGATATACCACTCTGCTCCCAAAGTTGCTAACGAGCCAGAGCTGCACTGTCTGACAAGGTAGCCATAGCACACAGGACTACGGGGCACTTGCACTGTGGCTAGTTTGAATCAAAGGATATGACAAGTGAATGATGCTGCATTTTTAATTTATGCTACATATTAAAAGAGAATCTGAATGTCTCTGTAATGTTATGGTACCTTTTTCACATTGCTTACATTTTAATTATCGTAGATTAAAGAAAATATGTTATCCCAACTTATTTCATCTTTTTGTTTTGTTTTTATTTTTATAAAGGTAATCACAATCAAAAATTCTATATAGGGCTCACAGTATATTTCTGTTGGATATCTCTGAGCTGGAAGGTAAGTAAAAATGGAAAAAGTGAGCCAGGACTTTCTAATCTGAACATTTCAAGAATAGAAAGTGTTTAATTCTAAGTTTGCCTCAACTTATCCAGAAAATGTGAAGGTTGATATAGAGAAATGGGAAGACCAAGGGCCTAAACACCAAGAGTCTAAGCCCATGAGCTACACCAGCCAGATCTGTGACGGCATCAGGGATTTGACCCAACCCACGGTCTCCCGTTACCTGGTCATGAGTGGATTTGCTTTCATCAGGCTTTCTCCTCAGATTTGGAGTTTCTCAAGGCAAAGGCTTTGTCAGCTCTCACTTCCTGTTTCATTTCTTCACATAGCTGGTGATGACTTCCGGAAAATCATTGCCAAAGATGAGATGACTTGGAGGTCCTGTCGGGATATAGTGAGAAAAATGTGGGATTTGAGCTTGGAAAACTGTAGATTCAAATTGCAGTTCTCTTATTACAAATGCTATGAGATTACACATGAGGCTCAAGTCTCTCTGAGTGGCAATTTCTTCATTTGTGAAAACAGGAAAAATAAAACAAGGCTTCAGTAAAAGCTTCAGTGGACACATCCTACTGCTAACAGGGCACCTGACACATCAACAGTCATATGATTGGTCTGTATTTCTATGAAATTTTCTGTTATTCATTCTGTGGTTTGAATCTCACCTCCTACCCCCCAGGGCTAGGGACAGAACCCAGAACCTCAAGCATGCCCAGTAAAGTGTTCAACCATTGAGCCACACAATATTATAAATGCAACAGAAAAACAAGCTGGCGTAGGTCAGAAAGGTCACCTGCTCTGCACTCCCACCTAAAAGAGAAAATGCTGTAATTTGCTACAGAAAAGAGCCTCTCCCTGATTTCCTCCCCAGTTCTTTTTCCTATCCTTTGAGAAGCACTCCTCTCCCATCTATGTAAATTGATGCAATCCAGATTTCTCAAATACCTAGGCTCTCAGGTGTGCCCAAAGTGAGACGCATGTGTACCTAACTTACTATCCGCTGCTTCTGTGAGGTTCCTGATGCAAGGCTGTCCTTTCCTCCCAGGTGCCATGCACAGGCAGAAAAGCCCGGGCTGCTTGGCTCAGGGTCCCCCAGAGGAACATTGGGGCTGGCAGGGAAACAGCCAGAGTTGAAACTGTCTGTTCAATTGAGGAAACATGAGAGGATTCAACAGGGAAGTGGCTAGAGCAAAGGAGGGGGGAAAAACAAACACATTTTAATTAAATACTGTGTATCTAAATCAGAGAGGTATGCTCAGAGAGCAAGGAAGGGTGAAATGGAATTTTTCCACAGAAAACAACTTTACCTACCTTCTTAGTCTAATTAACATTGAGATGACCCCCCCCCCCCCCCCCCCCCCCCCCCCCCCCCCCCCCCCCCCCCCCCCCCCCCCCCCCCCCGCTGCTGAGAAGGAGGCTGCCTCTGTTGCAGACCTGGGTGCAAAGTGCCCCTGAGCCTCAGCTGAGCTTTCGGCTCCCGCTGACGTGATCTGCCCACACAGGGGACCTCTCCGGAGTGAGCCTGCCCTTAAGGGCATCTACCCTGTTCGTGCAATTAGGAGATGGGAACATTCCATTCTGATCACAGGCCCTTGTGAAGGAGGCGTCCAGGATTCTCCAGGTTCCTACTCCCCAAGTTCAGAAAACCCAACGCTTACCTGTAGCCCCACCCAACTTCAGTTCTGCTCCTCCAGAGACGAGTGAGATCAAAGAGGTGGTAGGCTGATCGCAGAGACTCAGCATTGAGTCTCACTGATCATTTGACCTCAAGTCTGATCACTAACGTTCCTCTACCCCTGGTCCTGGGTCCCACTGTGTACCCAATTCTTACACTGATTTCTCTGTCTTCTCTGTGCCACATGCTTAAAATTGCCTTGATTTCTTGTCCCTTATTTACCACTATTCCTTGGACATCAGTCCTCTGGCAGGCTTTTTGCAGGAGAAATGTCCTAGCTAGCTTCCTCACTCCAGTATTTCCCCCACTTCCTGGGAAGCCATTTGCCACCTCTTGCACTGGCATGATGGCTGCCACACACGATCAATGGGTGAGTGCCTGAGGGGGCCTACGTGGGAACTTGGGAGAGCAGAGCCAGCCTCACCTATGTGCCTCCCCTGCTCCGTGCTCTACTACTAGCTTCTAGTTTCTGTAGAGATGGCCCACAGGCTTCGTTGGCTTGTGGTAGAACCACCTCTACTAAGTGAACAAAACACATCCAACACGCTAGTGGGAACACCAGCACATGGCCAAAGTGAAGCTCCACAGTATCTTTGTTGACTCAATTGGTCTTGCAGTTAGAACAGGGAACTACCGAAGCAAAAGAGAAGGAGGCCCTATTACAACTGCATTTCCCCCATTACATGCTGTTCAAAACTCTCCGCCTCTCAGCCTCAGCAAGCTGACCATGAGGATTTCCTGAATATTTCCCAAGTAAATGACCTTTAATTTCCAAGAATAGAAAATAGAAAATGACTGAGGCCTGTAATCCCAGCATTCTGGAAGGCTGAGGTAAGAGAGTTGCAAGTTAGCAACTTAGCAAGACCTTATCTCAAAATATAAATAAATAAATAAGTGAGGATCAAGGCTGTAGCTCAGAGCAAAGGCCCTGAGTTTAATCCCCAGGAATATAAAAAAATTAAAATAAATAATTTGAATTTGTTTAAATAAGTAAATAAACAGGTAAGAGTCAATGCTGAGATTTCTGCGTGAATTATTTGGAATAAAAATATTATATGGGAAGTTTAAAGATAGGGAGATAGTTAAAGTAGGCAATTAATTCATGAGAAGTTCATGTGGAAAGGCTAAGGTCTCCTGCCCAAAGCAGAGAAGAAATGAGGCCCTGTGAGGAAACAGGCCACCTTGGAACAGAATTGTCCAGCTGAGGTCAAGCCTTCAGGTACCTACACCATTGGCTGGCGTCCTTACAGCAACCACTCGGGAGACCCTGACCCAGAATCAGCTCTAGGAGCTCTCTCCATGTTCCCATTCCACAGAAACTATATGGTAATAGCCATTCTAAGCTTTGGTACAGAAAGAATGAGACACCTCAACTTTCTAAATGTGGTTAGAACTGAAGAACATTTCCAGTTTGGGTGGGTTTTTTTCTTCACACCTCCAGCAGCTCTTGGTTCTCTCCAAGAGGAGAGGAAAAAGCTGACTCAAGACTCGTTGAGCTGCCCTTTCTATCTCACATGGCTACAATTTAAAGAGGTGTTCCCTCAATGGCCTGTGTGTTAAAGGCTTGGTCCCCAGACCAAGGAGCTAGTGGGAGGTGGTGGAGATTTAAAGAGGTAGAGCTAGCAGGACGGATGGTACAATTCTGTATTCCTAGCACTTTGGAGGGTTGAGGCAGGAGGATTGCCAAGTTCAAGCCCAGCCTGGGCAACATAGTGACTTAGGGAATCTGTCTCAAAATCAAAAATAAAATAGAGGCTGAGGATGTAGCTCAGTACAAAGGCCATGGGCTCACTACCCAGTAACACACACACACACACACACACACACACACACACACACACACGCACAAGGTGGGGATATGCCTTCGGAAAAGATATTGGCCCTCCTCCTCCTCTCTATTTCCTATTGGCCACAAAGTAGAGAGCTGGCGGCAGCATGTTCTCTTTCATAATGTGTTACCTCACAACAGACTCAGTAACAACAGGGCAACCAGCCATGTACTAAAACTTCTAAAACTGTGAGCCAAAATAAATCTTTCCCCTTTCTGAGCTTATTATCTCAAGTATTTTGTTATAGTAACGGAAAGCTGGCCCATACGCACATTAACCCTCCAAGCACTCCACCATGCCCCTGTCAGCAGCTGCTCAGCTAGAGTTTAGCAACAAAAAGATTTGTCTCGGACATCTGTCCAGAGATATTTTCTATACTTTTATGCAGAATCTTAAAGAATATCCACATACTGACTAGTTAAAACATGTAGTGATCACCATCAAAAAGCTTCTTAAGAAATCTCTCCATTTTTCTTTTTTGTTTTTGTTTTTGTTTTTCTTTTTTTTTTTTTTTTTTGGCCCTTGGAATGATATCCATCCTCTGATGTTCATAAAACTGCATGTTCTAGTAGCATCTTCTGACTCCCCGTATCCTCCTGCAGGTTGATAATATCTATTGAAGTGGCCGTAAATTATTTAGCATGCTCATTCAGGAAGCTGGCTACTTCGAGAAATCACCAAAGGGGAGGAAAGTCTCCTGTCCTCTGACTAACTTCTTTTCATTTTATCTGTACTGGAGGGAAGAGGGGGCCAATTCAAGGTGAGAGGGGTCCGTGAGCTCCATTGATCGGACTGCTAGCAGGAAGTTTCTAAGAATGGGAGGCATCTCCTTCAGAGGCCCTTTCCTAATGACATAGCAGAAACAGCTGTGTGGTAGTCGCCTCCTCCCCCACCCCAACTCTGCCCAGCAGGCAAGCAAATGTCCCTCTAGTGGAAATTAACTAGTGAGGCAAAAGGATTATAAATCACCACAGGACCAAGCTGGATTCACTTTCCTGCTTTCTATATAGTATCAGTAAGATCAACGACATTTGTTCTGCTGCGTGGCAGGTATTAAATTCATCTCATCGTGCTTACTCTGTTTGTCCACCGCACACACAAAACAAGGACAGAGCAAAGGCTCCTTCAGAGCACTAAAGAAACCTGAGTCTATGCCCGAGTCCGTATATCAGGACCAGGGATCCTCAGCAAGGTGCCTGCTGCTCCCTAAGTGCTGCCTGCATGGAGCTGTCAGCAGCCCCATATTTTGGACCCCCTGAAATGAGGGAACAGGTTCGTAGTAGGAAGAGAGTCAAAAGGCATTAATACGGACTAAGTGCCGACTCTGTAACAGAGATGCATTCATATCAGAAGCCTCACTGGAACAGGATAATGTTGCCCGTTCCACAGATGTGGCAACCAAGCTTCAAAGAAGTCACTTGTTCTAGATGGCATAGCTAGTAAAGTTGTGGAGTCAGGACTCAAAGCGCGGTCTAAAAGCAGGCCTCTGTGTTTCATGCGCTTCCTGGGATCATATCATAGCAGGAAGGACTAACCGTCCCCAGGGAGGAGCGTGAAATAAGCAGGGACTTATGGGCTACCAACGGCGCACGTGGCTTCCAAACAATGCACAACATTTGGGTACCAATTACACAGGTGGTTCACAGGCTTGTCTTAGTGGTTTTCCTGTTGGTGAGTTAAGCCATAGTCCCACAATCAGAAAAAAGAAAAAGAAAAAAGAAAAAGAAAAAAGAAACTGTGCTTTTTAAATGAGGTACAAATTCTAAATGAGGATCATGGGTGCAGAGAGGTTGTTAGCAGACAGGAACAAGATGGCCGGTATCTCAAGTCAACCCAGACCTCCATCCTAGGTGCTCATCTCTGAGTATTCACCATGCATGCTGGAATTCTTTTTGAATAACAATAATAATAATAATAACACCATTCCCTCGTGAAAAGTAAAATGGCCACTGGGGAGTCAAAAAGATTTTTTAAATGGTAAATATTTCAAAATTAAAGTGAAATTTCTTTGAACCTGCCATTAGTAGGATATTCAGAAATCTACATAAACACGCTGTTATAGAATAAAGCAAATTAGGCAATCTGGAGTAGCCTTGGTATCTGTGCTTTCCAAGGGTGTAGGGTGCATTATCCAGCAACTTCCATGTGACCTGAGTGGGAGACACGCAGAGGAGCAAGGAGTGGTTAAAACTCGGCCTCTGAAGTGCCACACGCAAAGCCTGGAAAGCCACGTGAGAGCTGGCATGGGCGGCGTGTGATTAATTATCCACCGACAGGAAATTCTGGACATTACAATGGGACAAGCCGCTTACCGTGGGTTGTGAGGGGCAGGCCATGGCTGTGAAGAATATCAGTGAAAGAAAAGTGAATAAAACTCGGGCGTGGATGGAATGGAACAAAAAAAAAGATAGAAAACAGAATCACATCCATGTATAAAACTGGCCTTTCCAGCCAAGTTCTATTTGTTAAAACATATATGACAAATATGTACACGAGTATATTGGAAGCATTAAAATTAAACAAAAACATTCTGAGAGGATATGCACTCTGAAGAATTCAGCATAGTGTTGCTCGTGTCATAGGTACACAAAAGTCCTTTTGAATTAGAAATTCAGAAACCTAACATCTGTGAATATGTGTGCTTGTTTGTGTGTGTGCATGTGTGTTGCTATGTAAGTAGGTGGATGAGGTGGGTTGCTGTCTTTCTCGAAGGTCTGAGGTCCAGGGAAGCACAATGCCTTCTGCAAGTCCCTATGCCCATTGCCAAGGTCTAGGTTGGCACGGAGCTGCCCTGCTGCTGTGGTCAGTCAGCTGTCACATGGATGCTACAGACCTTCTTCTGTCCAAAGGAACCATCTGGACACATGGAAGCCACTGGATCCAGGCCTTTCAAAGGTTTGCATCTGAAGGAATTAGGAAAAAATGAGGACAGTGCAAACAAATGGGTCTCAACTCCCAGGTCACCAAAGCCAGGAAGTCCCTTGTCTGGAGGTGGTCTGCCATGAGCACCCCAGGGACAGCTTTAGC
This sequence comes from Ctenodactylus gundi, assembly GCA_004027205.1. Lineage (NCBI taxonomy): Eukaryota > Metazoa > Chordata > Mammalia > Rodentia > Ctenodactylidae > Ctenodactylus > Ctenodactylus gundi. Next base: position 150,775 of record PVKB01000732.1, on the reverse strand, counting down.
CAAGGTTTCAGCACAAGGGAAGCACCCCAAGCTCTCTCTTCACCTCTCTCCTGGACTGGCTGAGTGACAGACAGAGCAGATCACAAGACAAGAAGGGAGAACCTTTGTGACCTCAGAGAAGGCAGCCAAAAGATGTCTAGGAAGTGGCTTCAAGGTCAGTTTCCCCGCCCTCCATCCTGCTCTAAGGCTGTCAGGGCTGGAGGTAGAGTCTCCTCTTCCCACCTCCCCTTCCCAGCCCAGACACCCCCGACCTGCCCCTAATAGCTCTTTAAAAACGCGTCACACTTCGGACATGACAGAGCTAGCTTGTTGAATGGCTGGTGGGGAAGAAAAATGTAAAGCAGAATAAAGAAGAAAAAAAAGAAAAAAAAAAAACAGAGCAAAGCAACATTATCAGCCAGCTTTGATCTCCAGACTGTTTCATTACTGCACTCTGGGTTAAGAGGAAGAGAGAAAGAAAGCAACACTTCAGGCAGGAAATGTCTATTATTCAGAGATGTAATATAATTATGTGTCTAGATGGCCCGGTTTATCAGACCGCATTTTCTGGGGAGGACGTGGAGGGCGAGACACATCATCTCCTCTCCAGCTCCTTCCCGCCCCCAGACACCTTCCTCCCACCCCACTCTTTCTTTCCTTTCCTTTTCTTTCTTTTCCCCCCTCCAGGACACTTCCAATTTCCCAGGTTCCGTGACCACTTACATGTCTTTCCTGAGTGTTTTTATATAGGGAAGGAAATTGGGTAATGAAAGCCGAGTCATACATTTCTGCTTTATGTTTCCAACGAAGCAAGTGTGACTGTCAGGTTTACAAAAGATTGTTTATGTTCACTGGCGTGAAATGGGGAGCGAGCGTGTGGAGCAGAGAGAGAGAAAGGCCGGCCGGGCTGGGATGACAGCGACGCATTCATCCTCCACGCTACAGCAGACAAAGCGCGGTCCCTGCCTGACAGGGACCATAAATCATGGGCAGGAGATGCTGTACCTACAGCTTATACCATTCCAGATGACAAACACACAATAATCCACCCAGCACAGCACTTTCTCTGGCTCCTCTGCCCCCACCGCAGCCTGCCCGTCCTCGCCCTCCCCTCCTGCCCCTCCCCTCCACCCTCTCTCATTTTGCCCTAGCACTCCTGTGTTTCCCCCTCTTCTCCCCCACTCCTTTCTCTCTTCTCTCCCCAGTTTGTCTCACTCATTCTCTACTTCTTTTCTACCACCTGTCTGCTATCCTTGCTTCTTTATTTTATTTACTTACTTTTTGCCTGTGCTGAGGACACAACCCAGGTCCTCCCCACGATGCTATCTATGATCCCAGCCCGTTTTTTTGATATTGAGACAGCGGCTCTCCTTAGGCTGCTAAATTGCTCAACTGGACTTAAGCTTGCAATCCTCACTCAGCCCCTCAGAGTGCTGGGATTACAGCCTGCACCCATAGGCCCCATCATGGCTTTCTTGAGAATTCAGTTTTCAGTTCTTTCTCTTCTTCTTTCCTTGCTAGCCCCCTTTTGCATTTGCAATTCTTCTTTTCTGATAGTTGACCTTTTTCCTGTTTTTTTCTTCCTCCGTCCTTTCCCTAGTTCCTTCCTTCCTCTACCTTATTCCACCCAAAAGCTCAACCTGTTAAATAAAAAGAGCTTGACTTTGATGCTGCAGACCCCTTTGGGAGGGTAGCAAGACAGAAAAGAGATGAGACATTCTCCAGGAGTGCAAGCTTTGGTGCCACAGCCACTCTGGACCCTTGACAGGGAACAGTCTTGGGAATAGAATACCCCCAGCCCGTGGCACCAAGAGGCAGGCTGTGTTTCCCTCTTGACAACAAGGGCAGCAGAAATCCCAGAGCCGGAGCAGAGTTACAGGGAAACCTTCAGTGGAGTATAACTCTAGATCTGTGACTCAGACACTGTTCTCTGGGTATGAGCTTGTTCTTCTTCCTAAATCAGGGAAACTCCTTCCTCAAGTGACCTGTTGCCACACTGTTGAGAGTTCATTTGGGGGCAGCACTAGAAAGGGATTTTCGGGGTTGTTATTTGGTGCATATAACCATGAACGGACATCTTGAGGGATGTGTGGGCGAGTTCTCCTTCACCTCGTCGGTTGAGCCAGGACGTGAAAGACTAACTAAGAGATTTCTCTTGCAGATCTTGTTCTGTTTATAACCCAGCTGCCTCTGAAAACTGAGTTATAAGGAAGACAAATCAGACTTCTACATTTCCAACACCCTCCATTCCGAAAAATGTGTTTCCTTTTCCTCACTCACAAGCTTTTGCAAGCTAAAGGATAAAGGTGATTTACTTTTACAGTTTTTCTCAAGGATCCCAGGATCAGGACTCAGGTTCCTCTATACTAGCTCACACCCAACTTCCAGAACAAGCTTGGCTAACAGCTCATTTCTTATTCAACTCCACACGATAGTCTTATGTTCTCCAGACTATTAACAAGGAAAACTTATACCGTGCTGCAGTACACGCGCACAGCACAGCCTTGTAAGATCTTGTTCCTCAAAATTATTTTCATTCATAAACCCAAGATTTTAAAATGCTCAACTATTAGTCCTCAGGAATATTCTATCCGGAGTCAGACTTTCCAGGCCTTTGTGGACAACATTTCTTCATCTCTTTGGAAGTGGAATCCTACCCGGAGAGTTGGAGCCTCAAAGCGCTGGCCCCAGGAGTCCTTCCCAAGTGGTTCCCAGTCAGTTCGGGGACAGCTGCCAGAGAGAAGGCCAACCATACAACAGACAAGAGGCCTTCATTTTGTCCTTTTGAACTTGTAATAACCTTGTGGTGCAATGGGAGGAGCCCACTTGACATTGGGTCTATTTGAAACTTGACTTTGGGTGGGGAGACAGGAGTATTCAGGAGGTTCGGGTAGTTCTCCATCCAGACAGCACCAGCACCATCCACTGCCAAGATGCAACTGAGCAGAAGTCAGCACATTGGGTGACCACATAATCCATGAAACCTGGTAAGGGAGAGACTGCCAATCAGGTGAGACACTGAGAAAATGATCCCCTGCCTGCGTCTTCCCTCCGCTAGAACTCTCTGGGAAGGGGAAAAGGACTATCTGCTGGACAACCCTCAAATCGATGCACCCTAATTAATAGAGAATTTAATTTATCAAAGTGACAGCAAGTCTGTTTATATCCCCTCCGTCCGTGGGGCTTAAAGTCGGACTGAAGAGGTTGTTACTTTTCCCTTTCTTTTTCTTTTGTCCCTCTCCCTCCCTCACTCCTTAAATTTTCCAATAGGACCATGGCAAAACTCAAGGATGAGGATAATTCTAAGCAGAGAACTGCGAACCATCTCCCCAAAGCCTTCTGCATAGGCCCCCAGCCCTCCAGCTTGGCCTGGAGAGCAGTGCGGGCCCACTCCAGTGGCCAGCATGACAATAGGCCCTTTGGGGGCCTGGGGAGAGAATAGAAAACACCTCCCATAGGAATATAGGACACAGGCCATCAGGCACGCGGGAGCTGCCCCTAATAAGACCCCAAGAAAACCTCCATTTTATGGATGAGGACGCTGATGATAGAAGAACTATGGAAAGGCAGATCTAAATCTCCTAGAAATACCATTCTGTCGGCCACCTCCATACTAGGGGACACTCATCTGCCCGACCTCCCCCCCACCACAATGGCGACTTCTTTGGGTTGACACACTCTTGTCTCTAGTTATTTTTTTAAGTATGACTATCTCTGCTCACCATCATTAGTAAAGATAGTTATCATTTATTAAATGCTTCCCACACGTGAAGAGCCATGCTATGTGTCCTGTCTGATTCATCTTCTCGCCGTGATAAGGTGGGCACAGCTTCTGATTCTGATCTTAAGATCTCAGAGTAGCAGACACAAGGAAGTTGTGACTCGCCCAAACAGAAGATGACTAGCCATCAAGTCCATTCTGTCAGCCACCTTCAATTTGAAATTGCTCCTGAAGAGCATTCGACTAAGCGCTTTCCATTTTAGAGCAAGGTGAATGTAACTGGAACCCAGTGCCCAGAGAGACACTTCCTCAGTTGGGAGCACTCACTCCAAAGCTGAGGCGAAAGGCCAAGCTTCCTTCTTTCCTATAAGCTATTCCCTCCGCCCTGAGTATAGGGAAGGGGAAACATGTCCCAAGAAAGGGAGGCAAGCCTCAGGATCAGGTCACAGCAGCTGTCTACCAACAGCCACCCCATGCATAGAACCTTCCAGAAAACATTCACTTCCCGTCCTAGCCCCTGATATAGAATTCCACTGAGGTTCCTCTCCATCTTGAGAGGCCCCGTGCTACAACTGGACCCAAAACGGAGGGAAAAACGAAAAGAGAAAGAATGAGAGCTGGCCCCTCCCACTCTGACCCCTAGTCTCTCACGGCAGCATTTGGGGCTGGAGTAGAGTCCTCTTCTGGGAAAGTAGCGGATTAAGGAGGCTTCCCAGGCAGAGCCCCAGGATGCTCACCGGTGGGAGCCGTGACTCCCTGCCAAGTCGGCCTGCGCTCCCACCCATCACTCAGCACCCGGATGAAAGGGCCCATAAAACCAACACAGAGCCCAAGACTGTATGAAAATATATGTGTTGATGTGTCGGGAATACCTGGCGCGCCTTTAACCTCAACTTCGGATGAACCAACACGCCTCGGAGCACATTTATATGCAAAGGCATATAATATGTCCCCTGTATCTAATTATCTGTCAACCTGAGGCAGTTTGTTTTCCAAATCGGCCTCTCGGCTGTGACTTTACGAGGTCATAAAGAAAACGATGCCACTCTGCACTGAAACGCAAGGAGAGCCCGGATCCACAAATTATACTCCTTAATGGTGTCTCTCGGCCTGCAGAACCGGCCGACAGAAAGCAAGCAGGAAGGACCCTGGCCCTTCCTCCCGGCCCCGGAACAGAGGAGTTGCAAGAGGCAGGACAGACCTGGGAGGACCCAGAGCGCCGGGGCCCAGGGTGGGACCCATTGGGAACTAGTCCCTTCTCTTGCTCAGCTGTCCTCAGCTTTGAAGGCCTCCAGGTACGAGATCTGTCTGCAGACTTATTATTCAGGATGCTCCCAGAAGCGAGCCTTGAGCGGCTGCAGTCTTCAGGCCCCCTCCACTCTCTTGGTTCCGTGCCCCAGAGAACTCTCTGCGATTCCAAGGGCCTTTGGTTCCAGGAAGGCTTTAATTCATTCTACACAAGACAGTCCTCCCTGCAGGAAACCAAATACCAAGATCCTGGACCCCACAGCCCGTCCCGGTGGGAGAGACACCATTCCACTCTTGCATCTGGTAGAAGGAGGCATGGTGGCTTGCTCAACTTCGAGGAGGAGAAAATTCTTTCTCCCAAAATAGGGAAGGTAGGTGGCAGCAGCGGCAGCAGGAATGCATCGTGCTGACCTGCTAGCAAGGCTGTCTCTCTTCTGCTAGGCTCAGCAACCTGGGTGTGCGTGCGGGCGCGCACACACACACACGCACACACGTGCGCACACACATGCACGCAGAGGGAGAGATGGAGGCATGGTCGCGCGCGCACAGTCTTCAGCTGCTATTAGTCCTCCTCTGATCTTTAGCAGATTAATTAGGAAGTTTGTCAGGAACCAGCCGTGAACTCCAGCCGCTCCTCGCTGGGAGTGGTAACAGTGCCAGCAAAATCCACGCTGCAGGAATTCCTCTACCCACGCTGCTCCTGTGATTAATGATAGAAAGGAATAAAAAAGAGGGGTCAACAGCTGAGTGCAAAGCAAGTTGCTAGACAGGGAGTAATTAAGATACTTGGGTAAATATGATTAATAAGCTCAAACTGGCAGGGTGTGCAGTAAACAAGGCCTAACCAGATGGTCCCTTCTCTTCTGAGAAGGCTGGGCACTTGGAAACAAGCAGGAGGGAGGCAGTAGGGGAGGCTGGGAAGGGGGGCCGTGGGGAGGTGTGGTGCAACTCTCTTTGGCTGACCCTATCCAGAAGAAAAGCCTTGGGCCTCGAGGAGAGATTAAGACAGGCACAGTGCTCAGAGACTTCCTCCACCTCGATCCAGATCCAGGCACCAGACAAATAGCTGAATGTAGGATTTCTGTGCCCCACCCCCCAGTTGTGGACAAGTTGTACAATACACAGGCTAGTACGCCAGGTGCATTTGCTTGGGCTGCTGTTATGCAAACTATATATCACACATCATAGATTAAGTGGTTTAAACAATAAGAATGATCGTTTCATATAGTTCCAGTGGCTGGAATTTCAAGGTCCAGGTATGGGCCATATTGCTTCAAGTCTGTTCCACGCCTCTCCTGTAGCTTTCGTGATTTACTGGCAGTATTGACTGTTCCTTGGCTTGTGGATGTCTCAGCCTGGCCACTGCCTTCACCTCCATATGGTCCTTCCCCGGTGAGTGTCTTTGTTCAATTCTTTAAAATTATTTTTAAGAGTTATTTTTCTAGATTATTTAGGTTATTCACTTATTTGGGGGTACTAGGGATTGAGCTCAGGGACCTTCCACTGAGCTACATCCCTAGCTCTCTTTTTTTATTATTCAGGACTCACTAAGTTATTAAATGATCCAGGATGGACTTGCGCTTGCAGTACTTCTGCCTCAGTCTCAGAGTGCTGCGATTAAAGGCCTGTGCCACTGGGCCTGGCATCAAAAAACTTTTTTGTAAGAACAACAATCATAATGTGGCAAGTCTGCCCTAATGACTTCATCTTCTCTAATTACATCTGCAAACTACTGCCATACCGTATAAGGTCATGTTCGGAGATCTGGGGGGTTTGGATTTCAACATATTATGTTAGGGGGGTATAATTCAACCTATAGCAAGTACTTATGAGTTAGAAAGCCAAGCGGGAAATACACACACACACACACACACACACACACACACAGCACTATTTAGAAGAATAACAGCACACAGACTCCCATTTCTCAGCTCCCAATCCTAAACAGAGCCTCAGAAAGAACATCCCTCTCTGTTACATCGGGAGGCAGGCAGATGCTTTCAGGGGTGAACTTTAGGAAGAGCTACGGTTTGTTGTTCCCAAGGATTTGACTGGTATGGCGTAACCACAAGCCAGACGCAAAGCAAAGTTCCAGAGGTTTATCATCCATAGCAGACAGGTCCCAAGACATCTCCACCTAGAGATGAGGCCGCAGGATTAGGTCCAAGCAAAGGACAGGCCGTGCTAGGGAGACAAAGGGCTACAGGATTAGTGCCTGCCAAAAGCACCTTATCGTCCAGATTCCTGGTTTAGTTTCCGGTTGCTGCTGTAACACGTGATCACAGAGATGGTGGCTTACACAATAGGAAGCCATTCTCTCACAACTTCAAATCCCCAATCCGTACTACTGGGCAGCAGTCAGGTGCCAATGAGGCTACGCATCCTCTGAAAGCTCTAGGGGAGAACCCGGCAGCCGCTAGCATTCCTTGGCCCGTGGCTGTGTCGCTCCAGGCCTCAACACCAGTGTCCCCAGATATCTCTGTTTTCACATTGCCTTCCCCCACGTGGAAGACCTCCCTCTGCCTTCCTCTTATAAAGGCAGCTATATTCCATTTAGGACTCACCTACATAATCCAAGTCCCTCTGTCCATTTTGAGATATTTACCCACTTCTACAAACATCTTTTACCAGCCTATTACAATTCTCATAGGATTTTTTTTTTTTTTTTTTAGATCTGTGCTCACTCTGTAGCCCAGGCTGGCCTTGGACTCACATCAATCCTCCTGCCTCAGCCTCCTGAGGCCTGGGATTACCCATACGTGCCACCACACCCAGCACATCTGGCGTGGAGGAATCCAAAGCAGGGTCTTGCACTTGGTAGGCAAGCCCTTTGACCACTCCTACGATTTTTTGCCCCCCTACCCATTCCCTCCGTTGGTCTCCTTGGAGCTGAACAGCTTTCTGTCTGCCTTCATCCTGCTGGTCAGAAAGCCAGGCACACAGGGGCAAGGTAGAATCCCTAGAGAAGACCAAACTTCAGGAGCAAGTGAGAAATTTAGGTCCTTCCTTAATCTGTTTCTATAAATCAGTTCCCTATGACTTCTGTATTATGCATATATTAAAAATATGCCTTTTAAGGTAGTATTAAAATGATCAGGTTGCCAAGTCCTTTATTCGGCCAAGTACAGGACTTTAATGTAAAACCTGTCCTATATTTTTATTTCATAAAGGATGTCCTTTTAATTCTAAGAATCAAAGTGAGAAGGACTAACCTCAAAACAAGCCCCCGGGAAGGGCCGCTGACAACCTCAACCTGGGTACGTCCCAAACTGGGGTCCAAGGGTGGAATAATCCAGCCAGGACCTGCTGTTGAAAAGCCCTTCTCAGTTTCTGAAATCTACTTCCAGTGGAGGCTCTGCTGGGTTTTTCCCAGGTCAAAAACCCTCAGCTGTGATCCTCATGGACCCCAAGAGCCCAGCAAGAAGGAGGTCAGTCAGTGACGAGGACAGCAGGGGGGCGTTGGTGTGCTTTGGATCTGGAATGTGCCCCAAAAGCCTGAGTTAAATGCTTGGTCCCTTAGGCTGCTAGGATGTGACAGAAATATTAAGAGTGGGATCTATGGAGAGGTTTTTGGTTACTGAAGGGGTATGTCTTCAAAGAAGATGGTGGGTCATCAATCTCTTCCGCTTTCTCTCTTTCACACCCCAACCATGAGTGAACTGTCAAATGCGTCACGTGCTTTCCCCCATAATGTGCTTGCTCACCACAGGTCCAGACGATGGAATCACTTAGTAACAGACTGGAACCTCTAAAACTGTGATCCAAATGAAACTTTCATCTTCAGAAGTTGATTATCTCAGACATTTTGTTAGAGTAAACCTCACACAGCCTTGTCATCAACTTCCTGCCCCATCAGAAACAAGCTTAAACCCAGAGGCAGGTGGGACCTTGACCAGATCCGGCTCAAAGGCGAATCAGAGCCTGGAGCTCAGCTGCCAGGGCACCCAGCTGAATGCAGACCAGCTATAGACCTTCTCCCCAGTTGGGGAGCTCAGCGAACATCCTCAGAATGCTTCTTGCATTATTGTTGGGCCGTGGGGGGCTGCTTTGTAAAGATATACGTGGCATAGAAGAAGCACGAAGCCTGGTCTCCTTCTCTCACCCTGAGGTAGAGTGAAATATTAACGAATACCATAGTCCCCTTTGATTAATAAGATATACATTTTGAGAACCCAGTGTCTCCCTGAAACCACAGGTAGGGCTAGATCTTGTGTTTCTGTTTTATTGTTATATGTAGCCATAACAAAGTATAACTTATAAACTAATTACACTAGGAAATTATTAATAATAATTAATGATAAAGTAGAACAATTAAAATAATGTGTTGTAATGAAAGTTATGTGAATATGGTCTATTTCCCAAATTGTCCTATTGCACTGCACTCATCCTTCTTCTGCCAGGATGTCACGATGCACACATGTGCTGACGAAGTGAAGCGGACGAGCTGGGCCCTGTAACCTAGCGTTGGGCTGCCATGGACGGTCACTTGAGCATACACAGTACACGAGAGCCGCAGTCAGTCTGGTCACGGAGACGCCCGTAAAGGCCTAGTAGGCCCAGGCAGCACACGCAGCTTGGATATGCTGGACTCAGGGATGGCTCGGGCTCCAGGCAAGCGGAAGCAAGACAGCATGAGATGTCACATATTACTCAGAACTGTGCACATCTGAAAACCTATGAGCATTACGTCTGAAAATTTTCATTCAATAGTTCAGATTGCAGGTGACTTCAAGCACCTATGATCTATGACCTATTCATGATGGAGAGATAAATGAATAAGCCAAAAACTCAACAGCATCTTCACAGAATAACATGCAGTAAAGACCTTCTGTCACTAATTGTGGCACTTGTCATAATAGCTAACGTGGAATCAACATAGGTGGCTATCAACAGGCGAATGGGCAAAAGTCATGGTACATATACACACAAAGGAGTATTATGGAGCTATAAAGAAAGATAATGTCTTAGCATTTGCAGCAATAGTGATGAAACTTGAGAATATTATATTAAAATAAAATTAGACATAATCCAGGCACAGAAAGAAACATCACATGTTCTCTCATGTGTGGAAACAAAGAAAAAAACCTGAAAGTGGAATAGTGATTGTTAGGGATGGAAAGTGTACGAGGGGGTGAGGACAAGGAGGAGGAAGCATCGCTGGGTGGGATCAATGCATGTGTGGCAATACCACACTGAATCTCCTTCATATAAACCATTGGTACGTGTTACTAACAAAAGAATTAAAAAGTGGCAGCAAAAAGACTTTCTGTTGAGAGTTGCACTTTCCAACATGTCAGTCTCCTTTCTTTTCATAATGGAACTCTCCTCCCAAGCCTTGCTCCAACGCCCAAATCTGGCCAGGGAGCGTGTGCAGTCAGCGCAGCAGACATGTAACCGACTCGCCAGATGCAGCAGGTACACACGCCTTCCTCCCCAGGAGGGTTAGCTTTTGGTGAAACCCGTGTATTTCCAACAGCTTACTCACTGTCTTCCCAATCTGTCATTTATAACAGTAGATTCGGGATAAAGGAGATGACATCAGATGCTCTACTAAATTAGGATGTAACCAGTGGTCAGCACAGAGCCACTCTTGCTAGGTGGTCCCATAAGGCTCCGGGCAAAGTTTCCTGCCACAAAAGTGCAGGAGGACAGAGACCACAAAAGTCAGAGATGCCAAGATGGTCTGGTAACTTAGTTCTTGAGAGAGTGCCTAAGGCCCAGGAGCTCCCCAGAAACTAGAAATTTTAAAGATTAGAAGGACAAGTTTAAACATAAGTCTGGGCACCCAGTGTGTGTCAGCACTGTACTAAGAATGGAAAGCAGAGCTTCTGTCCTCAGGGAGGTCACCATAAGCCTTGTTTGAGTGATCCTCAAAGCCAAGAATCACATACAAACAGATTATTTGGGAACTGAGAAAACTGATAGAAGATGAGAAAGGGAGGTAAACAGGAAAGGAGCCCACTGGGGGGCATCGTGGGCCGCTGCTATTGACAGGAGAGCTGAGTTCCCCTAGAGACCTCTGGGAGCCCCTACAGAAGGCAAGCCTGAGAAGCCACCAGCCTTTGGGAGAGGGCTGTTTTGCAGACGTAAGGGACTGAGCAAACAGAAAGCCTTTCACTAAGGAATTGTGGGTGCTGCCATATGCAATCCTGGGAAAGGGCAAGAGGATGTGGATGGCACCTGCTGGAGGAGACCCGTGAGCTCTAGCCTAAAGTGGAGGAAGAAGGCAGGGAATGCTACAATGGAGCAGACAACGGAGCTGCGTTTTGACAGATGCATAGGAGATTTCTGGGCAGATGGTCTGGAGAAAGAGAACATTCATTCCAAGACAAGGAAAAGTGCACAAAAAGAGTGAACAAATAAACAGAACCCAGAAAGTACCCAGTTGGCACCAGCAGCTTCAGGTGCTGTAGGTTGCTCACTACTGTGTAGACAAGAGGTCCAGGCTCATAGCAGGAGGGGTAGGCTAGTGCCAGGCTTGGTCACGCCAACCAGCTTGGCATTTCCTGCAGACACCTGGGGAACCTAACAGCTCATACAAGAGGAAGTGACGCAGACACGGATAAGTATCAGTGAGCTTGCCTGCTTGTGTTTGCGGCACATGCCACAAGGGCTCTATGTGTTCTCTGCAGTGCCCAGTTTACAGGGAAGAAAATTGATACCAGCTATATCTCAAGTGTGCTGGGTTAGCACTTGTACTCGGTAGCACTAGAAAATCATTTCCTTCTAAAACAGTCAACAGACACGTTTAAATGAATGAAAATAGAATGAACTTACCAAACAGAGGATGTAGGTCTGGCCTGTGGGACCCAACACACCTGAGCAGCCATAGGCTCCAAATTTAAAGTCGTGGGAGCTATTCCCTGAGGGTAACTGCAGGGCCAGGCTGAGCAGGGCAGGTCTTCTCTGTGCACAGTCACTACCTGGGCACCACGAGCTGGCATCAGCATCACTGCCCCTGGCTCTGGGCAGTAAATGGTGGCTCAAGGATGAGAAGCTCCTGATCATTGTCATGAAAGAGTTTGTCTTGCACTTTCATGTATCATCAGAACCACTTGAAATAAGGAAAAAACGAAGAGAAGTTGAAGGCCTGCCCCTGCCAAGGCATATTTATTCTTACCTGCTCTAACAGACTTTCCAGTGGGCACCTTAGACTTACTCCGTCTGCTGCGTTAGGAAGTCAGTTTGACCCAGAATAGCACCCTCACAACTGCTACTGTGAGCTATGGGGAAACAACTACTAGGAATCTATATTCAGAGGCAAACAAAGCTGTTAGGGATTCTAGGGTGATGCCCAGTGACTTCTATCCACTAGCTGGCACTGCCAGTACTGTCTTCTTAGGGACTCACTATAATGCGTTGAGTATAGCAAGTGATGGCACAACACAAAATGTCAAGAGTTCTGGTTCTCTCTCTCTCTTTCTCTCTCTCTCTCTCTCTCTCTCTCTCTCTCTCTCTCTCTCTCTCTCTCTCATAAAGCAAGGGATTCTGTGAGTCTTCCATGGAGAAACTTACATAACAAGGAACTAAAGGCATGTTCCCTCAGAAGCCATCAGGTAACGGAGGCTCAGCCAAACTGAGTCCTACCGACAACTACTCGGTCAGCTTGGAAGTTGGCCCCAGGCAAGCTTCAGGATGACAACAGGCCCAGCCAGCACCTTGACCATGGAATGGAAAGTGCAGGACAAACTTTATCATGACAATGACCATGGACTCCACGGGGCAGAAGGCTCAGCCAAGTGGTTCCCAGATCTCTGACCCAAGCAAACTGTGAGACAATATAGTGCTTTGTTTGAAGTTTCTAATTTTGGGAGTAACTGGCTCACAGTAGTGGATAACTGATACAGGCATTTGAGTGAGAAAGGCAGCGAGTCAACTTACCGACACATTCAGAAGACTACAGAGCAAGAGACACTTGAATTTTTGTTATTGGTATAGCAAGTTTTGGCGGGAAAGAGCTTCCCGTGGACAGCCAGACCTCTGTAGTTGACAGCAAAGTCTCCCTCTCTCTGACCTATCAGGTTTTGCTGAAATTCCATAAAGAGGCTTTCCTTTGACTCAAAGTCCTTTCTTCTTATTAAAATACACAAAACTTTGATTCAGAAGGTGCAAAAATCACATTCCAAATCCTTACTTTAGGGATTGTGTGATTTTTAATGAGTCATCCCCACGTACCTCCAGCTATATTTACAAAATAAACCAAGAGTCTAGAAAAGTAAGCTAACTTCTCTATGCCTGAACTTCATTTTAAAATAGGAAGTAGCAACATCTGCTGTAGGTAACTCATGGAATTGTTCAAATGGCTAAATGAAGTCATATGGATGAGAGCAGTTTTTTAACTCGAAGGAACTCTACATACGAAAGGAACATTTTTGATCATTTTTTGTGGCTGCTCCCATAGTGCACCAGCACTCTAAATTGCCATTAGGTCGTTATGCCCAAGGAAGATGAACTTTGATGCGGCCTTTTGCTAGAAGGCGCCTCAGAGAAGTAGAGGAAGGAGAGGCAGCAAGGGTACCTGGGGAGGAGGGAGCAGATGGCCTGGAGCCCCCACCTCACATTTTTTGAAGCTTTACCCAGAAGGGAAGAGTTTGGTGTCTGCCTCCCTGGGGCCCCTCAGAGGTCTTCAGATTTTTCAGGCTTGCAATACCCGAAGCCTTGCATGCTTCTTCTCTTTGCTTTTCTTTATTGAGACCACAGCATGGCCTGCCCTGCCCCTCAGATTCACTGATTAGATGTTCCTTGTGGCCTAGGAGACAGACACTGCTGTTCCTCCCCTTCTGCAGATGTCTCAACGGAGCAACCTCTGCAATCTTCCAAGGTCATCCACAAATATTGGCTAAGCAGAGATACCAGCATGTTGACTGGCTCTGTGGGATGCGTTGGCTTGTCCCCTATGCCTTCTGTGCCTTCCTAAAGAATGATTTCTCTCCCTTCCTTTCTTTGTTTCTGTCCTCCGATAAAACATGCTGTGACACTTCGCACAAAGAGCCATATACACAAATCAATCGCAATCAACTGTATTTCTCTCCTGATGGTAAAAGACCCATAAAGGAAAACACACTCGTTTCAAAGACTCCTTTCTGACACTAAATCAAATCTCCACTGTTGAATTTCTGTACAAATTGAGCCAGGTCCTCGTGAGACCGAGATTTACCAGCACAAATCCCAGGTTAGTGGGGGCTCTCTCGTTATGTTAATAAAAAGTGCTGATCCGGTGGTCGAGTTTTCTCAGGGTTTGTTGTATCATCCTGACTTCTACTCCAAGTCAGAAGAACTCATGGCAACTTGCCCTCCAATGAGTGAGGTGGAGGCTGTCAGGGACATTAGAACATGTGTCTCAGTGGCTTTCCTATTTCTGACACACAGTATCTGACACCACAATTTAAAGGAGCAAAGTTTCAGTTTAGCTCACAGTTTCAGAGGACTTAGTCTACACATGCTCAACCAGCTTTAAAGTGATGCTGGCACAGCATGGTGGGAGGCCTGGGTGGGGGAAAGCTGCTCGCCACAGAGCACCCAGGACACAGAGAAAGAAGAACGTGGGCCAGGACAAGAATGTATCTTCTCCCTAGTGACGTCACCAGTAGTTCATCCCTCACCCAGGTATGGTCTTGGGAGCATATGATATCATCGATGGCTAAATCTTCTGATGAGCACAGTAGTTATTTTCTAATCACCTTGCAAAAACTTATGAAATTTTGGGAGAATTTATATTTTAAAAAAAAACAGTAACGTGGGTGTGGTCAAAAATAAGAGCTGCCCTCATCCCACCATACCTTAACCCTGCACTGCAAGAAAATCTCAATCTGAGTTAATGCCTTCAGCAGAAACATGAAGACTTCCTAATGGAGAACTGCAGAGAACAAAGACTCATGAGATGCTCACCAAATCCATTAGTCCAAAAATAATTTTGCTTCTTTGATTCTACTTAGACACGCCACCATCTATAAGAAATTCGTAAGTCTCAAGATTGTAGTTCCACCATTTCTCATCGCTGCGATTTCTCTCATTTAGAGCCTTCCAAATCAATGTATTCTGTTATGCAATGCACATACTAATGCCTTCTCTGTTTCTCTCTTCTCTTCAGAAACACAAACCCTTTACTCTTAACTATTTCTATAAGGTCATGAAGAATTTTTGCCCTTCCTGCCCATTCTAACCAAGCTTTCTACCACCGAGCCAAAAGGCTTTGTGCCAGAGGAGCCAATGCCATGATCAGAACTGCAGTCAGAACTCATATTGCTGACTAATTTTATTTCCACATAAACATATACAAGGTGTGACGGATGTAATGAAATAAAAAAGAAGACATAGACGTGAACATTTTGTTTTATATAGCAGTTGTATGTTCTATTTTAAGATGAAAATTATGATGTCAGCAAGGAAGAAAAACAGAGAACTCAAGAGCTAGCATACATTCATGTTTATTTATGCTAGCATCTCTGTTTCATGAAGAGAAAAGCCTACCATCTAGAAGCTTCTCCCAGTTGACCATGGAGCTCTTCAGCAGATGTGCTCATGGGGCCAGGCATTCTAGTATGGGCCCAAGCAATCTCCATATTTGGATTTATATAAAGTCAGTAGTGACCTGAGAGACTTAAGGCAGCGAGCGTATCTCGGAACTACCAACATAGCACTTGTTAGCTAGCTTCCTGTTACTGTAGCAAATGCTTGGGATAAATCAACTTAAAAAGAGAAAGGCTTGTTTTGGCTCACAGTTTCAGAAGTTTCAATCCACGAGTCCTTGGTCCCATTGTTCTGGGCCAGTGACACTGCAATATACCATGGTGGGAGTGGATGTTGGAAGAGGCATGTTCACATCTTAATAGCCAGGAAGCCAAAGACAGAGAGGTGAGACTATCCCAACAGACATTTCAAGGACAATTCCCCCTCAATGATCAAATTTCTTCATATGCGGCCATATCTTCTAAAAGTCCCACCTTCTCCCAAAGCACCACAGGCCGGTGACTAAACCTTCAACACTTGGGCATTGGAAGACATTCTAGGTATAAACTACACTAGCCTGCAGAGAGATTGGAGAGGTTTTATTCTACGGAGAAGTCTGAAACCTCCAAGAGTAAGCAGGATCCCCAAACAGAGGAGGTGAGGACAGACAAAGCCTCGGTAGCAAGAAAGCCTTGGGAAAATCAGGAAAAGAGAGCAGCCTGGAGAGGCCACCGTGGCCTTGATTCTGTCTCACCAACGTCTTCAGAGGTTCCTCACAAGAGCCGTAACATGATCAGAACTGTCCTTAGAACTGGAGCTCGGATAGTGAGGTCGAGTGGGGCTCACACAGAGATGTGGAATGTGGTTGGAAGCAGTTCTCGAGCCTCTTCAGGGGTCTAGAACAGGGCCGGAGGTAGAAGCTTTTCCAAGGCCAAACAGAGGAGGGGCTGCTCTGACTCCACAGAACCTTTAGGATGGAGCCGTTGCCGTCACAGCCTGGACGTCACACCTTAGTTACAAGTGTCCCAGGGAACTAAGGACTGACTGAGCTTGCATCTGTGTTGCTTTGAAACTGCAAGATTTGTAAAATTCAATGACATACATGATTATTCAACATATATTATCTGCTGACTGCCCCACTGGAGTCAGAGGAGTTTGGTTGAAGCAAACAAGACGAGAATCAACAATGCCCGTGTATACAGATCCCTTCTGCACGGATTGACTGATCTTCCTTACTGCTGCCCTTCTCTGTTTTATACACATGTGCCCTTATCCCTGGAAGTTCTGCCCAGAGCTCAGTCCAGAAATACCTGAGAGAAAACTGGGACCAGGGGCTCCACCAGCCACTCAGTTTGTGCACAGAAAACAAAACAGGGGACTGTGTTGATGGGAATTGAAATGCTACTTGGATTTTTTGTTTGTTTGTCTTTCTTTCTTTTTAAAATATCTTTGCTGTTTGTCGTGATAGTAGGTGAATACCACGGGAGGGAGGGAGGGAGGCTGCCAGGGGTGGAGGGCAACATCGCAACTCGTTGGCACAGCACATATTTTTCCAATATAAAAGCAAATGGAGAATCCGTAAATAAATTGACTATAAAAAAAGCGTCCCTCTATATTACTGCCTCACCTTTCCAAGGGGAAAACAAAAGGAAAAAGGTAGTTTGCCACAGCCCTCATATAAAATATCATTTCTCCTGGATGATTTCGTAGTACCAACAGCGGTCCGTATCTATTTAAAATACACATGCGGACCCCTCGCACAAATGATCCTTTAAAGCAGCATCCGTCCAACTGCAGAAGCAGCTGCCACCTAATTACAAGCTCTCGTCACGCGTGCGGGGAAACAAGTTGTGGCGTTTGGGAAAGGTCTGCAAAAATAGGTGTCAGACCTTAACTAATAGTGATTGTCCTTCCATTCTACTGTAATTTACATTTAATTCACACATTTCGTTTCCATTTAAAATATGATTACAGTGTTTTGAAGCACATCTCACCTGTCCCCTTGAATTACAGGGGACTGGAAATAACAGGGAGCAGCAGGCACCGGGAGGGCTGCACGGCCCTGGGCTGCAGGGCCGCCTGACCAGGTGCTTCTTGGGGTCAGAGGGGGAGAGCCTGAGAGAACCTGAGCTGTGCAGCAGAGTTCGGGGAGCGAGCGGGAGGGGGTGACAGGGAGCAGGGGGCGGAGAGGGATGGAGACCCCAACTTCTAGGGCTCTAGCACGCTTGTTTTATAAATTCATTATTTCCTGGCAGAGTGCCCGCTTTTCATCTCACCCCTTTCAGGGTCCTGACCTAATCCCAGCTACACGCAGCAGGAACCAGGTGCCTGTGAACTCCGAGGCCTGAGCTTCTCTGCCCAGGAGGCATCAGAGAGAGCAGACGGGGGCGGAAGGGGGGGCACGACTTCCTTCCCTGCTTTGACTCAGAGAGGCCAGAGGGCCAACGGGATAAAGGACTCCCTTCAAAACACACCTCTCCCACCTCCATCCCGCATCCGGGGCTTCTGCAGCTGTTGACAGCAGGTGAAAACATCACGGAGCAATTTATAGAACAAGTTCTTTAGGAATTCAGTGACCACGTGCCGCTAGGTGTGGCAGAAGACAGCCTGGCCTTGTAATGAGTTCCAGGCAAGAGCATCTGACTCACAGCAAGACGTGGGTGCCTGCCCGGGGCAGAGGGAACGAGGCCTGGTTTACCCCTAACAGGCCCCAGCGCCACCCTGGAATTCTTAGCCGGGACAGTGCCCATAGCAATAGACTGAGCAAATGTTTACAGAATGCAGACTGTGCAAGGCCTAGAAGAGGCAGCAGCGATTCCAGATCTTCACTCTCTTGCACACTCCATGCCCCTTGCATCCTCCAGGATTTGCCCTTTATTTCCTTTAAAAAAAAAAAAATAGATGCCTGAAAAGAAAAGAACTCTCTGTGTTCACATTTGTAAACATACAAATCTACTTATGCCCCCTCCCACCCTCCTTCCCTTCCAGTGCAGCAAAACAATCATCCACCCTCCCGGAGGCCAATCCGTGCGTTGGGGCTTTGCATATCATATTCTTCCACCTTGTCTTTTTCTCATATTCATTCCGCTTATCCCTTCCTTTCTTGTATCTTTAACCTGTGTCTCTTTGAATTGGATCATTCCCGAGGGCTCTAAGACATGCACCTGTCTTGTAGATTATAAAGCAGAATGCCCTCAACCCCTCATCTCTATCTAGTCTTGAACCAATCACTCTCCTGCTATTCAATGCGAACTTCTAAGAGGCATTATCTCTACTGTGGCAGAGATGGCTTGCTGCCCAACGAGTGCTACAGCCTTCCTCTTGCTGTAGAGTTGACCGCCCAGGCAGACACAGCCTGCCTCCTTTGCATCTAGGTGTGGTCGTGTGATTAGATCCGCCAATGAGACGTAAGCGGAAGTTGTTCGTCACTTCCAGGCAAAGGCTTCGGATGCAGCCTTCTTTGCCTCTTTCCCTCTGCCCAGTTGGAACTGAACATCTGGAAGGTTGCAGTCCACCTAGGGGATGACATAAGGTACGAAACATGAGAGAGCAATACAGTAGCTTCCATTGTGTAAACACGCTCAAGTGTGGGCATTTATTTATGGCAACGGCTACTATGACTTCAATTAATAAACTCACCTACCAATCGCTGTTAAGCCCACTACAGGCTGGTTTCCAGCTTGGTCCTAAGAAATAGATCTCTGGGAACCCACCAGCGCTGTCCAGATTAATTAGCCCCATAGATGCACTAGAGTCCAAATTCTTCCTGACCCCACATCCATGTCCAACATAGTTGTACACTCTCCTCTTAGCCGGCTTTCTTTCCTTGGTTTCCATGACAAAACCCAAATTTCAATATTCATTTATTTTGTGGTACTTGAGATTGAGCCTGGGTCCTTGATACTAAAATACATCTCCTGCCCATTTAAATTTTTTTTCTTTTGTCTTGGTTTGATTTTGAGATAGTCTTATTCAGTTGTTATGTTGCCTAGGCTGAACTTGGACTTGCAATCCTCCTGCCTCAGCCTCCCAGAACACTGGAATTACAGTACCCCACCACTAAGCATGGCTAAGTTTCCAGTCTTTCTCTTAACTGTTCCTTGGTCTTCTCCACGGACTCAGTTTCCACTATCTAATCTCAAAATTCTATAAACTTGACTTCTGCTTCCATCCATGTTGAGTGAACTGAGATGGGACTTGCCCACCTGCCATATAGAAATAAAAAATTTGGAAGAGAGCATCAGAGGTTAATTTCAGAGATTTGAAAATACACATCACAGATGGGGTCCCTGAGAAAATGAGAGCAAACTAGGTGACATTAGGATAATCCCAAATTTTTCTGAAAGGTTTTCTGGATCGAAGTACAGAGAAAGAAAATACTAGCACAGCACAGCCATTTCCCTGAGTTCATGAGACAGAAATAAAAGTTGGAAAAGTCAAGATGACTTGAATTTGTAGTGCCGAACATGAAAGAAAAAGTAGCTACCCAGAGAAAGGGATGGATATTTGGGTGAACACAAAGCTGAGGTTCTATGAAGGAGGCAAAGAAGGCTATAACAATTCCCAGAGCTCTCAAAGAGCTGGAATACGCTCAAGTTCTAATCAGCTAGACTGATAAGACTTTATTGATGTTCAGGGAACTCAATAGAGACTTTTAAAAAGTCACATTAAATAAGCACAAATACACTAGCCATAGGGCAAGGCAACACAAACCCAGCTTCAGCCTAAAAACAACCATCAATGCACTGAGCAGACCCGCAGGGCACTCAACTTCCGGCACATGCTAAAACTGAATGCAGTAGAACTCAAGCACTTAATATTATATTCTAAACATCTGGAATATAATCAAAAATCATTCTACTGACAATAGTCAGGAGAAAAATCAGACCACTGACAGAGACCTGGATACAACAGAGGTGATGGAAGGAGCCAAGGAGAAATGCTTCAATAGCTGTGCAAATGCACACCGGCCCTCGAAGAAAAACATTAACTCAGTGATGAAGAAATTTTAAGAAGAAGCCAGATGTCACTTGTAGAAGTAAAAACAATGGAATAAACTAGATTAAAAATGGAAGTTAAACTGCAGACCAACACTACAGCAAAAACAGTTTGGTGGATCTTAAGTAACACTAGAAAGTATCCACAGTAAAAACAGAAAAAGGAGCAAAAAAAAGAAAGAAAAAGAAAAGAAAAAGTGAGCAGAGGCTCAGTGACCTGGAGCACAATCGTCACTTCTCAAGGGATGGAAAGGGTAGAAAAAAGTTGGAGAAAATCATCATCAAGTGTTTTTCAGATTTGAAGACTGCTCTGTTCACACAAGTTCAAAGAGCTCAATGAACCTAAGTCAGGATAAACACGAATAAAAAACACAAAGCTGCACCGTAGTCTAGCTAAAAAGAGCCAAGGACAAAAAAAAAAAAAATAGATCTTAAAAGCACCAGAATAATACAACACATTACATATAAGGGTAAGATAATAACCACTGTATACTTCTGACAAGGAGAAGCGTAAACGAAAAAATAATGACCTACTGGGGGAAACTATCAATCTATAATTGCATACCTAGAAAAAGAACTGATTCCAAGGTAAAGGTCTCATGCAAAAGCTAAAAGAACTCATTGCTGGAACTTGCGTGCAGAACATATAAAAAGAAACGCTTTTAAGTGAAAATTTAAAAAATCAGGTGAAAACTTAGATCTGTACAAAATATTAAGGAATGCCAGAAAAGGTAACAGTGTTAGTAAAGCTAAGGAATATAAATCATCAGTATGACTTTTGAAAGACAGTCCATCACTACAGACTCTTCAGATAATAAAGGAATAATAAGAGATTATCTTGAGTAATTCTGTATCAATAATTTGACAACCCAGATAAACCCCTCAAATTCACATAGATGATGTTACCTGCTAATGATGTAGTCAAATCACAGGATCCAAGATCAAAAATCCAAAAGTCAGTTGTAACTGTTTTTATATCTTTTGTTGTTTCAAGAACAATTTGAAATCAGGATAAAAGAGACATTATAATGAAAACTAGAAATGTAAAGGATCATAAGAAACTACTATGAAAAATATATGCTAAAGTTTTTGAAAAACCTAGAAGAAATGAATAAATTTCTAGACACACCTAAACTTCCAAAATTGAATCAAATAAAAAATAGAAAATCTAAATAGGCTGATATCAAATAAAAAAATCAAAGTAGTAATTATAAGTCTCCTAACAAAAGTCCAGAACCTGATTCTATACATTACATAAAGAATAATTATTTAATGTTCTTCTTAAACTATTCAAAAAATAATAATAAGGAAGAAATTCTGCCAAAGTAATTCTACAAGGCCAACAAAACCAAACAAACACATGACAACAACAAAAGCAAAACTATAAACTATAGATTAATATCACTGATGAACACAGATGCAAAAAATTCTCAACAATACTATCAAATCACATTCAATGGCAGAACAAAAAGATTATATACAAAAATGAAGTGGGATTTATTTTAGAGACACAAGGATGGAACAAATGTGAGTCAAGATACATATCACTTCAACAGAATGACGAACAGAAACTGCATGATCACCTCAGACATAGAAAATTCGTTTGATAAGTATATTAGTTTGGGTTCTGCAAAAGGCAGAATTGACAAAAATCATAATCTACTTGGAAGGTGTACAACAAGATGGCGGCCTGCACGTGTGAGAGCAGGAGAGTTGGATGGCTGCTCAGCTGTGAGATAGAACACCCATCCAGGACTGCAGGACTG
Organism: Ctenodactylus gundi; assembly: GCA_004027205.1. Lineage (NCBI taxonomy): Eukaryota > Metazoa > Chordata > Mammalia > Rodentia > Ctenodactylidae > Ctenodactylus > Ctenodactylus gundi. The sequence continues at coordinate 128,615 of PVKB01000732.1, read as the reverse complement.
CCGGTGAGAGTCTGCTGCAGATCTCGATTGTTGGAAGAACAATGGCGAAGACTGGAGACTGAAGATTGGTGACTGAAGATTGGCATCTGAAGATTGGAGACAGGTAGACTGGTACAGGTCGTGACTGCAACAAACCTCTGATAAAGATCTGCAGCACATAGCAAAAGTCAGCATCCCTAGACAATTGCGAAGGCAAGAGCTTTCCCAGAGGAGAAAGCTGTAACAGTCTTTCTTCTTCCTTCCTTTTATACGATTCAAGCTCCCACTTGGGCCTCCCACATTGGAGTGGGTGTCCTTCCCTCATTTGCTGGCTCACAAATCACTCACACACACCTATAAAGCTCTAATCCAGGTGTGGTTCCTGATTGCCTCAAGTTGACATAATCTCTTCATAATTTCTTTCAATGGTCCATGATAATAACAGCAATTTAAGAAAAAAGGAATGTAACTCAATATAATAAAGACTATCTATGATGAGCTCACAACCAATATCATACCGAATGGGAAAACATTGAATGCCTCTCCTTGAAGATCTGGAACAAGGCAAGAGTCCATTTTCACAACTTCTGGTTAACATAGCATTGGAAGTCTCAGAACAAGAAAGATACAAAAGCACCCAAATTCAAAGGGAAGTAAATCATCCATTTTTGAAGATGAAGATTTTGTGTATTGAAAGACCTGAGACTCCACCAACATATTGATAAATTCAGTAAAACGGCAGAGTCAACATAGCACAAAAGTAACATTTTCATGTACCAAAAAAAATTTTTTTGCTGAAAAGAAAATCAAGACGGCAATATTATTCACAATAGCTAGCAAGTAAATTACCTATGCATAAAGATCTTTAAAATGAGAATTATCAAACACTGATGAAAGATATCAAAGGGAGCATAAAAATGTCATCCCATGTTCATGGAATGAAAGAATCGAATGATATAAAATGCTGTATGCAAGCATCCAGTCACCAATCACACGGATAAGGTCTACACATGTTTATCAGCCAAATATATTCTTTTATTCATGAAATATCTTTTTGTAGACAATGGCTATTTTCACAAGGGTTTTTTATGCTTGCCTCCTTTTTCAGTCCTTTATACAATCTTTACTCTAACTCTGTGTTGTTTGTGCCTATTACAAAGACACCCTCAAGCCCGAGGCCTTCACACACGCTGTCCTATTAACCTTTCCCGGCTGGACTGCTACGCCATCCTCCTTCACCCAGCAAACTCCTGTTCAACCTCAGAGCCCATCTCTACTGTCACTTCCCTGGCTTTCCCAGTACAACCAGAACTTACTGTGAACATGAGATGGTATGCAGATTTACAGTTCTTGGAGGTCTGATCATACCCTACCACTTGGTCCTCGCCTAAGACCACATAATTCACTTTCTTCACCTTTCTACGGCTTTATTTTTGTGATTCCTGATTGCCTGTGCCACAAAGACAAAGATATACCTATTTTGGGCTCACAGTTTACCTACTATTCTTGATCTACAATAGGTGTCTGTCATAAAATGTATATTTAGTATTTAAGTAATAAGATAAATATACATATATATTTAATGAGAGATACATTTAATGGTGCCAAGGTTGAACCCAGTGTGCTAAGAATATGCTCTACCACTGAGCTACACACCAGCCAACAAGTATTTTTGCGATGAGCAAATACATTTGCATGTGTTATCTGACATCTGCTCAAAACGCAGTTTCTGTCAAACCATCCAGCCCTTCCCTTCACTCCTTCATCATTCATTCCACTGCCTTTTTTTCTCATCTCTTCTTTCCTCCTCTCTATTAAAAAAAAAAAATGCTTGTGTTTTCTCTAAGCGTTACCAGACTCCAGGAAGGAATTTGGCATCCGCCTGGCGGTTTGGTAAATTTTCATTCCATGGGAGGAGAAAGTGGAGCAGAGAAGGCCAAGACGGGAAAGATACTAAAAACAACCCAGAGGGTCGGTAACAACAACCCTGCCACCCGTTTGCAGGGAAACTGGAATTCTGTATGCTATTAACACATGATGAGAAGGCCATCACACAAAAGGCATTTGGCTTTACCCTCCAAGTGTCTTTTGGTTTTATGGAGCCAAAAACCATTTTGGGGGGGAATGACAGTGCCCGGGGCGCAGCTCCAGTGAGGGGAGGGCAGCCTCCCACGCACCTGTTGCGTAGGCCCATCAGAGGGAGAATTGTTCCTGTCTGGCAATGGATGTGGAAAGTGCCAAGCATGCCCCCAGCCCCACACAGTCAGCCCTGTGCTGCAGACCCTGGCCCTAGCACATGATGGTCAGGAGCCCCTCAAGGGCATCCTCAGACAGCCGTGTCCCCTTTGCCTTCAGATCAGTCTCGAATATTGCTGCAAACAAAAATGCTTCGTAGCTGGACTCTGTAGATAGTGATTCTTGGGTTCTTCTTTATTTCTGTCAAGAAGGAGTGAAAATGTCAGGGAAAACAATATTCTTCAACACCTTTCCTAGCAGGACACTGCCCTGGAGGACAGGACTGGCCAAGGAGGAACCGCTGATGGGCAGAAGTTGACCCCACCACCACCATAGGCCAGCGAGTAGCAGCGCTTCTCTGCCACTTCCCTCTCATGGGGCTGGTAAACATTGTGACCATTCTGAAGTATTATTTCCCCCTTTAGGACAATGTACTTGGGTTTGCGTTCTTTTTGCTTTGTTTATCCAGTAATGGTTACAGCAAGGGGGATGCACCTGTTCTACAGGCCCATTAGATTCGAATTGCCCTCCTCCTGGGCGCAGGCGTGGAGGAACCAGCCTTGGCAGTGGAAGCACGCTGCAGCAGACAGGAGAAGCGGTGCCGAAGAGACGGAGGGGCAACCTTGAGCCATAACCCGGGAGGAGAGGAATGTGGGCTTGGACCACGGCTGGGGCTTGTCGAGAGGGGAGCTGGCCAAGGGTCACGCTGCCATCCACCAAGAAGCTGGAGTTACAGCTACAGAAAGCAGGCTTGTGTGGCTCCATGCCTACCCTCTCCTCCACCTTGGGATATCGGGGAGCGCTGAGACAAGACAGGAGGAAGAGGGGAAGGATGCCATGACAGCAATGTCAGTGGGGTCTCTCCAAGTGGAAGGGGCTGGGGGGAGGGACAGCAAGTCCGGGGCCGCTTGAGCTTTGAGCTGCCTCCAGCGCCTGGTCCCCACAGCTGGTCTGACTCTCCTTCCCACTTCCCCAGGGTAAACCTGCATGCATCCACTTACCCAGGCGAGCCAGCAGGATCAGCACCCAGCCCCGGTGTCCTCATCCAGGCGCCCATGCTGGGCAGAGCCCCGTCCCCACACAGGCCCCCTGCGGTCTTTTGTTCCGACACAGAAACTGCTCCTGGGCCCTGGTGACTCACTCCTTCAGCTGCCGCCTCTTGTGCAGGTGTGCGTATTTCAGCTGGAGTTGCCCAAGCATGGAAACCACTCTCTCCGTGCCCATATATTATCAGTATTTTTAACATGTCGCTTCCCAAGCAGGTAATGCATTTGCAGAGACAGCGATCTTTCATCGGGAGATTACAATGATTTGTGTTCTCTGTCTAAATTCCAGCATAAATTTGAGAGCCAGCAGGGCATTGGATTGTGGCGAAAGCCGTGTTCAGAGACGTGGCAGGCTATCCGTGCGAACCTCAGGCTCACGACCATTTGTTCTGATTAGGGAAACACTTTACGATTTTTCCTTCTGTCTCACCTTTATTTATTTATTTATTTATTTTTTCAAATTGCTCTTCGGGGAGGTCACCTGTGTAGCTGGGTTCAGGCCTCAAGTTCTATTTACTGGGCTGGTTCCAAGCAAACTGTTTAAGCAACCTGGCTGCCAGAAGTCCTGGCCCGGCAGAATCAGCAGCATGGCTAAGGTCCGGTTGCTCGGCTGCCAGGTCTCTGGTTCTTCACCGGCAAGCTGGACGCTGTGGTCCTGTCTTCGGAGTTAGGAGAAGGCACAAATAAGGAAGCACACGTGGAATTATCCCACAGTGCCTGGAAAAGCGGTAGGTGAAGCCGTGCTTTGGAAACAGTTGTCCAAACAAATACCCCCAATCTGTTTCCAGGATGACATGCATACCCCTGGCTAGGACTGTGGTGGCAACTTAGGTTGACAGTCCCTTCATTAAGCCCCATGCTCTCAAGATTGCTTTGAACTCCCCCTACCAAAGTATCTGTAAACAAGACAAACAAGTCAGCTTGCTAGGTGGCCACGATAATATACCAGAGACCATCGGGTTCAAACAACAAAATGTTGTTTTCCTCAGAGTTCTGTAAGCGGGGAGATCCAGGTGCGGCTCACTCGGTTCCGCTCCGAGGCCTCTCTCCTAGGCTAGTACGTGGCCACTGCCTTCCTGTGTCTTCACACGTTCCTCCTTCCCTCCGTACCCACCGAGCCTGAGTCTCTTCTAAGAAGGAACTTTTTTGTGTTTTGGCTTAAGGCTCACTCTTATGACCTGAGCGTGCCGTTTTAACTATGTCCTGTCTTCAACGCCAATCAGCTCCTAGGGTACTGGGGTCAGAACATCAACATGTGAAGGTAGTGAAGGTGGGTGGGGAAGCATCCTTCAGCCCATAACATCACATCATGAAAAGCACTGGGTACATAACAATGTTTAGGGCATCTCAGAGTCAAACCTGGGTGACTAGGCACCCCATTCCCCAGAACCACCGGCGCTCTCGTCCTATGCCATGTTTTCTTTTAGAGTCCTGTCTCAGTCATTCCCTGCTGTCCCCTCCATGGTACAGAAGGGGAAAGGCATGGCAAATCCATTTAACCCACACAGGTGGTGGTGAGCACAGAGTCGGGTCTGGAACCGAGATGTGTCGCTCCTGATGGTTGTGGTGTGTGGCTTTGTGCCATCAGCTTACAAAGCAGCTCAGCACCTCCAAAAGTATGTGCCAAAGAGGGCAGAATGGTTCCCGTGTCAGATGTGTAAGTGCCTTTGGGGCACGCCTGCTGCCTGTGACAGATGGCTCGCCTGCTGGCTTGCAGTCCCTCCCTACTGCATCTAATGCAATGCAAGTTGTCCACTCACTGGCCTGTGGGGGAAGTGGTTCCGGCTCAGGAGTCCTTCCTTGACTCTAGGCCCAACTGAACCGCTTCCCTCCCTGCGTGTTGGGTCTTATTTCACTTAATAGAAGAGACCCTTCACACCGGTCCTTTCTGAGGCAGGGATTGCGACGAACTGGTACCAGATAGGCAGGTACTAGAGAACAACTGTGCTGTTTGGGCAAACACAGGAAGAGGAGAACTCAAGTTGCAAGGTGACCCCAACAAGCAGTAGAGGCCCAGTCACAGGAATCCTCAGTGGAAGTGGCTCTTGACAATCCCTTGGAGAAGGAAGGATTGTGTCCGTAAGGCCGAGAAGTGGTTCCGTCTGCTGACTCAGGGACAACAGCTTGCTTTATCTTTCTAATCCAGATATACGTAGATCTGTCTGCGTGGACAGATAGACAGACAGCTGGATAGACCGGTATAGATATGAAGAGAGGTAGATTCAACTTCACAGGGGTGGTATCTGTCCCCAGGTTTTTGTTTTACAGATTGAGTAATGTTCTGGAGAGGAGGAGCAATCTTTATTTTTGATATTCTTCCTAGGAGTCGAGTAAGAAGCCACAGAACAAAGCGGAAGAAGATGCAGGTTCAAGGCCAGCTCTGCCCGCATGGGCTCTGAGACAGGCAATGCCTCCTGATTCCCTGGAGCCAGCTTTCCCTGAGCGGGTGAGAAATGTCCTGCTAGGGTTCTTTCTTCTGGTCCTGGGGGTCGAACGCAGGGTCTTGGGCTTGCTAGGCAAGCGCGCTACTGTGCCACTTCCCAGCCCTTATTTTTTTTTTTTTTATTTATTTTGAGAGTCTTACTTAAACTAACCTCAAACCTGTAATCTTCGTGCCTCAGCCTCTTGAGTACCTGGGATTAGAAGCGTAAGTCACTGATCTAGATCACTTACTAGACATATGACCTTGGCCTCATCTCCCTATCATGGATAACATGAGATAAAACTGCCTACCACTCTTACTTACTGTATGAGACACTGAGGTCACCTCTGTGATGACACCCAGGTCGTCAGCTTCTCCTCTTTCTGCTTGGTGGAGATCACTGTCAGAGCTGGAGGGAAAGCTAATCACAGTCAGAGCTCATGGGACACAACATATGGTGCCTCAAGAGCCACCACTTGAGCCAGGTGTGGTGGTGCCTACCTGTAATCCCAGCAGTTGGGAGGCTGAGGCAGGAAGATTGCCATGAGTTCAAGGCCAGCCTGGGCTACACAGTGAGCTCAGGTCCAGCCTGGATTACAGAGCAAGACCCTGTATCAAAAACAAACAAACAACAACAAAAACCTCACTTGTCCACATGTCCCAACCACTATCGACAAGGCAAAGCTCCGTGCTCTCCCGTTCCTCTACTGTCGCCCTTCTCTGCGGCCTGGCAGAGACTCCGGAGACTGGTATTCAAAGCCCTGTAACCAGCTGGCTGCCAGATTCATGGCAGCAAAGAAGGGATGGCTAGGTAGGGTCCTGCTCTCTCCAGGGCTGTTCCCACCATGCCGCAGCACCTCTCCCACAGCTGTGGGCCTTCCGAGGGCAGAAGCCAGCCCACGCTCTCCAAGTGAGTCTGTCTTCTGCTTGCTCTCTCGGGGGACATCAGCATGGAGGAAAGCCATGGTGGGGACAAAAACAAGAGAGAGGGAACGGAGAAAGGCCAGAGAAAAGGGCTCGAACTTGGGCTTCTCCTGACCCCAAAGGCCAGCCCAGAGAAGGCTTTCCAGTGCCAGAAAAGAGGCAAAGATTCTGAAGTATTTCATGATTGAATAAATGATTGTCGTGGCCCCAGACCTCTCCCAGGTTTGTTCTAGTTAGAGACCCACTGTCTTCTTTTCTCGTTTTGCTAAGGTTCTTTATGCTACTATTGTCCTACCAGAATCTGCTAAATAACCCCTCACTGTGATTCTCCAGTAGATTTCAGAACCTTGAGGCAGAATCTGCTTAAGTGCTTAATTCTTGGGGACTTCTTTTTTTTTTTTTTTTTAATAGTACAAAGGACTGAATCCTTGGAGCACTCAGCCCAATACCAAGCCTTTCTTATTTTATATTGAGACAAGGTCTTGCTAAATTCCCCAGGCTGGCCTTCAACTTGGATCCTAATTAGTTAGAATTACAGGCCTGCCTCACTAGATTAGGACCTGGTGCTTGGAATCTCACAAAGAAAGTGCTTGGTAATTGTTTGGTAATTTGATTAAAGATGATACCATCCACTAGAGCCTTGTCTATAATCTCACAGACTTCAAGTTCCTGGGGACACTGACATCAGCTGAAAGTTCTCCTTGAGGATGGAGGAATAGCACAGTGGTTAGAGCACTTGCTGAGCAAGCACAGAGCTCTAGGGTCGATTCCCCAGCACCACATTGGCCGGGTGTGGTGGCACACAGTTGCAATCAGGGCACTCAGGAGGCTGAGGCAAGAAGATTGCTGTTCAAGGGTAGCCTGGGCTACACAAGAAGGCTCTGTTTTGATAGATAGAGGAGTTGTTTGCAGAACCCAGCAGTCAATGAGGATGTTTTGAGCCTCCACTTTTTTTAAAAAAATAAGGTCTTGATCTGTAGCTCAGGCTGGTCCTCAACTCATTATGTGGCCCAGGCTGGCCTTGGACTCTTGGCAATCCTGCCTCAGCCTCCCAAGTGCTGTGTTTGCAGGCATGTGCCACCACACCCAGCCTATGTGGTGCTGGGGAATTGAACTCAGGGACTTAAGCTTGTTAGGCAAGTGCTTTAACTGCGGAGCTATTCCTCCAGCCCTAATTGCATCTGTTCAGTATTGTGTGGTGATTCAGGACCTGATCCTGAGTGCGCTTCACTACAAAGGCCTCCCTGGAACTTTAACCGTAGAACTGCTGCTATTAACACTGGAAGGGACCCACCTGTACGTAGCGAAGTACATTAAGAGCCACCCCAATCTCATCTAGAGTGTGACTCTTAGAAGCTTCTAACAGTTAATATCCAGGGGTCCTCTGGGGCTGCTTTCATACTGTCTGTCATCACCTACACCTCTGGTCTTTAGAGGAGAAAGCACAGACAATTGTCCACATAAGCATGAAGTCCCACAAAGTTTCTAAGCAGAATTTGGCCACAGACAAAGTCTCAGAGTGAGAATATCTCACAGCTCAGCCAGAAGATAAGTAGAAAAGTTACTTCACTGATGTCATGGCGAGGGACAACAGGTCTCAAACCTCCTTTCCCACAGCACTAGCCTCTTCACCGGACTCCAGAGAACCCGACTGAAGCAGTGCCTGGCACCTTGCTAAGAAAAGAAACAAGCATTGCCAGGCATGGTGGTGCACTCGGGAGGCTGAGGCAGGAGGATTGCCTTTCAGAGCATAGTGAGTTCAGTACCAGCCTGGAGTGCTGAGTGACATTCTATCTTTAAAAAAAAAAAAAAGAATTAACAAAAAAAAAAAAGATACAGGAAGAGAAGAGAAGAAACAAGAAAAGAAGGGAAAAGGAGAGAAAAGAGAAAGGAGAAAAGATAAAAACAAAAAGATTGCTTTAAAACAGCATAGAATTCAATAGGCAACTCACACCTTCCTCTCTGCTGTCTTCCAGAGAGAAGCTTTGATCAGTATCTCCTCCAGGAAGGGGAGGGGCACGGGAGGCATATGAAGAGAACAGTCAGTAAACAGTATTATTAACCCATAGGCTGGCAATAAATCAGGGCAGGAAGGTGACCTCAGCAGGCTGCAGTAATCCTGCATGTCGAGATGAATTTATGAGGCCAATTTTATTGGCCTGTGTGACCCAATCTCCTCAGAGATGTCTCAGTGACAAATGCAATCCACTTCGTTTATAAGCTGCACACAGCATCTGCCGTTGGACAAACTCCCTGCCCCGACACCCCTCCACCCCGCCTGGGAGTCTGGCCACGGGGAGGCAGTGTTCTCAGCCTGCAGGGACATTTGCCCTTGGGAGCTGGCGCCTTCGGATTGTTGCTGTTGGGTTTTCCTTCAGGCTTTGCTCTCAGCAAGGCCTTTCCCTCTCTGGAGCTCGGTTTCTTCACTGCAAGATGAGAATTTTGGGGTTTCCCAGTGGGGAGCCTGGGCATTTGGAAGAGGCTGAGCCCTGCTCGCTGCAGGGTGAGTGACACCAGCCTGACTACCACTTCCCACTAGCTGCAGTTCTTCCCCCAGTCCCCAGATCAACCACTGTGCCCACAAGTGTCCCAGTGTGACGGAAGGACAAGACCAAGGGGATGTACCTGTTAGCGCCTCAAGGGAACGTGGCCAGGCCAGAGGTACAGACCTGTAATCCCAGCATTCTGGGAGGCTGAGGCAGGAGGATTGCAAGTTTGAGCCCAGGCTTGGCAATTTACCAACTTCATGAGTCCCTGTCTCAAAATGAACAATTAAAAAAAAAAACAAGCTAGGTACATAGATCAGTGTGAAGGCCCTGGCCAGAGGAAGGAAGGACGGGAGGGAAGGAGGGAGGAAGGAAGGAAAAACGAGAGTATGGACTTCCCTTAACCGTTCCTGTGACACCTGAGGTTCCTCTCTGGTACAGACACCCCCAGGGGTCTATGAAGGGCTACCCTCGCTCTATTTTTTTCACCCTAGGTACAGAGAAGCAAGCACTGTTGCTAGCGGCAGCTGGAGGGACCTCTGTGTCAGCCAAGAGCCACCCCACTGAGAGGAGGCAGCGGGCGCAGCCCAGTCCTTGCACAGCACCCAGCATGTACCTGGCCTTCACCTGCTCTCCATGCGCTCCAGGAGCTGGGCGGAAGGCATTTAAGTCTATTTGACTGTCCCTGTCATCATAAGGTTTACGGATGGTTAATTTATTCTTTATAGCACAGTCATTGATGGCTGTTAAATCACAAATGAGAGCCAATAAAGGGTGAATTGCAGCTGAAATTACACTGTTTATATGACAGCAGAGTGCCGGCTAAAAGATTCATATGCTGCTGATGAAGTATGTTATAAATTTTAATTACCATAGTTTGTACAAATGACATGTTTGAAATGCTATTGAGTAATGTGACCCTGATAATGAAACTATAAAATAAATCATTAACTTTCTGAATGAGCTTTTTTATTTCACTGCTGCACAGAGTAAACTTTTTGGTTTATTCCAGATCAGTCTTTTGACGGTCCCACCCTCTGCCTAGGGCCTCCTCAGTGCCAGTGCACAGGGGTTGGGACCGAGGGGCAAAAGGAGGTGGAGGGACCTCTCCTTGAGGCTGACGCCTCAAGGTAAGGCTCAAGGCTGGGCAAGGCAATCAGCAAGAGGCAGAGAGCTAGATGTCACCTGGAATAAGCCCACCGTTTCCTACCAGCAAGAGGAAAGGGCCCTTCAGTGCACCTGCCCACCCTCGAAAGACCCCCAGCCACTGGCAGCTGGGGACAGGGGCTGAAACTCCAGCAAAGACACCTGTGGCCACACCCCAGCCAGAGCAGCCTCCTTGTGAGTGTCCAGCTTGCAGAGCAGGTGAGAGATTCACATGGAAACTGGACTGCCTTTCCTAGTCCGCAATCAAATGGGAAGAAGAGAAAAAGTTAGCTGGCATTGGGCGCATTTCCCATGGTAAACGTTTCCCCGGCCAACCGTCCTGATATATGGAGTATAAAATAGTCCCTCGTGACATTCCGTGGCACAAGTGCCTACGGTTAAATACCTCTTCTGGAAAAAGCCTAGGAAAGGGACCCCATCAGGCGCCACTGTTCCCCAGGGAACATGGGTTTCTTCATTCTGCCAGGCAGAAGTTGCAAGGGTAAGTTGGACAGAACTGAGACTATATAGGCCCTTAACACCTCGAGAGAACCTAGACCTCCTTTGGCCTAAAAACTCTCAGTGTAGGAGTGGAGATAGGAGGGGACAGAGAAACAGGGGGAAAGATTTGACTCCCAAATGTGGATAAATTCCAGAAGAAAGTAGAGTTGGAAAAGCCAACCAGTGTTTCTCTATGGCCAATTCAGATGGCCATGTCACTTAGCATGGAGGACATGGCCGGCATGGGGGCTGGGGACAGACCAGGAGGTGTTACCCACATGACCCAGGCTAAGTCAGAGGGGGAAGGAGCTGTCTCCTCACTGTGTGGCCAGAGCACCCCACGGCCAGGCCTGACAGAAAGCACCTTGTGGCTGATAGTCTAGATACAGCCAGCAGCCCCAGCTCCCCTTCCTGAGAAAGATCACCTCTCTCCTCTGTAGATGGGCTGTCTGGCCCAGGAATAGGAAAGGCACTGTTTCCTCCATCCAGAGCAAATCTGCTCCCTGGGGAGCACATTGCAACAGGCAAACCCGGGGGACAGTCCCCTCTGGGACTTTCCTCTCAAGGCCATGACCAAGCTGCTTATCACAGTCGCTGACATTCAAAGGCTTCCTGATGCTACGGGGCTCTGCTCAGCCCCCAGTGGCGAAGAGGAGAGCATGGACTACACACTGCCAGGGATAAGTGAATGGGGGGACAAACCTGAGAAGAGGCTTGTCACAACACGCAGAGGGCACGGGCACCTGGAACCAGACCAGAGCCCAAGCGCTTTTATGATCCAGCGGGGAAACTTCAAGTATGACTGGCTATTTGATGACGTTCGGGAATTATTATGACGTTTTTAAAGTTCTTGAGTGGTGCTGTGGGTTTTCTTTTGTTTTAAGGCTTATGAAATGAAATGAAAACAGATGGTAAAGTCTGATCGCTCCTGATAGCTGTTGTTTCCTCCAAAATAGTACAAGGCAGGAGAGGATGGGGGATGGTTGGGTGAATAAAGGAGGTCATGAGATGGTGTTCCTAACACTGGTAATGGGTGCGTGGCAGTTTATTAGGCTGTCCTTAATGAAGCTTAAATTACAACAGCACAGAGAATAAGCATAAATGCCTCAAGGCCCTCGTCCTCGAAGTCCACTGCAATGTCCATTTTTCAATGCTTTTGATGTAACACCTACGGCTACATACCTCTTCCGGAGAAAACCTAAAGCTCTGGGGAAAGCCTTGGAGTCTACAGGCCGCAAAACCACCAACATCCCTGCTATCTCTTGGAGGGGTGTTTCCTGAGATATGTGGGAACAGTGAACACTTTCTTTTCCTTTTGTTGTAGGAGAGAGTTTCAGTAAGGAGGAGTCCAGCCTCAGTATGTGGCCAGCCCACTGGGGTGAAGCAGGCAGCTTCTAGACCTGGAGTGTGTCTCTGGCACAGCTCCCTGGCACCTGGGAGAAAGTATACCCCTGGCAGAACTAGGCCTGTGCATCAGCCTCCTCAGGTCCCTCCAGTTCTTGGAGCCCTAACTTTCTCATTTGTAAATCCAAGGCCGCCCCAATCTACCTACTTCAAAGGATGTAAGGGTGGCATACAACAAAGAACAGAGCCCAAGGGGGTGGAGGGTACAGAATCAGAAGACGCTGATGCTCTACACTGTGCTCTGCCTCAGCCACAGCTTCCCTCTTCACAGCTAGAGTTGCCTTCCACAGGTGGCTGTAATCCCAACACACTCATGGAAAACTCCAGAATACACAATGCATGCATTTGAACTGTGCATCATTCTGAGAAGTGTAATAACATCTCATGTTGTCCTGGTCTCTCCTGCTTGTGACATAAATCGTCCTTTTGCCCAGCATATCTGTGTTCTACAAACTATACATCCATTGGGAAGAGAGAGAGAGAGAGAGAGGAGATCATGTTTATGTAACTTTCATTACACTGAATTACTATAATTGTTCTATTATTAGCTGTTGCTGATTTCTCACTGTGCTTAAAGTATAAGTTCCCTTCCATCACAGGCACCCATGTATAGAGCCTAGTACTAGTGGCAGTTTCAGGCGTCCTCTCAGGAGTCTCAGAATCCATTCCCCGTGGACAAGGTGGAACTACTGTGATTAAATCCCAACTTGAAGAAAAAGAACCCAGGAGAAGAACTGCAGTTGAAAGCAAGACCCTGAAGGCAGTGTACAGTTTCTACAAGTCTCCATCTATGCTGGGGTGGGCTGATTAGTGACACAACTGCCTTTAGATCGCCATGCTCCTGTAGGTGACCTTTCACCCATAAAGTATGTAATCCCTCAGCATACTGCTGTAAGTAACCCCAATAAATCGATAGGTTCTCCAAGTCGAACTTACTTGCGATTCTTACTTCAGTCTGTTACCTATCTGGGTGAATAGATATTCATCCACATCTCCCCAGGAAAAGTTCTATACAACACATGGATTAACTCTACAGTTATGACAAATTTCCTAGTCTCTGTTGCCTCGAGGTCTTCTACCACAAAGGTGGGGTTGTTGCAAGCATTTGTTGAGCCAATAATATGTAAACAACTAAGAACAATAGTAAGTGTCATATAAGTTGTTATTATTAATCATTAGTATTGCTCTATAATGGTGTACTGTATGTCAGTACTATTAAAGAGACCTTGGAATATTATAGTGGGATTGAACCTGAGAAGTTACGTACTCTCAGCTTCGTTTTTCTGGCACTCCTGATGATGATGTGACATCTAGAATCACACGCAAGGTAGTGGCAGAACCAAGCCAGGAACATAGCTCTGGTACGTGCACCCCAGTAGGGAGGTGGCGATTTCTTCTTCTTTACTGCCATTTACCTGTAGAGAGACCCGTGCTGTGTCATGGTGTCCCCAGCCCAGAGCTGTGAGGTGGGCAGCAGGCCCAGAAGCCCCCACCAGAGCCTCCCTGATTTGCACTGTGGAAGGGCTATGCCAGTTGGAAGAGTATCTACTGCTCGCTGGGCCTTCCTCAAACCCTGGGGAATGAGGCACAGGAAATCCAGAGCTCCTAACATGACCTTTGCTTCCCCGGCTTGTTCCCAGAGTGGGCAGCCTTTCCAATACCTTCTCTCAGACTTATCAGCCACAAAAACATTTTCAAGGCGATGGTGCAAGCTGCCCTACTTACCATTAAGAGAAAGGACCACATTATTGCTGTTATAAACCATTGATTAAGGTTTATAATAGCAATAATCCCCTCGAAATTCATTGTTACTGCAGTTAATGACCAGTTTATTAGAGCGTTAACCATCCTTGGCAATGGGCTGAGTCGTTTAATGTGGATAACGACCAATTTCTCAAGGATTATTGCTTAAATAACAATTCTTTGTGAGATGTATGTGCCACCACAAGGTGCGGCTCCGGCTGGAAGCTTCTTCTCAGAAATAATTGTTAATTATTTCCTCAGAATTGCACCACTAGCACCATACCTAGCAACCCCCAAACAGTATACTCCTTGTGGTAATGCTTCAGGGACACCACAAAGTTGAACTGGGGCCTGAGGTGGAGACTGTCCTTCTACGAGGGAGCCAGAAATAGAGCTGCCCTCCCACCCCTCAGAGGTCCTTGGGCCCCTCAGCAAAAACTCCACTGGGAAAGACATGTCTGTTTTTTTTTTTTTTTTTTTTTTTTTTTTCATCTAGGCTGCTCCATCCCTGTCTCTACATTTCTACAAGCTCAAGTCCCCAACTCCCTTAGTCACCTTCTCATTGTTGGGACAGAATACCTGACACCTACACTTTAAAAAGAAAAGATTTATCTTAGCTTCTAAAAAAAAAAAAGTTTTATCAGCTTATTTCTCAGGTCTCAATGGTCAGCAGTCACGGAAGGACATGGCGGAGGGCCTCGCCAGTGGCAGGGCAAGGCAGAGGTAGGGAAGAAGCCACGGTAAGACTATGTCCTTCTGGACACATCCTCCATGGTCTGCTCTACCCTACCAGAGCTACCTCCTAGTAGCATGTGAAATCCATAGATTAATTCTCATGAGCCACTTAACCCACCACGCTCCAATGGACTTCCAAATACATGAGGCTTTTGGGAAACTTCCTAGATCCAAACCATCACACCCACCCGTGCCCTTGACAGATGGAAAAAAGAAGGGTCAGTCAAGAGTGCGTGGGAAAGGGCCAAGGAGTGGCAACTGTGAGACACTCCCAAGCAAGCATGCACCTCCACATGACCACCCAGTTTCTAGGAGATCCGGGAACCATGGCTGCAAACAACGGCTGATACTCACTAGTTCAAACAGAGCTGAAAGATGTCCCCTGCAGCCACTGAGCTGCCTTGGAGTCTGCCTCAGGTATTAAAAAATAATAATAATTGAGGTCACTTTACATGCTTCATTGCTTGGCTAAGGCTCCAAGAAGATATGGTATGATTACGTATCACAACAGATCACAATCATCTAGGCCACTGTCCTTGCTGTACAGGTGAGACCCAAGGGCCAGAGAGGTTAGAAGACTGGCCTAAGTCACAAGCCACTTAGACAGGTGCTGGAATCGGGTCTTGATCTCCATTTTCTGATAACAACCTTGACACCACCTTTTTAGACTGACCCAAATGAGAAACTTTGTCTCAACAAACAATAAAAAGATCACAACCCCATCAGGGAGACCGTTCAGAAAGGAAGTGGGTCTGAGACCATAATCATTTAAACAAATGTCTCAGAAGAAGCCAGAGGTTTCCTCCTCCTCCTCCTCCTCCTCCTCCTACTCCTCTGACTTTCTTTTTGTATCTAGCTCAATCCAAGCATCTCATCCTATTAACTATTTTCTATCACTTTACATTAACACTGGTATTTCAATAAGTTTTTTCTGACATGATGTGAAAGTTACTGATATGATTACATTCTAATTGCATTATATTAACTAAAATAAATACTAATAGGGTGTGAACCTAACATAATAAGAGAGCAAATTGCTATCACAGTGCCAGCACAGGCTACAGGAAGATCTGCTGATTCACCCAACAGACATACACTAACGGCCTGTTACATGCTGTTATGTGTTGAACACTAAGACAACATCCTTTGTTCCCATTATCTCCAAAAATGTATTTGGGATAGAAATTGAAAGGCAAGTATTCCAGCTCCCCTGCATCTCCAGATCCTTTAACTTCTCTGTTTATAATTTGTGGTATTGGGGACTGTGCCCGGGATCTTTACACTGAACTACATTCCCTGTTCTTTTTTTCTTTTTTTTAATTTTTGAGACAGGGTCTCGCTAAGTCACTAGGTTGCTCAGGCTGGACTGAAACTTGCACTCCTTCTCGCCTCCCTCCCAGACTGAGTAGCAGGATTTGTTACCTGGAGTTAACGTCAAGGTGACAAACACATTCTCTAAGGCCGCAGAGAAGTTCCAGGAAGTCACTGTCACCTTCATTTTTAGGCACTGACCCACATTCATCTTTGTGGCCAGATGAACCCACCAGAAGTGTCTGTCAGTTTGCTCACATCAGACATGTCAAACCTGACTGAAACCAAGAAGGGAACCTTCCCTTCTCTTCCCTTTTCTGCTTTGTCCCTGAGCCCAGTCAAGGTTCCATGTCACAGTGGTGACATTGAACCCTTTTCCCAAAGTCATGAAGTTCATGAATCCAAATGTCAACATTTCCATCTTAAGTTATCAAACTGAAGCCATGATTATGTCTGTTAGATAAAATTCTTATTAAATTGTAGTTCTGTATCTGACACCCACAGTCCCGACTTCATTGCTATCCATATGTTCACAGGATATTACGATATTTATTTTTATAGCCATGAAGATAGTGGATCAATTATGAACCACGTTGAACTGCACATAGGTTCACTATGTCAAGAAAATAAGTTAACGTGTGTGAAGTGTTCTAAAGAATACTTGGTATATAGTAATAACTATTAGCAGCTATTACTTTTGTCTATTCTGCAAAGCCCAATACCAAATGTGATAAAAAAATCAATCTCCAATTTCCTGTATATAACTATAAAAGAAGTCTAGTAAGCCCAATAATGAAAATGAAACCAATATAATTTAATGTGTTCAGTAATTGTCTGAACTGTAACTATTTCACCATGGGGATGTACCTGTATGTATGTGTCAGTGGCATGATTTATGTAAGAATTTTGAACAACGTGGCTAATATAACTTATCTCAATATAATGTATCAGTCACTACCATCCTTGCCTTCAGAGGGCCAGAGCATCAGAGAAGGTCTTGAGTCCAAAAACAAGAATTGTTTTTCTCTACCAAGACTTGCGAAATCTACTAAGGTTTATGCCTCTACTCTGACCTCAGTTCCTTTTCACAATGTGTATAGAGCATTTCCACCAAGCCAAGGACTGTGCTAAGCCCTAAAGATACTAAAAAGAAAAGCAGCCTTGGTGCCCCAGGGCAGCTCACAGATCAGAAAAGGCAGCAGGTAAGGAGCTCAGCAGGAGGGGCTGTGATTTCCCTGAACACCCCAGAACCCAAGGAAGGAGCGGGAGAAAAGGGAGGGCTGGAGCAGATACAAGCACAGGAGCGATTGCTTGTGCTTAGCAAGAGGGGGCACTTCTGTAAGAAGATAACATCCAAACTGTACCTAGACCGGGTAGGCTAAGGGCATGGGCTAAACATTCGTTTAAGGAACCAACAAAGCAGACACATGTAGGGAAGATGGAAGTTGGGGAGGGGCAGAGACTAGGAAAAAAGGGAAGGAAGAATGGTGGGACAAAATAAATAGCTCATCTTTGATGAACTTATTCAAAATTTAACTACAAACTCCAGAAGAGGCTTAATTTCAGCATGTGCATGTTACTGTCATAGTTAAGAACAACAACGCTTTCTAAGGTTTAAGCCTAATAGGGAAGGCCTGCAATCCCAGCACTCTGGGAGGCCGAGAAAGGAGGATTGCACGTTCAAGCTCAGGCTGGGCAACTTCACAACGTAGGGAGAAACTGTCTCAAAATCAAAAGAAAAAGAGAGACAGAGAGAAAGAGAAAAGAAAAAGTTGGGTGGGTAGATTAAGGCCCTGACTTTCATCCTCACATCACAAAAACAAACAAATTTATACATAAATAAATGACCAATTAAAGACTAAAGGTTAATATCTAGGGCCAAGACAGGAAAGAATGCAGCTCTCATTGGATAGCCAACAACTGAAGCAGGATTTTTCAAAGCAGGAAAGGAAGAAGATGAACCAACCAGAAAAGGCCCAGAAATGCAGAGGGTGTTGGGGCTGGAAAGCCCGCAGGCGTCGCCATTACTGCATCATCCTGCTTCAAAGCCGGCCTCAGATGACCGAAAGGCATTGCTAGCTTTTGACTTTATTCTCAGGAGGTTCATTTCAATATTTGGGAAAGGCTCATGTATTTTATGAAG
Organism: Ctenodactylus gundi; assembly: GCA_004027205.1. NCBI lineage: Eukaryota > Metazoa > Chordata > Mammalia > Rodentia > Ctenodactylidae > Ctenodactylus > Ctenodactylus gundi. Next base: position 110,540 of record PVKB01000732.1, on the reverse strand, counting down.
GCATCTTAGCACCTTATAGCTAGAAGGATTTGTTTAAAAAATAAATATATATATATATATATATGCGTATGTATATGTATGTATGTATGTATATATGAAAAAGGCCCAGAAACTCGTCTTCAGCAACCATGTGGTTGATCACCATGCCCTTTTCCAACCTCTAGAGTCCCAGGAGGCTGCTACTGGACCCCGCTACCTCCTGGGATCTCAGGCAGAAGGTACCATTCTAACAGGGTGGTTTTCCTTCTTTTTGCCCTGAGATATGGAGGGAGTAAGAGAGATAGTTACTCTTTTGTAGTGGTTTTCTTTGGGTGGTTTGTTTTAAGTGACAAATTTTCAACAGGGCTATATCTTTCTGGGCTTATTTTTTACATTTTTCTATCTGAGTTTTTATTATTGTGGTATCTCTTCTTGGCTTTGTAGCTGCGTTGGGTCTCTAAGCCTTCCTGCTCATGGGACTAGCCCACAGCAAGCCCAGGAACTGACCCAGCCTTCCTCCCTTCCTCCACCCCAACTCAGCTGTGACCCAAGTAGGTGGAATCATGCTGCAAGCTGCCTAAGCTGGGGAGGGTGGAAGGGTCTTCAGAATTAGGGTGCATTCTGGGTGAGAAGCCTGGAATTCCAGAAGCAGCAATTCAGATTTTCTCAGGGGCTCAAGTCCCACCTGGCAGCTCTCTGGTTAACGCAGGTGGGGGTGAGAGGTCAGAGCTAAATTCCCATCCAGCAGGTTTGACAGGTACATAGCATGGAGCAAGACGAAAAGCCCCAATTCCACTCCTTAATTAAAAACATTTTTCATTCCAAACCTATAAAAGGCAGATGTGCCGCATTCCCCCAACCACAGATCGCTGCTTTATATTGAGTTCTGCAGCTCCAATTCTTCTTTTCCGGAGCCTGGAAAGACAAGGCCATCAAAGCACAGTAGAATCAGCGTCTAGTCCTCCACCTCCTCCCCCCCCCACCACCACCCCCGCCTCTGCTTCTTTGGGGGACGAATGCTTATTTCCGTCTTTTCAGGGGGCATGAGTTGTAAGCTTCTCATGACACCTCCTTGCCGAAACACCGCAGAATGGAGCCCATCTTCCAGAGAGACAGGAGGCAGCTCTTCTATTTTATTATTCTAAAATGCCTTTTAACCTGGATTACACATAAAAAGAAAAAAAGGAGAACTAGAAAAACAACCAGGCAGTTCCAGTTGATTGACCACATTGAGGTTGTGCGTTATTGAATAGCTCCGGTCCTTTTCCACCTGACATGTCTAGAACACAGATCTCTGGAGGGAGAATGGGTGAATCACTTGCCACGTGGAGGTCGGAAAAGAAAAAAAAAAATGGACTAATGACTTGCTCATGGTGTTTTCCTACCTTTGATGAGTCCTTTACTCCTCAAATACCTCGAGTTAAGATATTCCATTTGATAACATGATGTGGAAATTTTCAGGTCAAATTCAGAGTATCATTGCCTGTGTTTACTACTTGCTATAGTTTGGATCTTAAATGCACACCGCCTCCAGGATTCACTTGTTCAAGGTTTGGTCTACAGACCACAGTGCAATAGGGCAGTGGTGGAACCTTTAAGAGGTGGGGTCTAGCTGGAGGACATTAGGTCTTTGGGGGTATTCCCTCAAAGAAAATTGGAAGAGCCAGCATCTCTCTCTCTGTGTCACATGCACACACACACACACACACACACACACACACGCACACACACACATTCTCTCGCTCTCTTCCCTCTCCCTCTTTCCCATTCTCCCCTCACTGTGAGGTAAGCAACTTTCTGCGTCAGGAACTCCCACTACAATGTGCTGCCTTGCCACAGGCTTAGAAGCAACAGAGACAACTGGTCATACACTGAAACTTCCAAAACTAGGAGCCAAAATAAACCCTCCTTCTTTGTAAGCTGATTATCACAATTATTTTGTTACAGCAATGGAAAGTTGCCTAGCGCACTGGTGAATTAGCTATCAACGACTCTGCTTTGGTAGAGGAAAAGAGCAGATACTCCTACTGTTTATTTGAGCTGATTGTCTTCTTAAAGGATCCTCATGGGTTTTTAGTTTGAGGTACTGTGCTTTATTCTCAGGGGTACTATATGCCTCTCAAGGGCAGGAACACCAGATCTTGCTTGCTGTTTCTACACAGCACTCAGCCAATAATGCCCTGAATTCAAGGGCAACCTCCAGGGGGCTGTGGGCAGGTGGATGGGAGCATTTCTACCTGCAGAGCCCATGGTCGTCTCACGTTGTCGACTTTCTCTTTCTAGATTCCAACTGAATTGTCTTATTAAATGTTAAAAAAAGAAGAAGAAGAAAGAAAGAAAAAAGAAAAAACAAAGCCTTACCTTCAGGAGTGACACCCAATGCAATCAATAAAATTGAAAGAGAAAGGAGCCCAAGGCACCCACAGGACACTTCTAAGATTTAATTGTTCCACAGAATTTTAAACAAGTAGTAGAAAGAAACTAAATTGCGCGGAACCAAATATTTTGCCCCAGGCTTTTAATTCATCTCACTTGCCAGTTCCCAGGGGCTAGTGCCAGCAAGCGGAGCTCGGGACTTTCCAGCCCAGACAGAGACTGCACTCCACGCAAGCTAAAGAACCTCCCCATCTCCTTGAAATGGGGCAGTTGATCAAAGTCTTCCTTACTGTGAAGACACGGGGTTCAAGGACATAGCTGGCTGAGCAGGGCTGAAAGACAACATTTTGCCAAACACAGGGCATACCTTCTGGCTCATTTCTCAGAAATAAAAGATCTTTCGGGGAGCTGGAAAAAGGAAGGTCCTGAGTGATGGGGAGCTGGTCCCCAAGAGGCTGGACTGCATCACGTACGGCAGTGGACATCGAGGAACAGCACATGCCAAGCCAGGGGTGTGTAGGCCAGAATACTACGGCTATAGAGTCTGGAAGCCTCAAGACATTTCCCTGTGCTTCTTGCAGGCTGAGGAATCTGCTAATGAGCCATGTCTGCTTTCTCCTGGCCAGAGCACTCAGGAGAGAAGGAATCCCACAACTCCCTGGGAAAACCTGCCCCAGGCACTCCACAGAGACACAAGCAAAGCACAGGTGAGAGTCTCTCCTGTTCTGTCAGTGCAAAGAATCCATTATGCATTGTCTATTCTTTTCTTTCTTTTTTTTTCTTTTGTACTTTTTTTTTTTTTTTTTTTTTTTTTTTTTTTTTTTTTTTTTTTTTTTTTTTTTTTTTTTTTTTTTTTTTTTTTTGAGACAGGACCTCATTAAACTGCTAAGTTGCCTGAGCTGGGCTTCAACTTGTGATACTCCTCCTGCCTCAGCCTCCCAGAGTGCTGGAATTACAGGCCTGTGCCACCAGGCTGTGTGTCACTTGTCTATTCACAAGGTGGGTGCTGTGTCAGGAAACCGGAGGATGCTTACGTGCTCACTGATGCCTTGGAAATCTTGTTGCAAGGAAGTTTTAGACAGCAGGACAAGGGAAACTTAGAAGGCCACGGAGGCGGAATGCCTGAGAACAGCAACCAGTTGAGTTTGGTGGGCCAGCCAGAGGCTCTTAAAGTTGACCTATCTCTCCTAACTTTGAGAAGGTTGTTTATGTAAGCCTCAGCTTCCTCATCTGTAAACAGAAACAACAGATCTTTCTCCACAGAGCTATTGTGATGTTCAATGATAGAGAACATGGAACTGGGCTGTCCCTGGCACTTAGTAGGTGCTCAATAATAGATATCACTTTAATAATAACAATTAGTAATTACAGGCTGGAAGGTAATAGCCTGTGGAGAGAGGCCATCCACACATGGGGCCAGTGGCCTTCAAACTGTATTGAAGGAAAATGAATATTCAGTAGTTTGCCAAGAGAGGCCTCCAAGACTGATGGCCCTCCCAATCCCCGCAACACTTTCCAACAGGGCTTTTGCTTATGTCCAAATGTAGCCCTGGCACCTGTCCAGAGACACAATTCAAGAGAACACTCTAGTAATAATATAGTTCCTTTATGCACCGGCACTTAAAGAAGATCTTTGTGCATCGTAAAACTATTCAGGGAATCACCACACCTAGGTATCCAGAGACCCTGCCACAAAAACAAAAATGGGTTCTGAACCATCTGACAAAAACACGGCAGCTTTATTCAGTGAACACGAACTGCTTTGCCCTAGCACAGCAGTGTGGTCCACAGCACTGGCCCTGAGGACATGGGCACCCTCAGACTGGCCAGACTCCATTCTCCACCACGTGTGTGCCCACGGACAGAACTGTGGGTTTCTTGTGAAATTAGAAGATATTTGTAGAGCTCTTGGTAAGTACTCCAAAAGAGATTGCTTTGACCTTAGTAGTAGTAGCAGTAATAGTGGTGGCGGTAGGAGCAGTGGTACCAGTGGTGGTGATAGGAGTAGTGGCAGTAAAGGTAATAGTATTGTTTTCTGCTGTCATTTGGACCTTGAACATCTCCCAGTGGCACATATGTTAAAGAGTTGGCTTCCAGCCTATGGCATTACTGGGAGATGGTGGACCTTTTAGGAAGTGGAGCATAGTGGGAAGGAGTTAAGTCATTAGCAGTGGAGGTGTGACCTGAAAATTGATACTGGGGCCTTGGTCACTTTCTGTTCTCTTTTCTGTTTCCCAGCCATATTAGTGAGTAACTTTTTCTTTACATGGTCCTGTATGATGTGCTGCCTCCCCACAACCCCAAAAGGAACAAGGCCAACTTACCATTGACTGATCCTTCTGAAGACGTAAACCTGTCCTCTTTATAAGTTGTTTTTCTCAGGTATTTTGTCACCATGACGAAAAGCTGACTAATACACTGTCTCACTTCAAGAATGCCAAAGAGTTAGCCCAGATAGAAAAATCAAACTTTCAGCTCAGGAAAAAAAAAAAATAAAATAAGAACAGTAAACCATCAAAAAGGAGGAAGCCACCAGAATAACGAGGTGCTTCTCATTATTCTTGTCTTAGGATTCAGCCTGACCGGTTTAGGGTCATCACTGAAAGGTGTACTACAATGAATGACATATTTTGAAACCAGTAGTTACTTTTAGGGCATGAAAAATCAGGCTGCATTCTATAAGGGCTCGATTTTGTCATTGGCTGGCTGAGCACCACCCAACATACACAAAAACACACACGTAAAACACACGCAATGGGTGAACGTTACTGGGAGCAGGACTCCCACAGAGATTTCATCCAGATTCAACCAGTCCCTAATTTCGCATCTCCTGCTAACTCTACAGAGAGGGTCCTAGTGGTAAAGTCCCTGAGGGTGAGTGATGACTGATGACAAGGTCCAGCCCAGCAGCAGCCATCGTCCCCCACGCTGCCCAGCCCATCAGCGCTCACTGGGCAGTGGCTGCTGTACCGGGCATAGTAAGAAACGTGAAGGATGGGAAAGCCAAAAGCCCTGCCCTCAGGTGGCCCCGGGGCGTGTGAGAGGGAAGTGCAGGACACGGCCGAGGATACTTAAATACTAAAGCGGGACCCCTTCAAGCCCAGACGCCGTGGCTGTACTGGTTTGAACACCCAGGCAGATCCTCAGGAGCCATTCCGCTCTAGCCAGTACATGGCCATCATCATGCTAATGGACACCAATGGATTTGGGGCTGTCTTTCAATTATCCAACGCTCTATAGTATGGCGCCTGCGTTCCTTATACATCTGGGGAGTGTCGCTGTGCTCGGCTAATTTAACAAGAAGCAGTAACTGGAGCCTGTTAGGAGTGCCCCCCCCCCCCAGGACCACCCATTAGGCTGCTGGCTCCAGCTGCCCTCACAGCCCCAGCACTTGTTCAGTGCCTGCTCCTTTCCCTGTGCCCACCACCCCTCCAACCTGTCCCCAAGTGCCACCAGCAATTTTCCAGATCACTGAGGACCTGATGGCTTGTTTGTGTCACAGCACTGATGCGTTCAGCTCCGATTTCCATCTACTCCTGATCTTCCAGGATAAGCAGAAAGGAAAAGGAGATGTGTTTTCCCCGAACTGCAGCACCGAGTCTCCAACACTGGGCGGGGGCTGGCCCTGTGCGTTTCCACTGCAGAGGTGACTAACTGCAGGGAGGGCCAGCGGGTCGGTGACCAGCTCCACTTCTCGCTCTGCTGAGGATGAGAGCGACAACAGGGCCTGGGTTGTTATCTCAGCTGCTGCGGGAGGAAAAGAGGAGTGTCTTTCAGGGCACCTGGATCCTCCTGCCTGCGCATTTCCTAGCAGCCCGCTTGGGTCACAGGGGAGCTGCCCCTCTTTTCCACCTACATGTTATTCCAGCCATAAATCCAAGTGACAAGTTGAACTTTCCTCAATTGACATGTTTACAAGGGAAGTCCACATTTGACAGGAAAATTAAGCCTATCAATCACCTAACGAGCTCGTTAATGAATGGTTCTCTGATCTCCTCTGGTAGTTGGGTTTATTGATTAGAGAGGGGGCAGCCCCAGCCCCTTCCCCCACCCTGCGCCCACTCCCCAGCAGCCCCCTTCTCCAGATGTGGCTGCCCTCTGACCTCCCTCTGCCACTCCGCCCCCTCCTGCCTGCAGCTCACAGAGGGTTCTGGTTCAGGGTTTATCAGGAGGTCAGACCCCCTCCTGGCTCTGTTCTCTGACAGAACAAAGGGAACAGATGCAGGCTGGGCCTCCAAGCACCCACCCGGCATATGGAAGCTATCTCCCCCGTCCCAGTAATTACCCAGGAGCTTGCTTGTTCAATGGCTTTGCTTTTTATTGCACAGAAACCACCCTATTCCCCAACATAAAACATTTTAATGGTGTCTCCCTCCGGGGTTTCTGGGAGAGGTCCTGTCAGGTATAAAATGTACAGAGCCCCCTCTGACAGCCCACGAGGGCAAGGCCTTCCACAATTAAAAGAGGGGGACAGCGTGGGGAAAGTGCTGGTGGCAAAAGAAAGTGAGGGTCTCATCAGATTTGGAAGGTCCTGTAGCATTCAGGGAGAACTTTCTGGAGTGTTTAGAATGGTAGGAGAAAGGACTAAAATTGATTAAAAACACAGCCAGTTTCCTCCCACTCCCAGCACAAAGGGAGAGAAAGCCTTAGAGTCTTGAGGTCAGGCACCAAAAGCTGTCAAGTGATTATTTTGTGCAGGAATAAGCAATTAATGCAGATCATGAAAAGGCCTGGCACATGCTATGCACTAACCTAATGTCAACAACTCTACTCTGCCTTCCTTGCTGCCCCCAAGAGGTCAGATCTCACTTGCTCACTCCAGGGCATAAACTTAGATAAAGGAACTAGACCACAGAATAAGGCAAGAAATGAGCCATTGGCTGGAAATGGCCCGTATCTTAACACCCTCCACCAAAAGAAACCCCCTGCCTGGGCCTCAAAAGTGAGGTAATGGAGGACTCCACTGCTTCCTCTCTGAAGCGTGTGTTGGGCCATTTGTAGAAGGTTGGCTGAGTCTATAGTAATCCAAGAGGACGTGTTCATTTCCTAAGAGCACCACAATAAGTTATCTCACACTGGCTAGCTTAAAACAACAGAAAAGAATTCTCTCAGAGTTCTGGAAGCTAAAGACTGAAACGAAGGTGTCCAGAGGCCCACACTCCCTCCAAAGGCCCTAAGGAAGACTTCCTGGACCTCTGCATCTTCCGGTAGTGGTCAGCAAGCCTTGGACTTGGTGGCTTGTGGCCCCATCACTCCTTCTCTTCCTTTGTCCTCACATGCCCTCTTCCCTGTGCCCATCTGTCCTCTCTTCTTTTTGGAAAGACCTTAGTCATTGGATTTAGGGGCCACTCTAAACCAGCATGAATTCCTCCGAACTGATCACATTTCCAAAACCTGTATTTCCAAATAAGGTCACGCTCTGAGATTCTGGGGGGAAGTCAAATTTTCAGAGGAATCCTATCCCATCTGGTAAGGAAGTAAAACAGTCAAGGAAAGAGGGCAACTTCAGGTGTCAGGATGACCCTCCTTGCCCCCCAACAGACCCCTTTTGTGCAGGTCGCAGGAAGGCTCACATCTGGGCCTCTCTTGTGGGCTAAGAAAAGACTGAGGAATGAAGGAAGCACTGGGGAAGACAGGAAGCGAATTGTACTAAGGTAAATTGCAAATCCTAAAAAATATGAAGAC
>PVKB01000732.1:0-97500 GCA_004027205.1 Ctenodactylus gundi | reverse complement strand
GACAAAATATTACAAACTAGTTTTTAAATTGATAATTCTGTATGACTTCCAAGGGATGTCACAAATATCCAAATGGTGCTTGGCAGAAAATAGGTTCCCCACCCCTGCTTAGAGTGTGACATCTTGCTGAAGCAACTGAAATAAGTTTTACCCAGTAAAACTAAACCGGCAGACTAAAGGTCAGCCATCAGGAAGTTCCCACCCTAAACACACACACAGAATACAGCATCTCTTTGTTAAGGCTGATGAATTTAGAGGAGTTAATAAGGAGTAAATTAGCTGACTTAGCAAGTGATGAGGATCCTTGGAAAGGTCACACCCACCTCCAAGAGCTGAATCGTTCCCCAGAACTGGCCTTCGCACCAACTCTTCTGCCTATGAGGCACCTGTGCACCTTCTGCCTGTCAGGGAGCCTGCCTTCTAGACAGTAAGAGAGTGGCATGTTGTGTGGAGTAATCACACTGGCACAACTTGATCTCATATTTCTCTCTTGCTAATACAGTTGGTCCCCTTACAATGGATGATATAACTTAGGACTTTTCAACTTGAAATAGCGTGAAAGTGATATGTATTCAGTAGAAACTGTGCTTCGTATTTGGAATTTCATTCTTTTCCAAAGCCAGCAGTATGCAGTATGATGTTCCTTACATGCTGGGCAGCTCCTAGACAGCCCTGCCAGAACCCGGGGACAGCACCCGACACCACAGTGTAGCACTGCGTGTCCGAGCTGGGGTGCATCTAAGTTAGGTGTTCAGTGCATTTTTGACCTATAACATTTTTTATTTTTTGGGGATTCGATGCGATCATAGGTTGAGGAACATCTGTGTCTATAATTACCCAGGACATGTTATAATAGGTAGGCTCGATATCTGTTATCTTGGAGCAGGTCAAAAGAGGTTAATAGTTGTTGCCTTTAAAAGAAGAAAGATGGGATGAGCAGGGTGACAGATGTGTGTGTTTGTGTGTTTGTGTGTGTGTCTGTGTGTGCGTGCGCACGTGTGCACATATGTGCATAAAGAGAGCCAAAGAGGAGCAAAATCTAGAACTAAGTCAACACTGGGGAAAATAATTCAAGAGTGACGAAGACATGCTTTTTAGACACTAATCCCTGTCATTGTTTACTTACTAGTAATGCGTGTATGGTTAATGCTGTGTCTAGGTCAAAGACTGTCGGATTCAAAAGGCAAGAAGCGGACATAGGCTTAGACACTCTATTTCTTGGGCTGACCAGCTTTCAGAGGCATGGGAATGCCATGCGTGCCAGGCAGGAATTTTGGTTGGATGTTGAGCAAGGACTAACAAGAGTCAAGGAGGCACAGGCCCCCTTTGCCAGGCTTGTCCCAAGGAGGACTCGGGGTTTGTGCAGGATAGGGAAAGAACAGAACACGGCAGGACTGACAGTTTCCTTCCTGACTGCCCACCCTGGGCAGCTCGGGAGCTCGGTGAGGCAGGATGCCTGTGAAGGGAGGGGAGGAGGGAGGTAGACACAGGAGCCTAGGGCCTCTTGCTGCTGCACAGGCAGCGTGGAGAGAATGACAGCAGAGATAGATGAGCGCCGGCAGCCAGGGTCTGCTCTTACACAAACTGCCTTCATCAGCAAGTCGCTGCTACCATCCGTTAATCTTCTCGCGAAGGTACATTTGTACATTTCCTTTCCTGGTAACCTAATCTACCATCTCCTTCATGCATACATGCTATGAGTTTTTTAAGGGATGGAGCTGGGGGGTGATGTACTCACCAGGAACCAGTCTACCCAGCTGTGCACTACAACTGAATTAAAATGAGGGAGGCTTCACTGCATTAGAGGCAGTAAAGGAACACCAACCAAACTGCCCTCCCTACTCCCCACATTTAAAAAAAAAAGATTGTCAATACAAAGCACTGTAAACAGACTAATATATATATATTATATATATATAATATATATATTATATATATATGTAGATGGATATAGATAAATACACTATTATTAGAAGTAATATGTAATTATTTAAGACATGCATAGGTCTTCTATAGCTATATAATTTCTAAGATGATTTACCAATTTCATTTTAGTTGCAGCAGAAATAGAATCAGAGAGGTTATAAGGTGAAAGACTTCACTCTGTTTTTACCCTACCTCAAATACTCAAATATATAGCGTATCACACACACACACACACACACACACACACACACACACACACCTCTTACTAAATGTACCTGGAATAGTCCAATCCTCTTAACTCACATTTAAGAAACTAACCATTTGGTGGTAATATTGTCTAATACTGAAACCCTTTTTCTGTTCCCGGGCTACAAAGACAGATTTTGAGCATGGCTGAGACAGACATATTGGCAAAAACATGAGCACAGCACACACGCATACAAACACAGACCTCCTCACTCCCACTCAACCGCCCACGCATCCCTATGTGCTCCATGTGCCCAAACAGAAACAAAAAGATGCAAACATTCTGACATCACTGAGAAGCCCCAGGATGTGCTTCCTGCAGAGTTAACTGCTGTCTTCCAAGTGTTTCCAACTTAGAAATTTTCTAGCCACCTAAAATGCTGCGTGCTTTGTTGGGCAAAGGAAAAATTTCTGTAGGTGCTCTCCAATCACCGTGAAGGCAGGTGATGGTAGGTACACAGGATTTTAGGATGGGAAGGGCAGGTAACTCCAGCTTACCTCACCTCTTAGAGTCTGACTTCCCCTGCGAACATGTCTGTCTGGAGCCCCAGTCCCTCCGAACCTCTCAACTGCTAAGGAGCTAAGGCATTATGAGTAAATGTCCCATAAAATCCAAGGGCTTTGCGGAGATACTATTTTATTATACAAAGGTAGTTTTCCTCAAGATTTTTTTAGCCCTGCAAAGATATTTGAGAGGAAATATTTTCGACCAAGGGACTTACAGTCTTGCCCTTTGGACATTGCCTTGAGGACATGACCAAGCTAGTCCAGTGGTCCCTGGAACAAGAAAAGAGAAACAAGGACCCACTGGGACAGAACCAGGAAAGCCGAAGTTTGGGTGAGCCCAGGCCCACCCAATCCCGGACCATCTGAAGCCTGCTGAGAATAAATGATTATCATATTAAGCCACTCTTTCTGGTGATTGTTAGACCATGTTTTTGTGTGTTAGCCAATTGGTACAGGAGCCTTCTGTTTTCTCTCAGAACTTGCCCTAAAGTGGCATTCACCTTCATACACATGGGACCAGCCTCACCTCACCTCCGGGGTAGAGTCTCACAGTGGGAAGGGACAAAGGGCAGTAGGTTGGCCCTGAATATCCAGAAAGAAAGCTCACCAGGGCAGGAGGAGTAGAGCAAAGGCCTTTCCTCCCGTTTCCTCCTACCACAGATCCACTCACGTCCCACGTGTGGCCAACATCTGGAAGCCCAGTGCATCCTTTCCCCAACCCCAGCCCAGCGCCCCAAACACAGGAAGAAACTGAGGCCCTCACAGTCTTCATCCGCACAATGTTAGCTGCACCCTTGAGCATGTCCCCAGTGGCTGGAATCTTTCATCACAGGGTCCCACTGCACCAGGTCACATCTGGGCATCCCGCAAGGCACTACCTACCTCAAGGCAGAGACAGAATTACCTGCAAATCACATGGCAACCCCAGAGGCAAGGAACTAGAGTCCACCCAAAGTGAGGAAAGACAGAGCCAAGAAAAAAGAGAGAGAGAGAGAGAGAGAGAGAGAGAGAGAGAGAGAGAGAGAGAGAGAAGCTCAATCACAAAACCGTAGTCTGCTCTGAGATAAATCCCCTGGCCAGCCATTCCTTGTGAGTATTCCTTGGGACTTGCAGTAACAAATGCCAGGTGTCATCTTATGCAATACATGGAGTAGGTTTCCTACAGTGGTGACAGAATGCCCTGGAGAGCAGGGTCCTAAGCCCCCTGAACCTGTAGCCATGAGCTGAGGATCTTCTCCTTGAGGATAAGGCACACGGGTAAGAGGTAGAGCAGCTCACAGAGAAACACAACACTGCCCTCAGGAACACTAGGTACAACTCTGTCCTCCAGGGCCAGAGTCTGGGCTCACACTCTCTGCGTCCTGAATACTCTGGGCCCAGCCTACACATACATCATGCAGGTCAAGGACAAGTCTTTGCCAGTGACGTCAGAGATCCAAGAAGCTTTGTCTCTGCTCTTTTAATTTAACAAAGTGTTGGAAAAGAGGAATGCAAAGGGCTGGAGGTCAGTGTGGCAAGGAGTGAGGAGGAGTCATTGCTGAGACAGGAAAACCGCAGCCATGGGGACCAAACTCTAGTTCACACTGCAAACCGTAGAGGATACATCAAGCACTGAAGCAAACCAGAAATCAGAAAGAAGAAAGCAGAGTTAGAGGGATGTCAGGGGAACTATTTCACCCTGAATGTTACAGACCAAAATTTGGGATGTCTGTGAATTTCATGTGCTGATGCCCTAATCTCTACTAAGGATGAATTAGAGCCTCTAATGAAGTAATTAAGGAAAGATAACTTTATAAGAGCCCTTGTTGGAATAGGATTAGTGTCCTCATAAAAGAGACATGAGGCAGCTCCCTCTCTCTCTTCCTCTCTTTTTCTCTCTCTATCATGTAAGGAGATAGCAAGAAAGTGGCTGTCTATATGCCAGGAAGCAATCCCTCCTGAGGAAGCAAATTATCAACACCTCCATTTTGGAGTTCCCACCTCTAGAACTATACACTAAATCTCTCTTAGGTAAGTCGATGGTATTCTACTATAGCAGCCCAGCCAATAAATATACCCACAGGTTCTAATTACTGCTTGTCCTTGAACTGTTCCAAGATCTGAATCCTTTAGGCATTTGAGCTGTCATGTTGATGGGAGTCCAAGAAGTTCCTATAGCTCTTCCAATAACTATTTATTGGACCTCCGCAAATGGCAAGATTTTTCTCAATCTTGAGTGACAAAAGCAAAGGAAGTTCTTAAAAATGAAGACTAAGTCCTGAAGATAAAAACAAAAAGTTTGCGAAGGAAGATATTGTCAATTAGTCCAAAGATCAGACAGAAAACACCCCTCAGAACAACGAGCCCAACATACAGAGTGTTTCTATAGAACAGAGACTTGGAAGGAGATAAGAGCCTCACCAACCATTGCCAGAATCCCCCTGTGTTCTATCTTGGGTGAAAACTGTCAACATATCTTCAGCAGGACATGACTTTCTTTTCTGTATGCTCCAGAATGAAAGCCTCTTCTGAGGATTCAACCACAAGAAGCCTTTTTCTCCCCAAAAGAAACAGCAAATGAATATTTAAATGGCTTACAAGCAATATATTCCATATTTGATTTACACCCTAGATTTCCTAACAACAAATGCACAATAAAATTTTAAAAACCAAACCATGCCAAATATGGCCCACAGGCCAAATCTAGCCCAATTTTTTCTTTTTTGTACAGCCCATGAGCTGAAAATAGTGTTTACATTTTAAGTGACTGGGAAAACCAAACAGAAAACATGCTTCATGACACAGAAAAATTGAGCGAAGTTCACATTTCAGTGTCCACAAATAAAGGTTCATTGGAATATAGCCATGTTAGTTCATTCATATATTGGCCATGGCTACTTTGGCACAATTATGCAGTAATGGAGTAGTTATGACAGGGACTGTCAGGCCCACGAAGCTGAACATATTTACAGAAAGATGGGCATTTACAAAAATATTTGTTGACTATGACTCTAAATACACTAAGGAATTGCTACTCAGTCTAAGCCTACTGAACATGCCTTTTCCAAAAGCAGCTCCTGGTCATTTTGGCTCTTGAGTTCCGTTTAAATGAGGTACCTCTCATTGGTGTATTTATAACTAAATTCCCATCGCAATCAGGAGGTAGAGTTTTGGCTCCAACCGGCTGAGAAAGAAGCTTGAGTGGCAAATTCATCGCATCCATATTGTATCATCTTAGAGGTCACTATCAGTCCTGCATTCCAGGCCAGGAATGGAGAGGAAGTCTTCAGAAGAGTACTCAAGAGAAGGGCATGTCGGCACCTAACTTCTGGAAGGGCAGGCTAAAGAATTGTATCTACTGATGCTCCTTTTTGGAGATTCAACACAAGAGAGTAGAACATGGAAACGATATCAGTGTAGATGTCAGGCCCATCCAGTGTTAAGGGCAATAATTTACCCTTAAATTTGGATGACAATAATTTACCTCATCCTTGCGAGCCTCAATTTCCTTATCTGTAAAATAAAGGTACTACCTGTCTCACAGAGTTTTCCTACTGATGGTGTAATGCATAGCACTGTGGATGAAACACCGAGCTTAGCAGATAGATCATGAAAGTGTCACTGCCCTGACTGACATGGGAAGGCGGCCAAGGAGTCCAAGCTCAGGGACACCCAGGATGGGTTCCACTCTGCCACTTTTGAGTTGTATAACATGAGGCAAGTCATCTATCTGCCTATGCTGCACTTTTTTCCTTGGTAAAATGAACCTACTAATGGACCAACTGCAGGTTTGCTGTCAAGATTGAGAGAAGAGATAAGAACAGTGGTGGCCCACAAAGAGCGTTCGTAAACATGGTTGTAGTCATGGCCTATCACTCCCTGGAGACGCTTGAATGATGCTCCAGCACAGTGCTTTGCTCACATAAGTGGAATGTCCTGGCCATGAGTAAGTCCACTCAACCCTCCCCCCAGTTTGATACATCAAAACAACTCCTCCTTAGCCATAAGGAGAGTGCCAAGCTTGGCAACCAATCTCAGTGTCTCTTTCAGAAGCCAGATGACATTCACAAGACCTTCTTCTGGAGCCAGTGCCTGCACAAATGGACTTGACCCAACAGAACTTTCTGTACTTTCTATTTCTTGGTCTCTTGGATTTTAAGAACAAGATCTAGACAACTGGAAAGCTAGAGATTTATTGGTCTTTAACTCACTTTCTGCCTGCTCATGACCTTACCTAAGAGTAAGTCAGAGCACATGTTGGCCCCAGGGTCATGAGGGTTGATTTGACTTTCCTGTATACATATGTTACTCATTTCTCTATCCCCAGCTAGCTGGTGCCTTGCCTTAGAAATCATTCCCTGTATTCCATAATGCTCTAGCTCCTCCCCTGTAGAAATTTACTCGAACTTTGATCACAAAGCACTTTCATATCCCGTGATAGTTTGCACATCTGCCATTCCCTCAACTCAGCGCTTCTTTGGATGAGGGTTCATGTTCTTCTTGCTTAGCACTATCAGTACCTACTAGCATGATGCTTGGCACCTGTCCTAGTTACTTTCTCATTGCTGTGACTCAATACCCAACATCCACAAATTTAAGGGAGGAAATGTTTATTTTTGCTCACAGTTTCAGAAAGTCACAGTCCATTCAGGGACAGCCAGCAGCAAGGGAAGTATATGGCAGAGCAGAGGTGGAGGCAGGTTCTCACATCACACACAGAAGCCAAGTCAAGGCAAGTTCCTCCAAGGAAGGCAGGAAGCAGCTTATACATCCTTCCAGATCTCATCCCTGCCTGGATCCAGGTGTGGAAGGTGTGGTAAGCCCCCTCTACATGCCAATAATCCAATTTACATGCCTGTAATCCACCCCTCCAGACTAGGCCCCAATCTCCCAACAGCACATGGCCCCACAGACAATCTTTAACATTCAAATACATGAGACTTCTAGGGGACATTCCAGATACAAACAACAATAACACCCAAAGGAGATACACCAACCTCTTGGTGATTAAATGAGTACATGAATTGGCAAAATGTACACTAGCAAGAAACTGGGAAGAATATGGAGACAATTTTTTTAAATTCATTGTGGCTGAATCTTGGCATGCCACACAGGGGCCAATGCAGTTCGCAAGTGTTGCCCAGAAACATCACATCTAAGCAGACAGGAACTTGGGTCTTGCTTCCTTCTGGTCCTTCTCCTCAGCTGTCCAGGTCATACGGTGCAAATGCACCTCCAGCTCAGACCCCGAGTGCTCCCGCATAATCTCTTAATGTAAATCGTCTGTCTTCTTGACCGGCAAGGTTAAAGCAAGTAAGTACCTGCTTTAAAAAAAAAAATGGATCTGGAGAGTCACAGAGTGGCATGGAGAGTTCAAGTACAATTGTTCTCCGTGAGAGGCCAAGTTCACCTTGTGTCGGGCTAACAGTTACCGATTAAAGGAGACAATACCATAAATTTTGCTGGCTTTTTAACTCCTTGTGTACCTCCCACTCCCTGCCTCCTTTGATTGTAAAAATATCCCTATACTTCAGAGCATAGACTTCCATAATTCCTTTTTCTTTCTTTTTTTTTTTACCACGTAGCAAACCCCACCTATGTTTCATGCTCTTTTTCTTTCTGGCAAGCCCTTCATTCTGAGTAAGGTTCATTTCCAGAAAATGACTTGAGTTGCCCCCCCACCCCGGTTATGATATTGTTAGTTATTTTGTTTTTATTTGTTTATACTTCCTATTTTGAAGATAGCTTTGATGAGAAGGAGACATAGCTGCAGTGTGCGGCTGAGCCAGAAGGGGGAGGCTGGTTGAAGTAGATTCCTACAGGTCTATGAGAAAAATGTATGGGGGGCTGGGGAGCCAGGGAGAAGCAGGGTCAGGAGTGGGGAGAGGGTGCTTAGGAATGCAGAAGGGAAGGGAAGGAGTAGGGAAATCACAATAATTATAATAAAATAATAATTGCAGCCATCATTTTCTTTTGCTCGATGTTTTACATATGTAGTGGCACTTAATCCTCACAGCGACCCCGGGAGGTAGGTATTAATATCCCCATTTTTCAGATGAGGAAATCAAAATGCCAAAAAAGAAACCCTTCAAACTTTCAATTTGTGCACTAATTTTAAGGCAGTTGAATCGCTGGGCTATAACCAAGTCATTTCATAAGTAAATACTGGATGCTGGGGGATTGATTCTCTCTCTCTCTCTCTCTCTCTCTCTCTCTCTCTCTCTCTCTCTCTCTTTCTCTCTCTTTCTCAGTTTCTCTCCCCTCCCTCTCCCTCTCTTTAATTTTTAATGTTCACTCTTCCAGGCCCCAGGTCAGTAACAGAATATGTGGGACGTCTTTTAAAACACCAGCGAGAGCGTTTGAAATAGCACAGCTGAAAACCACTACTTTTCGCACCGGGCTTCATTCAGAGTTCAAGGTTGGACGTTTTGCTCCCACACAAATTCAACCAAACAAGAAACCACAAGAATTGAGTGTTTTCCAAGTCTGAACCGGGGAGCGTGAACTTCAGAAACAAGCATGAGGAGACATTTATTTGAAAGTACGTCCCTGACAACCTCTGCGACTCAGTTTCCTGGCTTCAAGGCCCTCAAATAGCTTCAGATATTTAACACATCCCCAATCACCAGTGGCATTCAACAAATATTCCACAATATGTGGTCAATGTCCTGATGGGTCTGAGACTTGGGAGCGTTTTCCATATAAATCACCTCTGTTTTGCGTAGCTCCCACATCAGGACCACTCCGAATCTGTCCCCTCCGTGAACTCTGCTGATGCCGGCTGCCCGGCCCAACTTTCTCCGAATGTCCTATCCTGGAGTCATTTTTCTGTCTGACGCATCTCTGCTACCAGACTGCATATGCCCCCAGCATGTGTCCTACAGGGATTTCCACGGCACAAGGATTTATGAAGTGTCGCTGAAGGGAGGAACAAATGAACTTCGCAGACTGTCTCTGCATTTCGGTTTCTTCCAGCTTGAGGGTTTAGGGCTTTACGGGGGTGGGGGCGCTTTTGATCCCTTTTCCCATTATATTTCAATTGGGTTCATCAAGAGGCTCCAAGTTTTATTTTTTCCAACATGAATCACTGGTGATCTAACAAATTAATTACCCATCTCTCCTGCCCTGCTGAGTGAGGTCATGGGAGAATGGATGGGTTCAGCCAACTCCCCCGGACGAGAGTGTCACAGCCCCCATTTAGGAACTTCAGTTCAATGCCAAAATTGCCAGTTTAGGTTAGAATCAGACCTAAATGTATCTTATTATACACAAAGGCACACAAATGCAATATGTCATCTTTAATGGTTCAGAACAAAGCCTAAAAAAATAGTATCCCAGCACAGATGAATTTTATAACCTTTGATATATGGCTTTCATTATTAACAATAATTTCTGTAACTGCATCCAAATTCGGGAAGACACCCGATGAATATTAATTTTATTTTTGATTTATTTTCTGCTCCCGGCGGCTCCCTCTAGGGCAGACCTGCCTTCCCAGCGTCCCTTTGGTCCTGAGATCCGCCAGGGTGGAAGCCTCCAGGTTCTGAGAACAGCTTGCTTCCAGGAACACTGCCCGGTGGGTTTTGCTATGCTGCAAACCTAATACCCCGTTGCATTTTCTTACCTCTCTACATTTTACAAAGATTCCCCCCACACACACACCATCCTTTGTCATTACATTAAAATCTAATTGCAAGACAACTCTCCTCACCTAAGTCATCAACAAAGCCCAATTATTTCTAATGCATGCAGAAAGGGGAAAAAGTGCCAAACAATGAAAAGGCATGCGGTAACCTAAGCCTTTTTCACAGTCAGGCTTCAAGTTCACATGTGAATTTATGCCAGTTTTGACATTAGCCGAAAAAATTAACAGTTCTCAAAAATGAAACTCTCACAAAAGGGGTTTTGTGTTTCAAGCAGAATAAATTATAGTGTGATGTTATTAAAACACTTAGTTGTTAAGTTGCCAAGAAAATCCAGTATATTCACACAGACTCGAGGACCTGTCTCCAAGCAAAGTAATTAAATTAGATTTATGGGCTGCATTACATCAGTGTTTGATAGTTCATTTTTCCTTTCTTCATATTTTGCCCTGCTTTATTAGAGCATGTGACAGATGGTAAAAATAGTGTGAAGTTTCTTGGCCCTGTGCTAAATCCCCTTTCGGTAGTATATCTCTCTTCTGTCAGTTCTCCCCAGCGATGATAAATTAACCTCTCTCTTTGTATCCCAAGTGTGGCAGTAAAGCTCTCTTTTGACACGGCACTATCACTTTATCTTAATCTGTGCTGTTTCGGGGAGAGAAGGAGATGATGCAATCGCTACCATGAGTTTAAAGAGAAGATTTATTGTGTCAGAAAAAGGGAGGATGATTAATATAATATGCATCATTATATTTTTCATTTTGTCCCATTTGTTGCCTTCTTCTCATGGAAGGCAAGAAGTTTTCGGGGGCGGGCCACCCTCCGGGCTGCCTGTCACCTCCAGCTCTGCCTGGTGGGCCTAGCCTGGCGGATGACAGGAGGAGAGACCAGCTCCTCCCTTTCCCCCCTCCCCCCCGGCCCCGCCCCACCGCAGGCCGCCTTGATAAGGGTGGGATCTTCTCTCCTGTCACAGAAACCCGTTTCCGGCTGGTACACAGTGTCAGCTTGGCCCAGGCCTCCCCTTTGAACGGAGAGCACAGACACTTCTTCAGGATGTTATTTGAGGCTGTTAGAACTGTGGTGTACCGGGAAGCTGAACAAAAGTTGGGGTCATCCAAGACTTAGGAGACACCATTGCCGAATCAGAAGAAGTAATGCCACGTGTAATGTCTTTGCAGAAACACGTCATCTTGTGGTTATTTCCCTTATTTATAATAAAGCTATATTCTCCCTAAGCTGCCCCTTGGCTATGAATTTCTTCTATCTGGAAACTGACTTGATTCATTCAGCTCAATAAGCATTCATCATTATCTGTGTGTGACAGGCAACTGCGCCGGACCCTGGGTGATACAAAAGTGGATTTGGGATCTGCCTCCATAGGCAGGAAGCTCACACTTGAGCCAATGGGCAGCTGTCGGCCGGCGCATTGCACACCTCCCTCCCAGGACCCCCCAGTATTGGCGTGCCAGGCCTGGGTTGAGCACAGGCAGGGATCCCAGACCCTACAGACAGAAGGCAACATACACATGAGGCAAAACAGCGTAATCAGAGGCACAGTGGAAAGGGATCACTCAAAGTTGAAAAGGAGCCTTATGTGTCTCCCAGAGTCAGTCATGAAGTAAGCGGTCACAAATCAGATTCTCTTCTTCAAAAATCTAGATTTTTCGGAGATTGCTAAAAGTGAGGTAACCCTATAGTATTCCAGCCAACCAATAGATTTTCATCCAGTTTCTCTCTAGAAGGATCAAATGCTAGATCTGTCTTAACTAATTTTAGCAATTGAGTCAACTCTTTTCCTCCTTCTTCAAGATTTCCCTCCATCTCCTCACCCTACAAGGGGCACCAGCAGCCATGTTTGTGCTGCTACTGCAACCTTACCACATAGGTGATTGGACCAGGCCTGGCTCCAGGCCTCATATATATCTCTCTTTCAGGACCAGCATTTGATTTGACTGGGGCATCTTTCCCCAGCTGGACCATCTAGCAAGGATCAGTAATGAGACCAAAAGAATGAGAGAACTTCAGTTTAGACACAGCCAGAAGAGACTCTTTTTTTGTGCTTTCTCCAACACTAGAGTTTCTCCTCTACCATCAGGAACATGATGGGGTACCCCATATCCAGCAGGGTGAGACAGCAAAAACCTCACCCTAGAATAAGGAACAGGTGAGATCACTTACAAGAGAACCAAACTTACGACTGCCAGGAAAAAACGTAGGGTCAACTAGCAGGGATACGGGATGATGCATACTATCCCAAACTTTGCATGAACTAAGCACCATTTCAACTTAATTTTGGAAATCCAAATATATGGAATGCATTAGCTGATTTTATTTTTGGCAGCAGACTTAACCATTCTAATCATGTTTTGCTCCAGTGAATTTTAAAATTAGTTTGCACTTCCTAAGCACACATCAGCTGGGAGAGGGCCCAGGGGGAAGATGAGAGAGGGGGGGATGTTAGCGAGAAGTTGGGTTGGGATTAGAACTTCGGTGGCAGATGCTTCATTAAGTGGATAATCCACATGCAGACACTCGAAGCTGACTAGAATTGAGTCCTTCGGCCTGTGTGAACATGGTAGCACAAGCAGGCAACCTTCCCATCAGTCCACCTTGTAATTAAGAGGGGGTAAAAAAGAGTTATTTATTGTTTACATACTGCCTGGGAAAAGAACATAGCTGCAAATATAACATTTCTGTGTGGCGATAAATTGCCCCTACCTATTTATAGAGCTGATTAATAATGTGTTGTTCTTACCAACATGGTGCCAATATTAAATGATTGTAGAAATCTGTGTTTCTTCTGAGGGCTCGGTGAGCTTTTCGGGCTTCTGTATTCCCAGGCAGACCTGAAAAGAAAGGAGGGAACAAGGTCTCTACTTCTAATATGGCTGACATGTGGCACAAGTGTCTCATCCTCAAGAAAATCATAATACTAGTAATTACCCCTTGTATGAGACTTTACATATTACATTGGACATCTTCACCACAACCCTATACGCTTACGTGATAGCCACGTTCATGGTATAGACACGAAAATTGAGTCAGAGTAGTTAAGGAAACTGTCATACAGCCAAAGAGTGGCCAAGATGAGATTGCAATCCAATGTTCCATTCCCTGAACTGTTCCCATTTGATGATGCCACCTCTAAAGAAGTACAGAGTGAGCTTTGAGATGGAGAATTGAACAGTGGGGATTCATCTCTAGTCCTGTTTGGGGTGGGATAAGGATTGAAAAATGCCAAAGACAGCAGGCTCCTAGAACTTCTGTGCTATTCTGAATCAAACTGTCCTGTGTCCTCTTAGAGAACGCCCATAGCAGGCAGCTGTCCCTGATGGGGAGCACAGCTCTCTGGGATCCAACAAGGGCCAGTGAAGTCCAGGCACACCCAGGGATGGACAGAAAGCTGCCGCTGGACTTGCTCAGACTTGGAAAGAAAAGAGGAAAAGCACCAGCCAAGACACGCTAGTCGTCATCTCCTTGCAGTCGACCATTAGACAGCCTTGTGAGTGTGTGCACCAGTGGCAAGAAGTTGTGAAAGAGTTGGGGAAAATGCTCAAAGTGAGGCTAGTCACAGGAGAGGCAGAAAAGCCTATAAGAAAATATACATGAGTAAACCAGCATTGAATTGAGTCCCGCTTAAAAGAAGTTGAGCTGCTATGTTACTTAGCTATGCCAAATATTTGAAATGAGCAACTTTTACTATGGGAAAAAGATTTGAGCTCATGGTTTCAGAATCTCCAATCCATCGTTGATTGGCTCTGCTGCCTTTGGGTTTGTGGGAAGGCAGTATTCATGGAAGCGGTGTGGAGCAGAGGAAGCTGCTCACCTCGTGGCAGCCAGGTAGGAAAGGTACACCCCAGTAACCCAACTTCCTCCCTCCAGGCTCCATTTTTTAAGAATTCTACCTCCTCTTCATAGTGCCACCTGCTGGGGGCCAGCCTTTACTCGGGCCTTCGAGGAACATTACAGATCCAATCATAGCTGTAGGTATAGCAGTAAAGATTCTCCAGAGAAATAGAACCAGCGAAAGGAGTGGAAGAAATACATACATAAGAAATTGATTGTGAGGGACTAGCAAGTCCAGATTCAGACCATGGGGCAGGTCAGCAGGCTGGACACTTAGGTAAGGGTTGATGCCACCACCTTAAGGCAGAACTTCTTGTTCCCCTGAAAAACTCAGTGTTTGCTCCAGAGGCCTTCTACCCTTTCAGCCCACCCAAGTTATTGAGAATAAACTTCACACAGGGCCAACTGACTACAGAGTCTCACCCCGTCTACAAAACTCCTCCACAATAACACCTAGATTGATGTTTGTATAAATTCCTGAGTACTATAGCCTGGCCCCAAGTTGACATAAGACTAAATATCACAGTAGAATTATCTTACTCTTTTATGTTCATTTTTTGTGTTCTCTTCAATTAACTATATATTTTTCTTCGTTGTAAAAACCATATTATAAGAATTTACTACTTTTATTATACATATAATACATGTTCATTATGGAAAATTTGTATACATAAAAATTGGCCATACTAATTTCTTATGTAATTTGTAAACTCTTTTTCATGTTTATAAGGCTCTCTCCTCCAGGGGATCACAGGCAGTATAACAACAGGGGACTATGTCCCAATTGTCTCTTTGTACCTAGCATTAATTATGGTGCCAGGTACATGCCAGGTGCTCAGTATATGCTGCTTTAAAATAAGTTTTATTAAGTAGTACCTATATATTATCTGTACTAACTATGAAAAATCCAAATAATATGCTAAAATCTACTTAGCTCATCACCTATTACTAAAACTTAGGTTGTTTCCAAGTGTGGTTATTTTTTGTGGGGTTTTTTCCTACAGTAAATCTTACTGCTAGAAACTTCTTTGTCACACACATTTATCTTTCATTTAAATAATTCAAGAAACCTTATTGCTATGTCTTTCTCTTTAGGGCAGTTTAGCCTTCGTCTTGCTGATTAGTCAAACTACCAGTTCATTTGGAGAAAGGATAGGTCTTATAGTGAGTGATTGTTTGACAGGCCCATTAAGGCTTAAAGAATAGCCTCATAACACTAACTTGTAATCATGTAGCTCTTTATGAGGCTGCCTCTCAAAAAAAAAGTCTGAGCCTTCTTCAGTGTGATCCTGTGACTTCCCTCTAGGATAACAGAACTGGAAGCCTAAAAACATTTCCTAGGCCTCTTTTGTAGCTGGTTTCCCGTTAGGGTTCATCCATCTAGTGGGACTGTCAAAATGGAGAAGAGTCAATATTATATAATTCTGTCTCTCCCCTCACCTCAGCTTCTGAGGTTGTGATTTACTGTCCACAAACTTAGCCTCCGGAAGCTCCATCACCACCCTGTTGTTCCTCCAGCCTTAGCCAATCCCCACACTACCTTAATATCATTTTTGACTCTTTGACTCTATAAGCTCTTTTCAGATTATGACTTGTATTGAATATTCTATTTTAAGTACTTAGGTTTGTCTCTGTTTCTCTGATTAGAGTGAAATTCACACAATACAGACAAATTTTTTTGTGAAGAACTGTCTACTCTGGTTTCGTTCATTTCAGTCTCTAAAATGTAGATTATGGGAGTAAATCTGAGCGCACTTTTCTACAAAAATATCTCCATATAGCTTTACTCATCTTAATGTTTAATTAGCTTTTTGCATTTTATGATGCGATGGCATCTTTAGTAGCTTTCTGGCCACGGAGAAAGTGCCTCTCCCAGGTCAACCCTTCCTTAGAGACAGCTGCATCCTTGGCCAGCAGCACAGTTCTTACGGGCAAACTAATCAGTCCCAAGCCTACAGCTCAGCCACCTCCTTCCCAAACTTTCATATCCCAAGCCATACTTCTACTCCCAAATGATCTCCAAGCCAGATGCCAGGAGTTAGACATCACCCTCTATCTCAAAGCTCATTAGCGTATTCCAGATAGCCAGTCCTAGGATATTTACCCTTCCGTGCCTTCCCAGAGCCCCAGCAAAGGCTCTGGTTCCTGACTTCCTCAGATACCTCTCCAGGTGCTTCTGCTGTGATCCTGTGCGACATGTGGTGACCCCCGCTCTGGCATCTCTGAGTGTAATAAACTGCCTTCCGAACCTCACTCTCATTGCTCCTGTGGACACACACAGACACTGCCTTATCACAGCCAACACATGCGTTCTTAGAATACTAATGTTTCCTAAACCCCCTTCCCCACATCACTTATGTCCAGCAGGATTTTATATATTCTTATTGAAGAGCGTTTTCATAGTTAAATGAATTTGAGAAATGCTGTGTTAAATGAAGTTCAACCTGCTTCTTCAGTGAAGAAGGGGCCTTTAATACACTAGTGTGCATTTTGAATCTGCATAAGTTTTTCCTAACTTATTTAATCAATTAGTCCTTGATCGCATAATGTACAGTTATGTATCTACCTGGAGATAAAGATCTTTTAAGAAATACTATTTGGGAAATGCTTATCATTCATAATACTTTTAAATGTTACTTTAGTGTCTTCAAGGAGATATTATGATGTGACAAAGACCAAACCAATATTTGGTTGTAAAAATAAGACATCACCCACAGTAGTAAGTGTACTGATAGGTAGCAGATGGCCACAGCCACAGAGATTTGTCAGAATTCAGTTCCACTTCACAGAAGTGGCCGTACCCCTCACTCAGCTAAGGGAATGGTAAGACCCAAGGAACACTTCTTGCCTTAAACTCAAACCTTAAACTCAAAATGTAGAACTCTAGCTCGGCATGGCCTCGCAGGAACTGGAACTACCAAGATATTCAGGAACTAAGCCCTCTCTACCTGTGTGTGTGTGTGTGTGTGAGTGCTCCTGCGTGTGTCCTGCTGCATTGCTGGCTGTCTCCCTCCCATCCTCTTAGGACTTTACCTGCGTCTTTCTGAGGCTGACCTGTCCCCCTCTCCACTGCCCAGGGTGTTAATGTCCTCAGCCTCAGTGGTGTAACTGTGTAAGTCTTCCCCCAGCTCCAGTGGCCCAGTCTCTCAGCTCTGCCGTCACTCGGTTTCTCTTCCTCCTCTGCTCAGCACAGTGCTGACCGGGAGCTCTGTAATTGTAAAACTTCTTAAATACAAAGTCTGCTTTTTCTTCCTGAGAAAAATGCTCTGAATATAGGGTGTCAGGAGAAGAAGGCTTAATATTTTTTTAATCAAAGGAGATAAAGCTTTTTAAAGTCCAAAGTTAAAACAGCTCCTTGGAGACACGATTTACTACCCTCAGCCTTCGCGGAGTCTCAGCTTCTGGAAGGTTCTCCCTACACACTATCTGCAGCCCTCCCACCAAGGCTTTCCCTCATTTGCTCCTGCTTGCACACTTCCACATGCTGCTCCCCCTCTCTGTGACTCTCACCCTCTCTTTTTACCTGGTTATTTTGCACTCATCCTTGAGATCTCAAGTCAATGTCACTTCCTCTGAGAAGCCACGTCTGGTCTGCCTAATCAGGCAAAGTCCCTACCCAGACTAGTCATAAGCTCGCACAGTAACACACCCAATTACAAAATTGCTGTACTGGTCATGTTATAAGTGCCTTTCTCCCTTGGAAGTAAGCAGATAAGGCCAGAGATTGTATCTAGTTTTCTCTTCTTTGTATCAAACTCTCCCAACATCTGGCACATTTTAATGTCAATTAATACTTGATTCTACCTGTTCTGCCCTCCAGAAATCGCACTAGTCATTTCTCTGCTCTGTGGTGGATCCTCCTAATTATTTTGCAACATAATTTATTCTTTGTTTATAACTTCCTGTTCTTGTTTCATGGATATAGATGTCTTCTTTTATCGCCTCAAAGATATTAGACTATGATTGCTTTATTTAAAGGTATGTGCTTGTGAAATTATTACGTTTTCTTTTATGGAGGAATTAACTTCTTTTGTTCACCATTTCTCTTTCATTCTGATGGCTTTCCTCAAATGTTTGGTAATTTTTCACTGAGTATTCAACTTGAGTAGCAAAAAGTTCTTCCATGTGACCAGAGGGGTGGCTCTTCTCTGTAGTCTCAAGACAGGGTTATTATTTACTTGTTTCATGTTTGAAGTGTTACAATTCCCTCTTATGTAACTTACTTTCATTAATCTTCAAAAGAACTCTAGGTGATAGAATATATATTATCATTAATTTCACTCTACTTTTAAGCTAAATTTTTGAGAAACTATGTGTATTCCAAAGTCATGTAATTAATACAATATCAGAGCTCAACTGACACATAACCACTGATTACATATCCCATAGTCACCACCCCACATCACAGCTGCCCTCACAGGGATCTGCACAAAGGTTGGTATTTTAGACAAAAAGTGACAAAAACCAAGCCCCAAGTTATCAGGATCAGGAGACACCATTCATGCAACCCAGAACAATCAGAACTTGATGATGGCTCACCCCAAAGACAGTTACCCTTTCTGGATTCTTTTCGTCTATCTCATAGTCTTGCAGCTCTGTGTACTGGCTTATTCTCTCCTTCTGAAAATTGTATTCTCTTCATAGTGGGGTCCACAGCCTTCACCTATCCACTCCCATACCAACCAACCCCCCCCCCCACACACACACACACAAGAGAAGAGAGAATTTCTTTCTCCTACCTCAGGTTTTTAAGTCCTCAAAGACTTAATTTGGCCTAGCTTGCACACATACCCCAGACCAGTCATGATAGTCATGGAGATGAGATGTTGTCGGTGGCCTGATCTAGGTTGCTGGATCACCCACGTGGCTGAAGAACACAGTCTGTCCAATCTCCAGTCACACAAGTGGCTTCTGAACAAGAAAGTACTGTTCTACTGTAATGTCAGGGGACCACCCAGTAGGGTTTGTGTTGTTGGATGCCTGCCTTGTCAAGTTGCACACACAGGGATGCCAATTAGCGAACAGGTACAGAGACAGGTGCATTTTAGGAACACCCGTCATGCTTTGACCCAACGTGGTGGGCAGCATCTGGACTAAGGAGTCAGAGAGCATCCAGGTTCAAATCCCAATGCTATTGTTTAAGAGCTGTGTGATCTCTCACAATACACTTAACAAGAAGACTAGAATATTGTTCATCCTCTTGGGCTATATAGTTAACTTGGCAGACAGAAAGCACTCAACAGTTGCCAGTCCATCTCCCCTAGCAGCTGTATTGAGTAGATTTTCTTCCAAGCTGTGCAGAAAACAGTGGCTCCCAGCTAGGATTTTGTAGCATCCCCAGGAAAATCTTCACCTTTTTCAAAATTTGTCATGAGAACCTCAAGAAAATAAATTTGATTATTTTGCCAAAATTAGTTTACTTCCTTTCATCTAAAAAGCTCTTCTATTTGTGCAATTCTTTAGAAGGAGCTCATATTGTAAAATACAGACAAAAAGTTTGTATGGGCTGAACTGTGTTCCCCCCAAATTCAAATTGAAACCCTGACCCTCACTACACCAGAATGTGACTGGAAGTGGATAGGGCCTTTCAAGGGGTAATTAAGGGTAAGTGAGGTTTTATGAGTGCTCTGGACCCCACATGAAAGCTGTTCTTAAAAGACAAGGAAGAGACCTCAGGGATGTCCCATGCACACAGGGACAGCATGTGAAGAGCAGCCATCTGCAGGCTGAGAAGAGAGGGAACAGAGGAAACCAATCTACCATCCTCCTGATTTGGGACTTCCAGTTTCCAGAATTACAAGAACATATGAATATATATTTTTCTTTTCTGTGTGAACCACCCAGTGTGTGGCCTATGCGTTATAACAGCTTCAATAAACCGACACATGAGTGTGATGATTTTTGATGCTGACTCTTTCACTTTGGAACCAGATCCTGACCCCTGCTTCCCACAAGTCATTTACAAGCGAATTACACAACAGCCTGCCTGAGCTGTATGGCTCCATCCACCAGTGGCTTGTTCCCAAGCATCCATGTTTTACATTCTACTTGCCCTGCCCTTATGCCTCTAGCACCATGGGTCATGGTCAAAAAATTGCCCATCAAGGATCAGGCATGAGTTTCTTTAAATGTAATATAAATCATAATCATGCTTAGCAAAGTTTGCTTTCTACTGTTTGTACATCACATCTCTCAGAGGCTTGAAAAGAACTGAGTTGTGTGGGGATTTTATGTAGGTTTTAAGTACATTCACACCCTTTCAGGTCTTTTATCTGACAAAGAAAAGAAAAAAGAGAATAGATGACAAGAGAAGAGAAGAAAAAGGAAGGAACTGAACTCTTCACTATTACAGGGAAATTAAGATGCAGGATATATGGGACAAATATGTATAAACCACATAATACTATCCATATGGAAGGTTTCATGCTGATTTTTTTTTTTTTCAGACAGGGTCTCATTCTTTAGTCAAGGCGGGTCTTGAGCTCTCTTCGTAGCACAGGCTGGCCTCAAACTCATAGAAATTATCCTGCCTGTGCCACCTGAGTGCTGGGATTCATGAACCACCCTCCCCAGCTAATCTTTATGTGGTGCTGGGAAATCAAACCCAGGGCTTTGCACATGTTAGACAAGCACTTTAACCCCTGACCTGTGCTACCCACTCTCCCGGTAATATTTCTACTTATTTAACAGCAAGTTATATAATACTAACAATACTTATCCTGGGCCAGTTACCGTTCTGAGAACTTTATACATATGAATCAATATACTCCCTCCACAACTCAAGGTTATGTCTATTCTTAAGTTGATTTTGCAGATGGGAATTCAGCACAGAGAGGTCAAGTGATTTGCCCAAGTTTACAGAGCTAGAAGAAGCCAGAGCTCTGACCCAACTCTTCAAAGTCTCCACATGCGGCAACGTGAAGTCCCCGACCCTGCGGAAGGTCCAGAGGTGAAGGTCGCCTCTCGGAGGAGGAGAATGAGACCTCAGGCTGTCCTTTAATCACTGCGGAGCAGTGTGCCAGGGGGAAACATATCCTTGTGCACTGTTCTCTCTGGCCCGCTGTGCCAGCAGCCATCCCTTCCTCTTTCATTCTCAGCTGATTCTCCTACTTCAGAAACCCACAGAGGCCCCCCAACACCAGCCTCATGATCCCATACACAGCCACAGGCAGGTGAAGGCCTGTCTCCCCAGCCTCTGCTACACACATGCAGAAAAAATTCTGGGTTGCCCCACGTGCTACCCCTCCCCACACCAAGATGGAAGCAACGACGCATAGCGCTGCAGCGAGAGGAGAAGCGGGTTCGAGGCCACCGGGGGCGCGGGGCTGGATGGAGACAGAGATGACTGCTTTCCACTCATTCATTCAGAAAAGAGGAACTGAATATCCCGCCTCTACACTGGGCAAAGAACTTAGTAAGACACAATCTGTGCCCTTCTGGAGTTTAGATTTTTAAGCAACGACAGAGGACTCCCCACCATCTTCCCTGCGTCTCTCGCAGCAAAAGCCCGCTGGGAATCTGGGTTTTGCCAGGGCCAGGAAGAGCCGAGTCAGACTAGACCAGTGGAACTCACGGTCACCTCCCTCGCCACCCCTCACAGTGGAGGCCCGCGCAGAGACTGGGCTTTGCCAGCACCGGTAGAGCCAAGTCGGACTAAACCGGAAGGATTCACTGTCATCTTCCCCGCCCCTCTCAGCACTGTAGGCTGTGTTCTCCCAGCGCCTGGCACAGCCGTACCAGGGAGAGTCCCTAGGGGAAGTCCAGGGACAGGCAACCAGAGACAACCAAAGACAACAGAACCATGAGGAAACATGGAAATAAATCTCCTTCAAAAAGTCTTGACATACCAGAAGAGGATACTAGGAATCCTGAAAATGCACAATCTAAAGATGAAAATGGCAAAAATGATGGTAAATTCTGGGCCCAGAAATACATTGAATTAAAGCGGGAAATGAAGCAAGAAATGAAACAAGAAATGAAAGTCATAGACCAAGAGCTACACCAAGACCTAGCTAAGCTAAAAACAAGCCTTGAGAAGCAAGTAGAGGAGATCCAGGAAGAAATGAACCAGAAGATAAAGAAGGCAATACAAGAAATGAGAGAAGAACACAACAGAGACATAAAAAAAGAAAATAAAATAAATGCAGATATCCAGGAACTGAAAAACACACAGGACATAATAAACAACCATTTTGAACAATTTTAAAATAGAGTATCAGACATAGAAGACAAAATGACAAAGTGGGAACAGAAAGACCATAAAGAACTCAAAGTAAAAAAAGAAGAAAGTGAATCATTACAAAGACTGATAGATGATTCAAAGAAAAACAACCTCAGAATTATGGGAGTCCAAGAGAAGACTGAAGACAAAACAAAAGGCTTAAAAGGCATGTTCAAGGAACTTATGGAAGAAAATTTCCCAAATCTAAGAAGAGAAATGAACATTGAACTACTGCAGGCATCTAGAACAGTAAACAATATTGATCAGATGACAGCCTCATGAAGACACATCATAATTATAATACTAGAAACCCAACACAAAGAGAGAAGACTGAAAGTGGTAAAAGAAAAGCAGAAGGTGACCTCCAAGGGTAAGCCTATCAGTATAGCAGCAGACTTCTCAACACAGACTCTAAAAGCCGGGAGATCAGGCAGCAATGTCATTCAAATACAAAAAGAAAACAAATTGGAACTAAGACTACTATATCCAACAAAACTATCTTTTGAACTAGAGGAAGAAATTAAAATTTTCCATGATATAGAAAGCTTAAAGAAATTTGCAGCCACTAAGCCATCACGGAAGAGAATTCTCAAAGGAAACTTGAATAACAAAAGAGAGGCCAACAACACGTGACCCCAGATTTAAAAAGAAAAAAGCTAGAGGAGAATGAGCTAAGAAAAAAGCAAAGCCAGTAAATAATGTGGAAAAACTACAATGATGGCAGGACATACCAAACATACCTCAATAATAGGTGATTGGCCTCAACTCACCTATGAAAAGGCATAGGCTAGCTGACTGGATCAAAAAACAGAAACCCACAATTTGTTGCCTACAAGAGACATGCTTCACCCACAAGGAAATTCACAGATTGAAAATAAAAGAATGGAATTCAATATTTCATGCAACAGGTCCCAGAAAACAAGCAGGGGTAGCTATATTAATATCAGACTCATCAGATTTCAAAAGAAAATAGGTGAAGAGAGACAAAGATGGTCTCCATATACTGGTTAAAGGAACACTAGAACAGGAAGAAAACACAATTATCAACTCTAGAGCACCCAATTATGTAAACCAAAAATTATTAGACCTGAAAGGACACATAGGCCCCAATACAATTATAGTAGGGAACTTTAATACTCCACTGTCACAAATAGATCAACCAGACAAAAAACATCCACAAAGATACACAACTGCTGAAAGACACTAGAAAACTTGAGCGTAACGGATGTTTACAGAGTTTTCCAGCCAACATCAACTGATTACATGTTCTTCTCAGCAGCACATGGAGCATTCTCTAAAACAGACCACATCCTAGGATATAAGTCATGCTTGAACAAGTACAAAGGGATAGAAATAATTCCCTGTATACTCTCAGACCATAGTGGAATAAAACTGGAACTTAACAGCAGCAGAAATAGAAGAAAATACACAAATACATGGAGACTTAACAATTTACTACTGACCAAACAATGGATCACAGAAGAAATCAGAGAAGAAATCAAAAAGTTCATAGAGTTAAATGGTGATGGAAGTACATCATAACAAAATCTGTAGGGCACAGTAAAAGCAGTCCTTAGAGGAAAATTCATAGCCATAAATGCACACATCAAAAGAACAGAATGTCACAAATAAATTCTCTAATGATGCACCTTAAGGACCAAGAGAAACAAGAACAACTTAATCCAAACGACAGTAGAAGAGAAAAAATTATAAAGATCAGATCTGAAATAAATGAGATTGAAATTAAAAAGACAATAAGATTAATGAGTCAAAGAGCTGGTTCTTTGAAAGAATTAACAAAATTGACAAACCTCTTACTAATTTCATCCAGAAAAGGAAAGAAAAGGCACAGTTTAGCATATTTAGAAATGAAAAGGGTGAAATTACAAAAGACTGCGGAAATTCAGAATATTATAAGAAATTACTTTGAACAACTATATTCTAGCAAATTTGAGAACAGGGAAGAAATGGATGACTCCCTAGATACATATAAAATAGCAAAATTAAATGAGGAAGACATAAAAATCTTGAACAATCTCATCACACACAGAGAAATTTAAGCAGTAATAAAAGATCTACCTACAAATAAAAGTCAAGGCCCAGATGGATTCACAGCAGAATTTTTTCAGTACTTTAGGGAAGAACTAACTTCAATCCTCCTCAAACTATTTCATTAAGTAGCAAGTGAAGGAATACTACCAAACTCATTTCTTGAGGCTAACATCACACCAGTCCCAAAAGACAAAGACTTAACCAGGAAAGAAAATTATACACCAATATCCTTAATGAATAGAGATTTTAAAATCCTCAATAAGATTCTGGCAAACAGAATCCAACAAGTAAACAGAAAGATCATACACCATGATCAAGTGGGCTTCATCCCTGAGATGCAAGGCTGGTTCAACATAAGTAAATCAATCAGTGTAATACACCATATCAACAAAGAGCGAAAACAAAAAACCACATTGTCATTTCTATTGATGCAGAAAAAGCCTTTGACAAAATCCAGCACCCCTTTATGATAAAAACACTGACAAAAATACATATAGAAGGGCCCTACCTAAAACTCATAGAAGCCATATATGCTAAGCCTACTGCAAATATCATAGTAAATGGAGAAAAATTGAAATTGTTCCCTCTCAAATCAGGAGCATGACAAGGCTGCCCACTCTCACCGCTCTTATTCAACATAGTTCTTGAAACACTTGGCATAGCAATCAGACAAGAAAATGAAATAAAGGGAATGTGCATTGGAAAGGAGGAGGTCAAACTTTCCTTATTTGCAGATATGATTATCTACATGGAAGACCCTAAAAACTCCACTATGAAATGCCTGGAAATAATTTTAAAAAAAATTTTAGCCAAGTCACAGGCTACAAAATTAACACTAAAAAATCAATAGCTTTTCTCTACACTAACAATGAACTTATTGAGCAAGAACTCAGAAAAACAATTCCATTCTCAGTAGCTCAGCAAAAATTTAAATACCTGGGAGTATACCTAACCAAGGAAGTGAAGGACCTATGTAAAGAAAACTACATTACATTCAGGAAAGAAATTATAGGAGACATTAGAAAATGTAAAGGCATCCCCTGCTCTTGGATAGGCAAAATAAATATAGTCAAAATGACTATACTACCAAAACTGACATATAGATTCAACACAATTCCTATCAAAATACCTACAAGTTTCTTCAAAGAACTTGAAACAACAATTCTTAAATTCATATGGAACCAAAAGAGACTAAGAATAGCCAAAGCAATCCTGAGCAACAAGACCAAGGCAGGAGGCATTACAGTTCCAGGCATCAGGCTGTACTATAAAGCCATAGTTGTAAAAACAGTTTGGTACTGGCACAAAAATAGACTAGTGGGAATGTAAATTCGTACAACCACTCCGGAAAGCAGTATGGAGAGCTCTCAAAAGACTAGAAATAAATATCCCCTTCGATCCAGTGACACCCCTCCTGGGAATATATCCAAAAGAGGCCAAAACAACACACAACAGAGATATATGTATACACATGTTTATAGCTGCACAACTAACAATAGCTAAAATATGGAAGTCACCAAAATACCGATCAACAGACCAGTGGATACACAAACTATGGTATTTATACACAATGGAATACTATGCATCAATAAAGTCCAACAGCGTGGACGCTTTTGCAGGAAAATGGAAGAAACTTGAGAACATCATGCTTAGTGAAGTGAGTCAGAAGCAGAAGGTGAAACATCGAATGGTCTCTCTGATATGAGAGTCCCAGATCACAACTCTTATGGAACTTCAAACAAAAAACAGCATGAAACAGGGGGATAGGGTGGGGGAGGAGGGGGGGAGGGGAGGTGAGGAGGAGGGACAAAAACAGAGTGTGAAAGCCCTTGTCACCTTGACCAGATATGTATGTGTACAAAATGCTCAACCTCATTGTAAACCTTAAATTTTGCACTTATACATATCAATAAAATGGTGGGGGGGGGGGATGACAGAATCTCAGGTGAGGGTAAGTACTTTCAAGGGAATGAAAGCTAGCACTGAGCCAGAGCCCCTGGAGGGCTGTTATTAGGTGCTGTGTGGCTGCTTGGAGGGAATTGCAAGAGCTGGGTGTGCCAGAGAAAAGTGGTTAATGTAACTACAGTTGTTTTTGTGTTTTGGTTTTCTTTTGCTTGTTTGTTTGCTTTTGCAGTACTGGGGGATGAGCCCACGGGTCTTTGCACTGAGCCACATTCTAGCTTTTATTTAAAATGGTTTTGTATTTTGAAACGAGATTTCATTAAATCACTAAGTTTCCCAGACTGGGCTCAAACTTGTGAACTTCTGGTCTCAGCTTCCCAGAGAGCTGGGAATATAGGCCTGCGCCACCATAAGAGAAAGTTGCAGGGAATAAGAGCAAGCGTCCTTTTGTAAGAAGGGACCAAAGGCCTTTGGGGAGATAAATATTTGCTGGTTGGTTATTTACACTGAAAATGTATGAAAACTCTTTTCGTGGCTGTTATCTAAAATCCCCCTGGAAGGACAGACTCGTTGTGTTGAAGGCTGAGTTGCAAGTTCTTGGACCTTGGAAGTGATTGGATCATGAGTACTCAAACTTCAGCCCTAGACTAGTCCATCCAGGAGACCATAACCCAATAGCATCTTTGGGAGAAAATGCAGTAGGTCATGGAGGTGTCACCATGAGGGCTGTGTGTGGTCCCTGGCCCTTCTTCTCTGGCTCTTTCTTCCTCTCTCTGCTTCCTGACCTGCCATGACATAAGCAGCTTTGCCCCACTATGCCCTTCCACCCTGGAAGTTATGAAACCCTAAGCCAAGATAAACCTCTCCTCTAGGTTGCTTTTCTCGGGTATTTGGTCACAGCAACACGAAGACGACTAACACAAGTATTATTCCCAACCCCGAAGCCACAGAGGTGGCCTGGGGAAAATTCCAAATGAGGAATCAGGAGACCTCTAATTACCTTATTTGATCAGTTAACTCCAGTCCTCACTCCTTGTCAGTTAGCTGAGAAGATGACGCTGGCTTTAGAGATGGCGGTGAAAATTAAACGCGACATAAAACAACCAGTACATTCCTTCACACATGAGTTACTCAAAAGCTGATAGGTCGGACAAGTTACTTAAGGGAAAGGAACAACTAACCATCACTTATAAAGTGCTTACACGTGGCAGATCCTGCTCTGTCGATGGCTGTACCTGCTTCCCCTTTTGTGCAGCAGTGGGAACAGAAACCTGAGCTCCTTCTAGTTTACATGTCTCCATGAAGAGAAGTATGCAGAGGGGCTGGAGGAATGGCTCAGTGGTTAAAGCGCTTGCCTGACAAACAGTAAGTCAAGCACTAAGTAGCCAGGTTCAATTCCCCAGCACCACACAAGCTGGGCGTGGGCGTGCATGCCTGTAATCCCAGCACTCTGGAGGCAGAGACAGAAGGGTTGCAGTGAGTCCAAGGCCAGCCTGGGCTAAAGAGCGAGACCCTGTCTCAAAAGACAGAGCGAAAGGTATATAGAGACCACCCACCAGCAGAGACAAATGAGGTCACTCAGAGGTCACCCAGGAAAAGAATAGGGCTGTGAGGCTCAGAGATTCGTATGCATTTTCCAGAACTCGTGGCTCCCTCAGAACATTTTAAAGGCTCTTAGAGCCCACTGCCCCATCCTGGTGTAGTAGCTACTTTTTGGGCCAAGACTTTATCCCATAATATGCTGCCCCAGGAGTTTGCTTTCCGATCCTTCCCATTTCCCTTAGCAAATTCTCCCTTTCACACCTCACCTGCGACCTTGTCTATCCGGTCAATCCACCTATCCTGTCTACCAAAAACGTGCATCTTACTCTGTGTGTGGTCTTGTAACCCTGTAAGCACCTCCCCTTTGGGCCCATCACCCCGTTCCACACAGCATGTTTCTGCATACAGTTCAGTGGCCATGAGCATCAATGATGTGTTCAAGGTAAGAAGCCAACTGAGAGCGGAGTGTGGAGAAAATCTTACCTGGCTCTGCTCGCTCCATGGTCCCCTCCCTGACGTCAAAAAATGAGTCTTCTGTGCACCTCCTATACTTATGGGGTCTGGGAAGAAGATATTGCCGTAGGCTTAAGATGACACTGTCACTGACCTGAGAACACAGAGTTCTCAAGAAGACTGTTTAAATTTGCATAAAGTTATTTCTTCGATTTCCTCCCAGATGCTCATGGGCGCCTGGCTATAGCAGTGTTAGTCATGACGGCTCACCTACCTTTCTCAGCACTCACGTGCCTCGGCCCCACATCTTCATTCTTACACATTATCATTTCCATTTTACACCGATCTCACTTTGTAGATGAGGAACAGGAGATTCTGAGAAGTGAATGTCCTATTCAAGATCATTAGGCAAACATGTTGGAGCAGAAACTGTCCCAGACCTGCTCAATTTCCGAGCCCAAATTCCTTTCTGCTGTACCAGTACTGCCTCTCAGAAAGCCCTCACCAAGGCAGGCACTCTTCCACCCTGGGGCCCCAGAGGGCTGAAGGTAAGAACCAACACAAGGGAGTCCTAGGTGGCCCTGCAGGAGCTCCCTCTGCTAAACTGCTGGGGCAGTGAGGCCCAGTTTCCGTATTTGTGAACACCCTGACTAGCTCAGCCCACATTCTGGCTTCGCGTTTCCTGCTGGCGGCAATCCCAGGAGCCTCTTCACCAGGAGAAATCACCTGCCTTCCTTCTTTTCTTCTGTGGGTTCCCTTCCCTTCCTCGCCTCAGGGAAACTCTACCCAGTTTCCTATCTACAGGAACCCAGGGCAAGGCTCCTCCCCTCTCCCCTCGGGGCTTCTCTCCGGCTCTGGCGCGTCCCCAGCCTTCACAAAGGGGGCTGCCGGGGAAGGTTTTTCCGTTTAATTTCATTTCTCATCATTTTTACCCCTTTTGGATGGTTCACATCTGAGGGTCTCGGTGGATTAACTGGCCAATCAGATTTCATTATGAGCCCAAGTAGTTCTTATCATTAAACCTGTAATTTATTTCTTCTGTGTTTCATAAAATGTGAAATATTACCATTCTCCGGGAGCTTGAGGAGAGCAGGGATGCTCCATTAAGTTCAACACTGCTCCTCCGTAAGAGGCCGTAATTATATGCGAATTTTTTTAACAGCTAAGTTTCTACTTGCAGATGCTAACAAAAGAAATAAGCTTTTAATCCAAACATAATTAATATGAATTACCTCCCCAGTACACCCTGGCTTTGCACCATTAAACTTAATTTTTGTTTTGCATGATAATTGTGTTATCATTACCGCTTATAGGAGAACTCAGGGACCCTTGCTTTGTTTTCAGTCAAGACCAAAGGGACTGGAAATGACTTCCCTCCATTCTGCAAGTCACAAGCTTGCTAGCCAGCCTTCCTGACCGGTCCTCCAAGGCCCTGTGGCTTGGAGGAGCTGGGGCTGTGGGCCATGCTGCCGGCCACTGACCTTGCCCCAGCAGAAAAGTGGAATACGTTCCCGCGTACACATCAGAGGATTGGCCACCCGGAGCCAGGCTCAGCCTGGGCTGCTGTGTGATCGTTGGCATCGTCACCATCATCACATCATCATTATTATCATAATTGTTGTTATTGTTCCGAACACTAATGAGTACCGCACAATTTCTTTTCAGCACACGCCAGCTACACTATGATTGGTTATGTCTCACAACTATCTGGGGATCCTGGACTCTGAATTATTTAAGTGAAGCCTGGGAAAAACATTACACTGAGAACCACAGACCCAGGTTTTATTGAAGTTTCTGTTCAAAGGTTTCGAAGCTGATTCCCTCTCTCCCATCTCTGCGTGCCTCAGTTTCCTCCTTTATCTCCCACTCTATTGCATAAGGAACATCCTTGCTGTTTTTAATCTGAGAAGGAAACTGAGAATAGTATCTTCTTTGATCAAAGTGCAACTGAGTACCTACTATAGCCTCTCAGGGACAACCCCTGATGTAGTGGAATTTCTGATCTAGTGAGGAAGACACTCAGATATTTAAGAAAAGGGAGGAATTAACCAGGGTAGTGTGGACACTAGTGGGAGAAGAGACTGCAAAGTGTTCAGGAAAGAGCAAGTGTAGGAAGCGGTGCCTGGGCTGGCCTTGGGGGAGGGTAGGACTGCAGAGGTGACCTCATGGAGGAAGCCAGTAGGGAAGCCGAGCACAGGCCTGGTGGAAGAACACACAGAGCTGTGGCTGAGCAGGAAGGCCAACCAGACTGGATGTCTCAGTTACTCACTGATTGCTGGGATCACATAACTGACACCCACAACTTAAGGCAGGAGAGGTTTATTTCAGCTCACCATTTCAGAGGTTCTCACACAGTCCATTCATGGGCGTTGGCAATGGTGGAAGGACATGGTACAGGTTTAGTTCACAGCATAGCAAATAGAAACCAAGTGAGGAAGTGTTTTAGTTACTTACTTGCTGCTATGACAAAATACCCAACGTCCACAATTTAAGGGAGGAAAGACGTATTTAGCTCACAGTTTAAGAAGGTCTCTCACACAGAGCCCATTCATGGGGCAGCTGGCAGTGGTGGAGGGGCATGGCAGAGGCTGGAGAGCTGCTCACACCGTGGCAGACAGAAGCCCGGGGAAAGCTGAAGGTCTGCTGGCCAGCTGAGGAACTGTCCTAGGCAGAAGCTGCAACAATGTTTCTTCTTCTTTCCTTTAATAAATTCTAGCTGCTAGTTGGGCCCCCAGGGTGGTTGCTCCTCCCTCACTTCCTGGCCCAGGAGTCGATAACAAACACCCAAAACCTCTGCCCTGGGCATCCCTAACTACAAGAAGTTGATAAAATCCCTCCAGCTCAAACCCCAAACATCCTCCCCTTCCAGACAAGCTCTGCCTCCAATAACACACAGTTCCAAATAAATACCTGAGGCCTGTGGAGAACCGTCAAGATCCAAACCTTACATGACAGTAATCAAGGGTGAAGTTACCATTCCAGGCAATCCACTGGTCCTCTGTCAATCCATAGACCAGGCCCCACCCCCTAACATCATCCAAATATATGAGGTGGCTTTGGGGGACATTACCAATCCAAACCACAACACTGGCCCATTATCCCTGCCTGGGAGTGTCCAGAGATGGGCTGGTAATAGCCAGAACATGAACAGCCCTGAGTTCCAGTTCAGGTTATAGAGACACCAAAGACTTTGAAATATAGAGAGCTCTTGACAGAAGTGACTTCTTCAGAGGGTCAGTCTGGGAGTTACTAAGCAGGAGTAGTCTAAAGAAGGGAAGTCAGGGAGCCGTGACAACAGCGAGCTGCATCGTGGGTCAAACTTGGACGGGATAAGACAACTGAAAGGAAGGACACGTAAAAGACAACCCAAGAACCTTAATGAGAGAAAGCAGAGAGACCAGAGAACGGAACGCCTGGAAACCCATGCTAGTTAACAGAAACCGTTGCGCTAGTTCCACGGCAGAGCATTCAAATCATAACACCATTTCTGTTGTATGTCTGCTACAACTAGTGCCTGGTCTTTTGGCTTCTGCTAACTCATACTAATAGTATTAGCATTTTGTTGTATTTTTTCCTCTCACTTTCCCTGTGTAATTGTTCAGAATATGTTTATATCATACAAGTACATATATATGCAATTTATACATCCTGATATATTTATGTTATATATCATACCTGGCAGGAAAGTCACTAAGAAATTATCAGTGTGTGATATTTCTTCATTGCCTAAACCACAAGCATTGTTCTTCAGACTCTTTTCTCAATAGTAACGTTTATAAAATCATAGGATAACTATAAGCAGTGCTCAGGACTTGCCTCCAATAGGTGATAAATCCAGGAGCATCACGTGCAGAAGCTGTACCTCTGGATGGCTGCCCTTCATCCTCAACCCCCTTTCTTGTCTCAGGGATAGCTGATATATTAGTCAGCTTTTCATTGCTGGGACAAACTACGTGACACCAGCAACTTAAAAGAAGCATGTTTACCTTGGCTCGCAGTTCCAAATGTTTTAGTCACTGCTGACTGTCTCCAAGGCAGACACACCACGGCGGAAGGGGATGGTAACGCAAAATCACTAAACTCGTGACATTGGGAAGCACGGGACAGGGGAGCAATGCCAAGGAAGAAGGCGAACATGGTCTATATGTATTTAGGCCCCAAAGTTACACCTCCATGACCCACCTGAACACACTCAGACATGTGTATTGTTAACCTTCTAGGTATCTTGTAGGCCAATTTAATTGACATGATCAATTATCACACAGAGTTGGAACACGGTTTTTCAAGTGAAATGGACCACCAAGAGCTGAAGAACTATTAAGCTCCTTTTATAGGACATCGGCCCTGCTGTTCTTCTCTATCTGGCCATCAATAGCTTGGATACGTCATTGCTTACAGTGAGGTCCCAGCTGCAGGGGAAACAATTCTGTGGAAGCCAGATTTACCAATGACGCAGGAGTGACAACAGGAGCTAGATTTTAAATTAATACGAAGATCAATTTGACAAACTGAGTACTTAGACAAAAAAACAGATTCAAGGAAGCTCAGTAGAATAATCAATGAAAAGTTTTAAACATACGAGAAAAGAGGAAAAGCAATACCAGGTCTGATGGCATTAAATAAAGTTTATCAACTAATGAGATAAATTCTTAAAAGCGGAAAAGAGTAAAGGAATGAAATCTCACAGGAAGAGGCAGGCAACTGCAGGTGAATACCAAGGTGAATGGGAATGAACAAGAAGTCTAATAGTGCTCATTTGGGTCATGGGATCAGCAGCCGAGTGTCATGTGTCTTTCAAGAACAGGAAGCACAGGGAGGAATTTAGGCAAAAACGACACAGATTCAGCAAGCCACTCTTCTGCTAGAGTGCGCCCCAACTGAGCACTGTACCCTTTCTGGAGCAGAACAAAGAAATGTGAATGAAGAAGCAAGACCAAGGCCTAGGAGACCCCAGAACCCACAGGAATGCAGGCAACCACGGGAAGGCCTCGGAAAGGAGCAAGGGAACTGGCTCGCCTGAGCAATAGGCTTCAGGCCGAAGAGAGGCAGCTTTCCTGTGACAGCTGTGTCTGCCCAGCCTCCACCCTCTAGTTGAGGATCAGGCCAGAGCAAGTAAGGAGCCTGTCGAATTCTCCTTGCCAGCCTGTAGAAATGGTGCTGTGGCCACGTTGACTGAGCAGCTGTGAGGTCCTGTGTGCAGATCCAGTGCGACCATAGGATCACCAAATATCCACAGGCAGCTCTGGACGGTCATAGAGTATGTGTTGTCTGGTGACAGACAAAGTGGCACTGTGGGCCACTCTGTGTAAACTGGGGAAAATTATAGAACCTGAAGAGTGGAGTTGCCTTAAGGATTGTTACAGTTTAGGTCTGGAATGCCCTGCCTACACCCCCCCCCCCCAACATCCTGTGTTAGGGGGCGAATCCATTGATTTCTTGAAGTGTCAAGAGTTGGGGGCTGGTTCGAAGGGGCAGATCACTGGGGCTTGACCTGGGAGGATGTATCTGCCTTGCTAGCTCCAGCTTTTACTGTCTCAGCTTTCCTGTAATGGAAGAAACAGCCTTTCTCCACTGCACCCTCTGCCATGCCCCTCCACCACTGTGGGCTGCCCAGGAACAGACTGAGACCTCTGACGGGTGAGCAAAAATAAGCCTTCCCTCTCTTAGGTTGAGTATGTTGAGTATTGTGTCCCAGCAATGAGCAACCATTAAGACAAGAATTAACAAGTTAATATGGGGAAGCTGATCTAATAGGGCCTGGCACAGTATCTTTCCTAGTTTTTAAGACTGGATAGTGGGCTGGGGCCATAAATCAGTGGTTAGAGCATTTGCCTACCAAGTACAAGGCCCTGGGTTCAATTTCCCAGTACTACAAAAGTCAGCATGGTGCAATCCCAGCACTCAGAGGGATAAACCAAGATTGCAATGAGTGAGACACAGTCCCAAACAAACAGATGAATTAGTTAATTAAATGGCTATATCCTGTTTGACGGTAAGCTTGGTTGCTCCCAAGCCCACCTTCATATTTTGAAGTTGTCATAATACTGTAAGAATTACCCATCATCAGATTCTTGACTTACTAACTATCCTATCAAGCCAGGCCCCAACTGTAGTCCTGCAATTCAGCTCTTTGTGAGGCTGAAGTAGGAGGATTCCAAGTCCAAGCACTGTCTGAGCAATTTATTAACTTAGCGAGATCCTGCCTAGAAATAAAAAAATAAATTGAAATGGACTGAGGAACAGCTCAGTGCAAAGGTCCCAGATTCAATCCCTAGCACCCTCCCAAAATAATCCTATTGAATTAATATATGGACATTTTATCCAAAAGGCAGAAAATAAACTTTCTGAAACTTACATGATGTAAACAGCATATAAACACAGAATTGCTTAGGCACCGTCATTTATAAAAATCCTTTAATAAAATAAATATTGGCTGTCAAGAATACCTGGAAAATGAACACAAAAAAGAAATTTTAAAAAAAAAAATCTTTCACAGTCATTGCTACCCCTGCTTCCCACTTGAATTTTGTCATTTTTTTCCTTCCATCCTCTCTCTGTGTTTTGATGGACATTTTAGCCTAATTATAACCATCCTATGTGTCACTACTTCCCAAAACTCTGTTCCACAGAACACTAATGGACGAGGATGATAATAGACATTGGAAAGATAAGGGAGGCCAGGGTGAAAGAAGTTCAAGAAGCAGTAGGCGAAACTGAGTTTTGATGTGCATTGTCCTCAGAGAAGCAAATGCTGCAAATTTACCCATATATATTCAGCACAGGAGCAGCGTTCCGAAACACACACTTTGGGAAAATGCTAC
Source organism: Ctenodactylus gundi (assembly GCA_004027205.1). Classification (NCBI taxonomy): domain Eukaryota; kingdom Metazoa; phylum Chordata; class Mammalia; order Rodentia; family Ctenodactylidae; genus Ctenodactylus; species Ctenodactylus gundi. The sequence continues at coordinate 62,362 of PVKB01000732.1, read as the reverse complement.
TGTACAGTTGTGCGCCCTTATGATTGATATTTATGTGTGTTTCACCAAATTCGTTCATATTTTTAAAATATCCAGTAAGATGACAAGTGATCTGGAGATTACTTAACCACTTACCTGTAATTAGGCCTTTAGACTATGTCCACTTTTTGCTAACATAAAGAAAGCTGCAACAGACATTTCTTTTGCATACCATGCTAGAAAATTGTTAAAATATATTCCTGCTTGGTTTCTCAGTACAGGCTCCCACAAGGAGAACTATTGGGTCAAAGGGAATTAATGTCTTAAGTTGATGGTACAGGGGGGCCAATTTGTTTTTCAACAAGTCCGTATCCATTTTCAGTGGGAGACAGTGTCCAAACGCCACAACCAGAGCAAGGCAGACGGCCAGGAGGCTAAAAGTAGGGCTGCTGATGGCTCCTTTCAGCAGCCTTCATTAGCACCACCTCCGGGGGCAGCTGCGCAGCTGTCAGATCTGGTGCCAACCCTCTGCTTTCTTTGTCCTGCACCTCTCTCCCGAGCTCTTGAACCACAGATTCCTGAGTGCTCTAGTCTGAGTGGTGTCCCAGCTAATCCTACAGAGTAAAGGACACACCAAACACCCCTACTGCTAACACCCGGAAGCACAAAAATATGTCCTGCTCCCAGTAGCCAGGTACAGGCCTCAGAAATGTTTAACAGCCAACAACCCGGTGGGCGGGAGGGGTACCTGATGTGCAGCATTTGCCACTTTCTGTGGTGTAAATACTCCCAGGTTAGAACTCAACCTAACCACTAATTGGCATAAAGCTCTGGTCTTGGACTAGGGAGGAGATATGCATAGGAGGCTCTTGTGAGCAGTGGGGGCTTGCTCGAGACAGCACTGCCTATTGGCCCGAGCTCAGCTGGTGGCCACTGAACTCCTCTCCTCTCCTTCCTATGGGACTCCCCAGCCATGTCTGCCAGCAAGGTTTCCATCCACAGCGTCCACACCTGGGATCCCAGACCCAGAGGCTGCCCCGGGTGTTTCCACAGCCTCTGAGCTGAGGTACTATGAACACTCCTCTGATATCGTGCTTCAGCGTGATCCATCACAGAGGTGGATGGGGTTCAGCTGCCAAGTACCCCTGCCTGCGATACTTAACCCCCAGTCACCTCCTCAGGGTGAGCCCTCACTCTGTTCTCTCTGCTCTGGCAGCAAGTTCCTGTACCGTCTTCTCCCCATGCCCCTTCTCTCTTCTATTCTACTTTCATATTTGTCAAACTTTTGACCTCTGTCTTTTGTTGCCAATTTACCTTTCACCATATTCCCCATGGATCTGATTCCATTCCCAATATTCACCTTAGTGAACAGCAGTAGGTGAGATATTTAAATCATACTCTCATTCTCTCTCTCTCTCTCTCTCTTCTCTTCTCTTCTCTTCCCCAACCCTTTCTTTCTTTATCTTCCAGAAATTCCTTCTGCAAACCTCTTTTCCCATGAACATACCTGCCCGTTCAGGATTGAATGGTCCCTCGAGTCTGTGACGAGGCTTTGGTCCTGGTCAGCACGCCATCCACAGGACCAGGTACTGCTATCTTCCTCTGAACACAATGGTCACAGAGTCTTAACACCCAGAATTGAGACTGTCAGCCCCTCACACTGAACTCTTCATTGGGACATCTTACTATGTGCTCCATACACCAGACTAGGTAGTCTATGACTGCTTATTCCAAAAATACACCTGGGCATCACTCAGTCTCCTTGACTAACCGATTCCCCCAAGCCATGTGAAAAGGGGCAAGTGGAGCCTGCCAGTCCTAGCGTCAGGCTTCCCAGCAAGAGCCATTCTTTCCACTGCAGCCATTCATCCTGCTTAGTTTCCTGCCCTTAGTCAACACAGACAACCTTATAGGTTTCTAGTGTCAATCTCCACCAGGAAAAGTACACTAAAGGCAAAAGTGAAAAGCAGAAGAGGAAAGAAGGAAAGATATAGGCAACTTTGAAAAAAAAAAAACAGAAGGCACTAGGAGAAGATAGAATGCTTTAGTGTTTTAGGTTTGTCAATGTTTCATTGGAATTATTAGACCCTTAATAGTACACACACACAGTGTCTATATCTAAAAACAGAGAAGTAAGTCTTTTTTTATGACATCTTAACAAGATCCACTTTCGAGCTAAGTACATTTTTACCCCATGCAAAATATGCATGTGAAATAGTTAGCAATAATATTCCTGACTGGAAGCAGGGAGGGTGCTTAACTGTGGTACAGGGAAGCATATGGATCCCCATATTTTTTCCCAAAGGCAATCTATTCTAAGCTTGGGCTCAATCTGTAGGGTACTTTTCCCCCAAAATGGGTTGGGCTCAAACTCCTTCGCCCTAGCAGAGTGTAGGGCACCTTGCTGAGTACAGGAGCAGCAGTGAAAAGCAGAAAGCTGGGACCATTCAAATAGAAATCCCATGCTTTGGCTGATCATGTTTGAGAATGCTCTCTTCCTAGGTACCATCACGAGAAAAGATTCTGGAGTAAACTGTCAGGAATTATATCTCAGAAATGGATAATTCTCTGTGGTTAGCAATGAGGATCTTGATGTAAGGACTACAACACCCAGCCCCAAACTACAGGGCCAACAAGTACAACACAAAGCACACACTGTGGTTCGGATAAGTGCTCCCCCAAAGCTCAGGTGTTAAAAGTGTGGTTCCTGGTTCATAGACGCTGCGATGTGGTGGAAACTTTAAGGGATGGGGCTCAGTGGGAGGAAGTTAAATCACTGGGGGAGTGCCCTAAAGGAGTCCCTGCAGTCCCTTTCTGCCTGTCTCATTGCCTCCCCACTATCATACAACGAGTGGCTTTCTGCCACCACAATGTGTGGCCTCACCACAGGCTCATAGCAATGGCATCAACCAGGCATGGAAGGCACGTCTCTAAAACAATGACTAAAATAAAAATTTCCTCTCTTTAAGTTGATTTATCTCAGCTATTTGTTACAGAAATGGAAAGCTGACTAGCACAACACAGAGGGAAAATCTAGCATAATCTAGAAGTAAAATGCAGAGTAAATTGCAATAAAAGCCATCCCCTCCTCCTCACCACAGCTACACACACGGTTTGGTTAATCCTTAATGAGGATGAATTGCAATTAGTATAGAACTACACAGTATAATTATTGCATATAATTATGCATCAGTTAACAGTTGAGTAAATCATATATAGTTTGCATCTGTAGTGTTGAGTTTTCAATTAATCATTTCTGGGGGCCATGAAGGGTACTTCATAATGTCCTTCAACAAAAGGACATCTCCAGAAATGTATACATTGGATGGATCCCTTTGGGTATTTGTTCAAGATTGTAATGTTCAAATTGCCTAATCCAGCAGCTTCCTTTCTTACCAAATTTTGCCTTTACAAACTTCTTCCCACCTAGAAGACCAGTCCAAAGAAGAAGCAGTGAACACCAGACATATTTCTGGCTGATCCAGAACATACCTCAGGACTAAAGTTATTCTTAGTTCTGGGTCCCTGGGTTTTTAGGCAGGCTCTGAAGCCTGTTTCTGGGGGTCTCTGGGTCCCCATGTCAAGAGCCTTTTCTTCACATCTGTGTGCCTCTTACTCCACCTTTTCCGTCACATCCTCCGGAAGCTTCCTGAACCATTTCCTTTTCCTCCTCCTTGGTTCTCAAAGTATAATCCACGTAGCATGGTTGTCATAAAGTTCATCAAGAGGATGATTCCAGCGTCCAGCTGCTCCTCAATGCAAGTCATGGGTGATTAATGAAGCTTGAAGATATATAATGCAGGCTATGGGGTGTGTGTGTATGAGACACAGAGAGAGATACACACATACACAAATGTATGGTACAGGATCCATTGAAGAGTCTTCTAGGATTTTGGGTTGGGGAAGGCGTAGCCTAACAACCTTTCCCCTTGCTTCCTTCCCTCCTTCACCAAGCCCTGCAGAGGGGAGCCTTCCACAGAGCCTTTGTCACCACCTGGGAGCAGTGGCTCCTTCCTCCTCCAGGCGCCGTTTCCATTCAGGCCCCACCTCTCCCTCACCCCACACCACAGTCCCCAGATGGCTGGGAGGACCCCCTCTAGGAGCACAGGGAAGGTGAAAAGACTCCTTTAAACCTACATGAATCAATCACTTGTACAGAAACCTCTCCTCCTCCTCATTAACCCAATTTCTCTGGTCTCTTTCTCTCTCTGCTTTTAAAAATCTTCCCCTACCTCACCCACCCAGTTCCACCAAATGCCTGTTTTGCACTGACTCTCTCCCACCATTCCTTAGCTTCCTGCAGCATTGGGTCCAGATGGTTGAGGCTTGGAGTTCTGATTTCCAAGCCTAGCCTTCTTCTTCATTCCAGGGACCAAGACCCTAACCCCCTGATCTCTCCTATGCCCAGAGCTTAAATCCTCGACCCCCAAAATCACCCAGGCCAGCAGCTGGAGGGAGTAGAAGGGGCTCAGAGGGCATCATTCCCATCATTCCCCTGGGTAGCTCCCCGGTGTACCTCACCAGGAGCCCCCAGATCAGGAACACAGATCTGCCCTGCCCCCAGCCTCCTGTCCCCTCAAGCAGCCTTTAAAGGCCACCCTGAGACAGGGTAAGTGACACTAAAAACATGGACTCCCCCCTACTCCCTGCCCACCCCACTCCCGCCTGCCCACTGATAATAATGGGCCAAGACACTTTTATTATCATTATTAATTAGCACTTTCAAGCAATGGAATTAAATCAATATGGTGGACTGAAACTAATTTTAACAAGCCATTGAGATCAATCATTGGGACTTTTATCTACATAAATGCCACTAAACTCAGCTCGTTAGTGTAACATTAGCTGGAAAGAAAAAGAAGGGAGACTGGCGGGGTTTTAATTAGGAAGACATAAACCGAGCCACAATTTTTCTTCTTTGATTTGCTTTTAATCTCGTCTGCAGAGCTCTTCTTGTGCTGCCCAGGCTGATTTTCAATCCCTGGCCACTGGGAAAGGAAGAGGAGGAGGGGACAGAGAGAAGGACATCAAGAACGGGCAGCCAGAAATGCCGCAGGGGCATGTCTCCTGGCCCCAGCTGAAATGGGCCAGTCGTCATCCTGTGGCCCCAAGTCTCATCCCACAGATCCTCAGAGCAGACCACAGGTGCCTTTGGGTTCACCTAAGCTCTGAGCACCTTGAGCACAGGAGTGGACTTTTGTCCCCAGCATCTCTTCTAACATCTGGCACAAAGTCGGCCCTCCATTCAGGATTGTACCCAAGTCCAGAGCTGTCTGTGTGTATCATCGAGATCTAGGTCCAGGGTTCAAGGCTTTCCCACAGCCGCTCCCTTGGGATGTCCTGGGTATGTTCTGCACGTGCTGATGTCCACTTCCTGGGTGCACCTGCTTGCCCTGCTTCCGAGGGCTCCCACCTTTCCCAACTCTACTCAGGCCCATCGCAAGCCTTGTCCCCCACACCCACCCCCTTGTCCACCCCATGTCCAGCTTTCCTGACCACGTGCTCCACCCTCCTGTCTCCCTACTCAGCCCTTCTCATGAGCTGCTAGCTATGTGCTGCTCCCTGACTTTCAAGCCACCTAGGGAAGCCCTGTGGCACTACCCCTGGGAAGCAGATCGTCCCTCGGTGCAGCAGGATACCTGGGGTGATGTTCCAGCTCCAGTGGTCATGACATTGAAGGCCTTGGGTAAGTTCCCTAACCTTGCTATGCCTCAGTGTCCTCACCTGTAAAATGGAAGCTAATAGTACCTACCTCAGATCATTGCAGAAGTGAAATATATTAATTCCTATAAAACACAGAGCACCATACACATAGTAATCCATCACAGGGTCTGTTCCTGTGCACTGTGAGCACCACTGCTACAATTGTTGTGAGTACTGCCAATATGTGTGCTCTGATACCATCCCCACCAAGCAAACGACTTATTAGAATGTGGCTTTCCTACATGATCAGTTAACAATCTGCTCACTAGATATGTTTCTTGTTACAAATTGATAAACTCAACTCCCACACTTTATCTACCAGTCACTTAGAATTTAGCCTAAGTACACCAATGCACAAGCCCAGTTCTATCCAGTGTGTACAACAGTCCAATCTCTGAGGCGAAAGTCCTACGTCTGATGGTCACACCCAGGCTCCTTCAGCTTGGTGCTCTGACTGCACACTCGGCCAAGTGTCCTAAGCCTTCTTTAAGCAAGTTACTTAAAATCTCTGAGCTTCAGTTGTCTCATCTGGAAAACGGAGAAAAGGTGATGATACCCGCATCGTGGAGGCCCGTAGGGACCGGATCAGGTAGAGAACAGGACGCACTTGATCAGGGCCTTGCACCGAGTGCTCAGTCACTCTAACTCCAAGAGCTACTCAACATAGTAGCTCTTCCTCACTGTACTCTTTGCATGCTCACAACAATTTAAACAATATCTTGTATCTACAAATATGTGTTACCTGCTTCTCGTGGTAACCACTCCCATCTAACAAAGGAAACCAGGTAGAAACCAAAGTAATTTTCTTAGTACTCATTTCCAGAGAGACGGGGAAAGAGAAATCGGTCAAAGGGTACAAAATTTCAGTTTATAAATTCCACAGGCATACTGTATAACGTGGTGACTATAGTTCATAATAATGTGTTCCTGGGCCTGGGCACAGCCCTATAATCCCAAGGCTCTTGGAGGCTGAGGCAGGAGAATGACAATGATTACCCTGAACGACTTAGCAATTTACTGAGACTTTCTCAAAATCAAAACCAAAAATGAGCTAAAGATTTAGCTCAAAGTAAAGGCCCAAGACTTGATCCCCAGTTCCACAAAGTCATAATAATTATTATCATTATTATTAGTATACTTAAAATATACACAGTGCACACAAGCATAAATATAAAGTGATAGGATGTTGATAAGCCTGAATGTGGTCATCATCTCATACTGCATACGTATACTAAATATAACATGGTACACCACTGCTGCGGTTTAGACCTGGTCTGTACCCCTGAAGCCATTTGGATGTGTGGCCTAACTAGAACTGAGGGTTACTGGGAGGTGGGGCCTCACCTGAAGGGGTTTGACTTGGAAAGATTGTCAATTTTTAAGACTGGGGGGTGCCCAGGACAGAGCTTTCAAGTGCTTGTGATTAACTTGTGGGCCAGGAACCGAGGGAGGGCACCCACCTGGGTGTTGGGGCCCAGCTAACCCTTGAATTGAGTATAGGAAGGAAGAAGAAACTTTGTTACAGCTTCTTCCTGGGATGGTTCTGTACCTCCGGAGTCTCCCCAGTTCGCTTCACTCCTACTGTGTTTGATTTCTGTCTGCAGCACTATGAGCATCTCTCCAGCCTCTGCCATGTGCCTCCAGCCTTGTGAATGGACTGTGGGAGACCTTTCAAAGCTGTGAGCTAAAATAGATCTTTCCTCCCTTAAGCTGTGATGTCAAGTATCCTGTCACAGCAACAAATAAGTAACTATGACACCCATTAATGAATACAATTCTTATTTATCAATTATACTCAAATAAATCTAGAAAGCATGAAGTTACTCTCTGAAGATCACATATGTTGCAAATTACAAGGATAGTCTCAACCTCAGGGCTTCTCCCACAATCCGGTAACAAGCAACAATAAAAACTTTACTGTCTAACTTAATAACGCTTTAAAAATATTTTAAAATTTTGGCACTATGCTTAAGTCCTTTTTCTATGTCCTCTCATCTATGGCTTTACTGATCGCACCAATAAACTAGCCAAAGTTTTGAAGCTCTGGCTCATAAAATGCACTCATGTGCTCTAAGGTGACTGCCCAAAATGGACCATTGATCTGAGAACTGACGAAGTTTTCTGAAGCCCTTGGGCCTTTCCGCAGGGAAGACCCATCACCACAGCATCTCCTAACAAACAGGAAGAGCAGGTTCTGGTAAGAGGAACCAGCCTCACACACCAAAGCTGCTTGTCTGTTCTTGTGTCATTTGGCAAGTTCACAATTCACAAAAGCTTGAGAGCAAAAAAGAAGTTTTCCTCTTAGTCACAGATCTGGTGCCAGCTGTGCTAAGAAGCAGCTTAAGCCAAGTGGTTTCCTTTCTGGAGAGTCCCTCCCTCAGCCTCCCCTTAAAGCCCATGGTGATGGCTATGGGTCCTGGTAGTAGCATCCTTGACACAGGTAGGACTGCCCTGCTTCCTCATGCTCCAGACACCTGTCTAGATACAGAAATCGAAGGGCAGCCATGCTATATCTTAACTTACAAACTAGATATTTTCAAAAGTCTTGGAGACCTCTTGAACCAAATTTATCATCATCCCCATATCTTACTATGTCTATGCTCCTAAAAAAGAGGGGGAAAAAAGTCCTCGATTCCTCACCATTCTCAAGGTCTCCCAGACTCAAGGCTCTGCAGATGTTTGTCAAATCCTTTCACCATAATTCTTCATATTCAGAATATAAGGTATAGGCACAGTTTGGGTAATAAGCATGACCTTCAGTCATGGGCCTTCTTGTTTCAGACCTGGAAATTAACAATAGCTTCCAAATTTTTCTTCCTAATGATTGAGTCCTCCCTAGTTAATTATTCCCTATCAAAGGTATGTTGGTCAGTTTTCTGACCTATAAAAATATAGGTGTTATAATTAACCTAAAACGAGAAAGAGGTTATGTTGGCTCATGGTTTTGGAGGTTTCAGTCCAGACCCATCGCTCTGGGCCTCTGGTGGGGTTGTCAGATGACAACGGCAGGGAGCATGCGATAGAGGAAATGCTCCACCCATGAGCCAGGAAGCCAAGAGAAAGAGGAGGGGCCAGAATCCCACAGTGGTCAGTGACTCAATGATCCTCAATTGTGCCCCCTCCAGACCTGCCAACAGGGCCATCCTGGGGACCAGCCTTTAGTACTGGGCCTTTGGAGAACACTCAAAATCCAAATATGGTCTGACTATTAAATTGAATGTAGAATACACAGATGTTCTTTTTATTGTTTATACTTTCTTTTTACGTGTATATGTGTGTGTATATATATATATATATATATATATATATATATAAATTTTTTGAGACAGGGTCTCATTCTGTATCCCAGGGTGGTCCTGAACTCACTACGAAACCCAGGCAGGCCTTGGACTCACAGCAATCCTCCTGTCTCAGCTTCCCCAGTGCTGGGATTACAGGCATGCACCACCACAGCCAGTTTATGTGGTGTTGGGGAATCAAACTCTGGTACTTAGTGCTTGCTAGGCAAACACTTTAACCATGGAGCCATTCCTCTAGCCACATATATTTGTATAAACAGAATATTTCTTAGGCAATTTTGAATGTGGAAAGAGTCTACAGGGGTTCATACGGCCCTATTAAGTTTAACTCACCAGTCTGGCACTGTAATCCCTCTCCCATCTGGAAACAATTTATCTCTCACCACCTCCCCAACATGGGTTCCTTCCGGCGGGAATTTCATATCACCATCTTTCTGTTCTGCACTGACACTACCAGACTCGCATTGTTCATTCTGTTCCCTCTATCTTTTCTTCAACGTATGATGCAAGCTCTATTGTTCCTGAAAGAAAATAACCAAACTCATGAAGACTTCCTGAGTTTACTCCAGGGCACAGGGATGTCTCAATGACATGAAACACTTTCAGGACTGGTGAACTCAATCCACCTCACATCCTTGGTGTTCAGTGTGGGAGGAAGTCTTGTCTCACAACAGCCAGCGAGCTCCTTGAGAACAAAGAGTGTAGGCATCTCTTTACCTCTCACTGCCTTTCAGCCAGCTCCGAAGTCATGTCAATCAACATCCACAGAAGAAAGGATGGCATGAGACCAACTTCTAACTCTCAGGGTGTAGAGTCTGTCTGAAAACCTGGAACTCTTCCCGGCCTTACTTCTCGGCTCTTTTAGTAGTATCTTACCACACAATCCTTTCTACTTTTTCTGTTTAAGCCTATTCAAACTGATTTCTATTACTTCATGGCCACATAGTCCTCATTTCAGAACTGTATGTCCCAGTCTCAGGGTAATTCAAGTTTATTCTGCCACAAAAATTGCAAAGGATCGCACCATGGATCTTCAAAATTGTTCACACACAGTGAACCCATGAATGCCAAAGGTGTGGTGGGTTAACTTAAGTGCTCAAGGCCAGCAGGTAGAAGAACAAACAGAAAGTCCCTGTGCCCCCATCCAAGAAGAAGTGTTAGAATCACCTTGCCGAATTATCTGGATGCTCCCGTTCGTTCTAGGACCAGATTATCCACCAAGCAATACTTTCAGCAGCATGTAGTTGAAAACAGAATGTTTTCATTCATGAAGTAAATATTTAATGAGTTTCAACTCAATGTGTCAAGCATTGCCCTTGGAACGAAGAACCCGGAAGTGAACAAGTTAGATAAAATCTGTGTCTTTACCAAGCTTCCATTCTGGTACGGGGAGGATCAACAAGGAAGTAAATAGGTCGAATGTGCATTGTATCAAATGTGGAATTGTGCCACACCAAAGGATATAGAGGAAAGGACATGGACAGTTTAAGAAGTAAAGATGGACAGAGAAGTCTTTCCTTGGAACGCCATGTGTGACCACAGATACCTTGAGAACGAAAGCAGGAGTCCAGAAGGGATGACAGAAAGAACAAAGAATGAATGCAACTCGAGTTGCTGGTAGCTCCCGGTTGGCCCTCTAGGCGTGATCCCTCAAGGTTCTCAGTGAACCGAGACCATAACAAGGCAGAACTGGCAAGGTTCTTCTCCTAGGCAGAGAAGTCACAGGACTGGCAGAACCTGGCATTAGCAAGCTGGGCTGGTGGTTGGCACGTCCTGCCTTTCTAGAGGTAAAAAACAGGAACGGAGGCCTCAAGGGAGTCTCCCAGTTTTGTAGTAGAGTTTTAAATTCCTTTGATTTCTTCTTTCTCATGTAGATATCACATATACCAGGGCTTGAAAGAGTAACTGACAGCAAGACACTCCTCATGGCTTTTGGTTAAAGGCAAATTCTTAGAAGTTTTATGATTTCAATAATTTACTTAGAATATGAACAGATTGAGCCTAAAGAAATTGGTTGGAATTATGGGAAGATCTATAAAGAGAAGTAGTGCAAAATCCTACAATCTAAAACAAAGGGTAAAAGAAATAATCCCAGTCATATTAGCTAGCTATTTTCAGAGAGCAACTTGTTTGAGAACTCAGCAAGATCCCCACAATGCAATTTTAATAGGTTCAAAGCTCTAATGGGAAGTGACTGTGACATACCCCAACCCCCCCCAACTCATCCTTTGAATCCACACGGGCCTTCTTTTGTAATTTCTATGGGAAAATCATGGGCTGTGGAATTAGAAGACCTGGGTACGTGTCCCAGCTCTACATTTTACAAGAATGCGGTTTAGGCTTTGTTTTTTAACTCACTTTTCCTTCTGTAAATCATCTCCCCTACCTCCAACATTGTTCCAGGGTAAGATCTGGAGTAAATTCTTGAGAAAAACACTCTATGAGCCACGTCAGGAGACTTCCTAGGGGCTTTGGAGTTTGAGTGGATAGCCTCATGCTATTTTCTAAGACTTTTCTGTATCTCTGTTTATCCTTTCCTCACATAACCTTTTAAAGCACTGTCATCTCAAGAAATTCCTCTCTGAATCATCTGGCATACCATGTTCAGCAAGACAGAAGATTCACTCTTTCTACCTTGCTATCCTAGCTACAGACTTCATCATCAAAGTAGGTATGAAATGGCTATGGGGTTTGAGATAACACATCTGTATCATGGGCCAGGAGGAGAGAGGGCAGGAGAACCAGAAGGGTTCCTCCAAGTTGGGTCAGCTTCCTTCAAGTAGCCTGCTTAGAAGCCCCCCCACTTCCTTTTATTTCTTTGGCTAGAACTCAGTTACAAGTCCTCCCACCACTGAAATAGATTGCAAATATGCCTTGGGGAAAAAAAAATTAAGGACCTGTCTTAAAGTAGGAAGGGAGTAATAAATATTTGGGTTATACACCAGTTGTCTCCACCACAAGATTTTAACAAGAAGCTGGATGCTCCCGTAAGGTAGGCATGAGCATGGAAGGTTGCCAATATGTAGATTAGATACAAAACAAGCACCCTGCACTCTCCTGATCTCATGTCTTTACACCTTTGCTCGTCCTTATCACCTTCCTGAAGACTCTACTGCCCCTCTTCACCTAGATCTACTCTTTCTTAAGGATGCAACTAATATGATAACTCCAGAAAAAGCTTCCTTATCCACCACCCACCTTTCCACTCATCATTCTGTGGTTTTTTCCTATTTAAACACTTTTAACGCTTCTCATAATTGGGTTGTTATTGACTTACCAGCACAAGAACACATTCCTGTGATCAAATTAATTCCTAGTCATTCATTTACTACTATCAGTTCTCCTCTGTCTTTCTTAAAATTTATTTTTTATATTTTCTTCATCCCATTCTTTTAGTTATTCCTGGGACCTGCCAAGCTCAATATTGATTTACATTGGTGGTTTATAAATTCAGAGGATTCTAATCTTGAATCTACTATATTAAAGCTTCAAAGTCAGAATGAGCCTAAAAGCTACAAGAGTACCCATGTTGTCTTAACTTATCTCTAGCAAATAGTCTATACTCTAGAATAATCTGATTCAGACTATACTTTTCAACGTCCTTGACTCTCAGAACTGCAGTTCCCATGAGAAGATGCCTTGATAAACAGTGTGGCAGGGCCCAAAACTGCTGCGTCCTTGTAGGTTGCACGGGGTTTATAAATGGTGAGTGTTCTCCTGTAACACTGAGATAACTTTCCCAACCTAGAGCTTGAAGATTAAACTCCTGTAATATGTGATCATTAATCCTGATATGTCAAATACATTCTATTGAGAAATCCCTTGTAGATTAATAAAGCACGTTCCTGGGTGGAAGATGGCCATGGAGACGTGGCCTTCAGTGTTACACATGGTTCGTTGTCAATTGCTTTCTGGCAGTGTTTCTCCGGTATGCTTCTCAGCCACCATGAATTGAGCAGATTTTGTCTACCACACACTTCCACTGTAGTGTTTATGCCTAAGAGCCAGCTGATAATAAACTAAATCCCGTGAAACATGACCCAGATTAAAACTCTCCTCCTTTATGCTGTGGATGTTGGGTATTGTATCCCAGGGATGGGAAAGCTGACTCATACAGAAAATTGGTACCAGAGAGGTAGGGTCGTTGCTGTGACTGTACCTGGCCACATGATTTAGAAGCCTTTGGAAGGGATTTTTGGAAGAAATTTGCAAAGATTTGGAGATGCAGGGTAGGACAGTTCTAGAATGTTGTAAACAGAGCTTGATGTATGATTCTGGCTGCAGCTCAGAAGACCAGAAAGCTGATAGAAATGATAGAGTAAAGAATAAGCTCAGGTTTCCTTTGGAATAATGACTCCAGTGGCAGTTGCCCTAGAGGCCACGTGTTACACTCTGGTAAAAATTTTTCTACATTTTCTACATGTCCTGGGACTTCGCAGAGACTGAGACTAAGGGCAGTGGACTAATCATTTGACAGAGAAAATTTCAAGACAGCCCAACATCTAGGCCATGGCATGAGTGCTTTCTGGCTGCTTTTGGACAGATTTATGGTGAGAATTGCAAGCAAAAACCAGGAAGGTTTTGAAAAACTTAAATTTGGGGCCCCAAAGGAAATATATGTTAGGTTGAGCCAGAGGAATTACAGCTAATAAAGAGATTGGTACCATTAGAAGAAGCCAAGTACTTCCAAAGGGATAAGGATTAGGCAAGACCCCACCTATTTCAGGCTCAGGGGGACAAAATGTCAATCTTCCATTTGAGAAAAGTCCCTAGGACTTCTGCTTGAGAAGAACCTCCTAGGGAACTATTTTTCCAGGATTCATTTCACCATATTCCACCATCTATCTACTGCTCCAGCCATGGCCCAAGGGGGTCTCTCTAATGCTTCCACTTGCCGCAGACCCGGCCTCATCCATGTGATACTGGCTTTACTGGCACTCAGAACATGAGTTATGGGGTTGGGGAGATTTCCATCCAGATTTCAAAGGAAGGCTTGTGTATTAGTGTTTTCTAGAGAAACAGAATCAATAGAAAATATATGTGTAAAATTATGTGAAGATGTTTGCTAGGTAGGATTCCAGAACCGGAGGCAGGAGAGTCCACATGGCCTTCTATGTGCTGGGGAGCTGGAAGATGCGGCAAGTGCTCGGCCTAATGAGATAAAAGCAACAGAACAAGAGGAATCACAGGTATAGTGCCAGTGCACAATCAAAGATCTGGAAGCTCGCTGTAGAGTCACCTGTAAAAGAATGCACTGTAAGCCTAAAGAAACCGGGGACCGGCATCCAAAGGCAGGGGCAATGCCTGGAGATATTCCTACATGGGCACACTTTCTTCTTTTTCTTTATATTCTGCCCAGGCCACAAGCCTATTGGTTAGTGCCACCTACATCCAGAGTGGACCTTTATTGTGGTTTGGACCTGGAATGTTTCCTAAATCTCATGTATTTGGATTTTATGAATTATCTATGCAATCATGTGATATTAGGAGATAAGGACCTAATTTGGAGGAGTGGTTTATGGGCGTGTGGTGGATTATACATGTGTGGTATATTATAGATTACAGATGTGTGGTAGATCAGGGGCTTAAACCTAGAAGGGGCAGATCATTGAAGTTGGACCTCAAATGGAGTGGATCACTGGGACAGAATCTGAAAGGGTATATGCCACTTCCCTCCTTCTTTCTGGACTTCCTGTTTGCAATGCTGTGAGGAGAAGCCTCCACCTCCTCCACCACTGTGTGCTTCCACTGTTGACGGCCACCCAGGAATGGATTGCGACTTGCTGAAAATGAGAGCTAGAGTGCAATTTTTCTCCCCTCACTTGTGTATGTTGGGTATTCTGTCCCACCAATGAAAGGTAACTAAGACAATCTTCTTCCCTCATTTTACTACACTACATGTCACCCATCCCCAGGCACACCCCGAATTGTGCTTCCCTAATCTGCTAGGCATTTCTTCATTCGAGTTGACATAACATGACTATTGATTATATAGCCTAGAAGGCCAGACAAAGAGTCGCTGAGACAGCAGCACATACATCTGTGGAAATGAAACAACACTACAGTGGAGACCCAGGAAATCAAAACACAGAATGTCAGCTGAGGAAGGCCGCTGATGGTGAGTGGAGCCAGACCACAAGAGAAGATTTGTGGGCTACACCTGGCAAGGTCATAAGATTGAGGCCACTCAAGCCCTTTGGAATTTACATTTTCACACTGCGTGCCCTCTAGGCCAGATATGGAACACAAAATTAAATGTTTGTTCTGCTGATTTCAGTGTGGCTTCGGTCTGATTCATTTTTTATCTCCTATCCCTCTCTTCTGGAGTAGGATCATTTACCCTGTGCCATTGTAATTCGGGATTATGTAGTGTTTTTAATTTTTATACCAGTTCACAGCTAAGAGTTTGTCCTGAGTCTCAGAAGACACTTGGACTTAGACATTTAAAAAATGATGGAACAATTGAAACTTTGGGGAAAGGATTATTGCACTTTTTGGTTGTACTTGGGATGATTGTATTATGCGAGGTAGAGTTAGAAACTTGCCATTATCTTTATTTGGAGATAAAATGTGATTTAAAGGTATGTGTTTGGGTGTGGAGTAGACAAATGGTAGGCTGTGATCGGTAATCCTAATACGTCAACTTAATTGGATTAAGAAATGCCTAGCAGATAAGTAAAGCAAACCTCAGGGTATGTCAGTGGGTCATGAGGACATGACCGTTGGTCCGATATGTGGCCCTCCTCCAGTCCCCTCTGGCATCGTGTCCCTGCTCTGCTTCCAAGCTACCATGAACTGAGCGGCTTCGCTCTACCACACGCTTCTACTATGGTATTTCTGCCTTGGAACCATCTGACTATGGACAAACACGGGCCAAATTAACATTATCCTTTAAGTTGTGAGTATCAGGTACTGTGTCCCAGCAATGGAAGCTAACTGATACAGATCGTCAAGAAACTTGGAGGGCATCAGTCAGGAAAGAGTTGTGGACCTTCCTTCTACCAGACTTTCTGTACTTTTTATAGATGGAGTATGGAAAGGATGAAAGCAGAAAATATACGGACATAAAAAAGGCTACTTCACAATCACGTCCTAAAAATTGAATGAGATTTAAATTATAAACAAAATTAGCAAGAACTATTTAAGAGTAGACACATCTATAAATGTTTTTTGAACCTGACTCAAACTGTGGAAGAATGAATACCAGGGCACAGACTATTAGGCAGCTTTCCATCACTGTGATAAAATAGCTTGAAAAAAAAAAAAACAGACCAAAGGAGGAGGCTTACGGTTTCAGAGGCTTCAGCTCCGTCATTTCTGGGTCTGTGATGAGGCAGATACATCATGGTGTAGGAAAGCAGCTGATCTCATGGCACCAAGGAAGCGAAAAGAGGAAGGGATTGGGCGAGATAGCGTCCCCAAGGGCACACTTCCATGGCCTATGACTTTCGAATAGTTCCCATCTTTAGAGTTTCTACTGCCTCCCAATAACCAATCAAATTGCAACCTCAGAAATGGACTAATTCACTGACAAACTTAGAGTCCTCATAATAACATTACCTTTCAAAAGCCCATCAACTAAGCTTTTAGCACAAGAGTTTTGAGGAACGTTTCATAATCGATTTATAACGAAGAATCTCATCACCCTTCTCTACAGTGATCTCTTTTCCCCTATATCTAGAACAGCAACCTCTCTTCCACTCATTCCAAAAACTACATACAAATAATATTTGCTCCTCCTCAATACAAGATATTGGCATTGTTCACAAAATTCCTATCAATAAATATGCACTGATTGCCTAGTACTACTGCACTGTCGCCCAAGCCTTGCAGTGGGAGAGCAACAGCTAAATGAAATCTACTATCCTAGAATTTATACCGTCCTTGGACAGATGAATCAAAAACCCCTGGAGATGATCAGCAAACGACAGCTCTCGTTCTGAGTGCTAAGAAGCCACTGTGGGGATTCTGCCCGTTCGTGAGCGTATCTGCTGTGGTTTGGATCTGAAACATCCCCCAAAAGCCTCATATATTGGAAAGGTGGTTGAATTGCGGGAGTTAGTTGGATCAGTGTACTACTCTACTAGTTTTAGGTGCTACTAAGATCACTGTGATGTGTGTCTTGTTACTTTTTGTTGCTGGGGCATAATACCCCGCAACTACAAATTAAGAGGGAAAGGGTTGATTTTTATCTCACGGTTTCAGGAGACCTCAGTCCATTCATCATCAGCTGGCAACGAATGGCAGAAGGGTCTGGAAGAGGGCCTCACTGCGGAAAATTTGCTCATCCAATGGCAGACAGAAAGCAAAAAGAGTGAGAAAGGGCAGAGGTGGTGTGTAACACCCCCCCCCCCTTCTGACTGGGCCTTACCTCCCAGTGGCACAAAAAAATCAATAGACAATTTCTATGATTCAATCCTCTCCTAAGCATGAGACGTTGGGGGCACATTCCAGATTCAAACCATAACAGTATGGCTGAGGAAGATGTATGTTTATCCCAGCTCTCTCCAGTCGCTCTGCTTCCTGGCCATGATGGGATGAGCAGCTGCTCTCTGTCGCCTTGTTCTGCTATCACCAGCCAACCGTGCTAGGACTGAGACTTCTGAACTATGATCCAGGATAACCTTTCTTTCTTTATGTTGTGGGTGGCTAGTATTGTGCACCAGCAACAAGAAAGCTACTGAGACAATGTTCATTCCTTGTGTGTATCAGAAACTAGAGATAAAACTACAGGAAGCTCCAGGACCCATTGAGCCTTTTGAGATGGGTTTCTGCCAAAACTTCATTGACTGATGATCACAAATTTCCATTTTGACTAATGTGTCACAGTGGTGTTTGGGGTCCCTATCGTTATTTCAGAGCTAATTCAGTGTCTGTAATTCCACAAAATGGTGAATATTTTCCTTCCCCTAGTATATAATAATCCTAGTAAATGGCCAAATGCACCTTTGGGGAGGCTGTGGAGGGATATTTACTGGGTCTAGCTGCAGCAGTGTTGCACATTTCTCCTCAAGGAACCAGTCTTCCTTCGGTCAAGAGACTCAGAATCTGTGATCCAGATAAGACAGGAAGGCTAAGACTCTCCATTGTGTCCACTCAAAGTAACTTTCTGGCCACATGACCTAGAGTGTTTCTGTTGTATAGGAGTAATCATTTAGCAGACTGCCTATTATAGACACCATAACCTACTAGGCTTTGTCAAAGATCCCAGCCACTAATTCTATTTACCTTCTGGGCCCTGCTGCCCATTCTGGTAATTATCTTTGTCAGCATAGAAATTCTCTCGGCCACGGCCTCTCCAGTTCTATGGAAAACATGGAGCACATCATGTGACGGCATCTCCTCGTGTCTACAAAGGAAGCCATCATACCACCTTTCTAAGATGCTTATGAGATCACTAGTATATTTCTCAACATTTTTTCTTAATAAAAAAGTATCTTCTAGAGTCTCTTGAGGGAGGAGTGAGGGAAAGGACGGATGTGCAGTTTGCATATGAGAAATCCACTCTAATATTCCTAACTTGTCAAAAAAAAAAAAAAACCCGGGGCTCAATCTTCTACATTATACCTCAGTCACTAAATATAGTCCATTGTGGAGTCGAAATTTCACCACTGAGGACCGGATGCACTTAGACACTCGAGCTCATAAGATGATCTCCAAAGGCTGGGACACAGACTTCTGAAGAAAGCCACTGCCCTGCTGCTGCTGGTGCTTCTGAAGGGTCATAATGGGGCTGGTTTTAGGAATATGAAAG
Source organism: Ctenodactylus gundi (assembly GCA_004027205.1). Taxonomy (NCBI): domain Eukaryota; kingdom Metazoa; phylum Chordata; class Mammalia; order Rodentia; family Ctenodactylidae; genus Ctenodactylus; species Ctenodactylus gundi. Next base: position 43,648 of record PVKB01000732.1, on the reverse strand, counting down.
AACTGAAGGATAAAAAGCCTTCAGGGTGGGAAGCTGACAACAACCATTGCTAACAAGCACAGAAATAAATAAGGAAGCAGAATAACTTTCTCTCCTCTTGCCTTTCATCTCTTCCTAGAGTCTCTTACTGAAGAATTTACTAGCAAGTCAGACAACACAGGAGAAGTGTTGTTAGCAGAGTCTCAGCACTGGCATCATAGCACAAAAAGCGAAGGTGCACTTGAAAACAGAAGGCAATAGCCTGGTAACCAACATGAAAGGGTCTTACTAAAACTGACATTTAAAAATAGAAAATCTATATGCTCTGACCACTAAAGAAATGTAAGCAGAAGGTAAAAAATCATCCTCAAATACCATCTACAAACCCAGATGACATCACAGACACGTTTTATCAAGTATTGAAGGAAGAAATTACTCTAATTACATACAGTCTCTTCCTAAATCACAATATGAAGGTAGCATAACTCTTTGTATAAAATTCAATGAGGCTACTATAAAAGGAAAATTATATTTGCATCTAATTTATGAACATAAATGAAAATACTAAGCAAAATACTAGCTCAATGAATCCAGCAATATATAAAAAAGGATAACAAATATTACCAAATTGGATTTATTCCAAGAATATAATTTGATTAAATGTCAGAAAAACAATTAACATAATTCAACACATTAATATATTAAATAAAGCAATTTGAACATCTCAATAGATGAAAAATTACTTGCTAAAATTGATGTCAATTCATAATTTTTAAAATATTCTTAGTGTCAAGAAGTAATTTTCTTATTATGATAAAGTTTAAGTTATAGAAAATATAGGTGTATTCATCAGCATTGCATTACTATAATGAAATACCTGAGCAACTTGCTTTATAAAGTGGTCTGTGTAGCTCACAGTTTAGAGGTTCAAGTCTGCGATAGGGCAGCCCCATTAATTTGGTCTCTGGTAAGGGAAAAACATCACGGGGGAGCACATGTATGCAGAAGTGAGAAATCCATAGTGAGCCAGGCAGGGAGAGAGAGAGAGAGAGAGAGACAGAGAGACCCCTTTGAAGGCCCACCTTCTATGACTTAAAGACACCCCACCAGGCCCCACCTTTTAAATGTCCATAGCATCTTCCAGTACAGCTAGCCTGTAGACAAAACCATTAACATACACACCTTTGTGGGACATAACCCATATTCAAGTCATAGTAATAATAAAGTATTTAAGGGTGAATCTCTGAAATTTTACATTTGAGATATAGAATATTTAAAATATTCTTCTATTGTCATTTCTGTTAACATTGGATTCAAGGAACCAGTCCATACAGTAAGGCGAAACACAGAATCAAAACAAAAAAGAATGGAAATGAAGAAATACTGCTGTCATGATGGTGTACATAAATAAAAATCTAAGAAAATCTACAGAATAACTATTAGGATTAAATTACTAGGAAAAGTTCAAGGCACTTGAAAATAATCCTGAAGAAGGATAGTAATTTGGATTGAGCTAACAGTTCTACAAATAGTATTTGTAAAATACATTCAAAATCTAACTATTTGAAAGGACCAGAGTCTAAAAGCAGGGTAGAGGAGGCAGTTAGAAACTCATAAAGAGTCAAGCTTTGGAAGGAGAATGTTGTTCTGAATATATTTTTCTCTAATGATTCTCATGTCGCCATGGCAAGTGACAGCTAAAAATCAAGCAGAAAGCTTCTGGTTTATTGGTTCAAGGATTCAAGAAACGGGCATTCACAGCAGCTGCAGAGCAAAAGGAAAATCTTGGAAAATATATGGTATGAGATAAGCCCTCAAATCCACATAATATTTCATTCAAACCTTGATCAACCCCTGAACCACACATATAGGTGAGAAATTCTAAGCAAACTAAAGGTAAATATCAGTGGCAAGAATGCAAGAACCAAACAAGGATTTTAAATGTTGCCTGATCTGGGGGAGAAAATTTGGAATTTAAACCCAGTCAACTTAATACTTACTAGAAAAAAATAAAAATTCTTCAAGGGGAGACAAGCTCAGTCTCTACTACTTACTAATGTGTCATGTGTAATCAGCATTATTAAACATAGAGAAGGACATTAAAATGTGGTCTAGAATTAAGAAAAAACTTTTGAAGTGTTTTCATAGAAACAAACATCTAGATGACATGTACATCAGCCAACAAGAGTTTGAAGAAACTATTATAGATATGGATTTGATGCCATGATGTTAGGGTCGGAATCTGGAATATTCCCTCAAAACTTCATGCATTTGGATGGCATGGATTGTCTATGGATATTGCATGCTGTTAGGAGGCGGGGTCGAGTTGGGCCGGGAAAGTGGGGGGATCCCTGAAGGTGAGGCCTGTATAAGCGCATTCGTGCCCAAGCTTCTCTGCAAAGCGTGACGCTTCCTCATGGGAGGCCACGAGCAGCATTTCTCCACCAGACTCTTCCACTGTGCCACCGTTGCCAGCTAACCAAGAAGGGACTGAGACCTCGGAAGCTGTGAACTGACATGAACCTTTCTTAACGTGTGGGTGTTGGGTATTGTGTCCTGGCAACAAGGAAGACACATCATGAATAAGACCACAGGCATCACAGCCGAGAAATGAAGGGTATGGAGGAGGACCAATAGAAACTTCAGAATGGGAAGTTACAATATCTGAAATGGAAATGACTGTCCAACCATTAACATCACATTAGAGACAAAAGAAGACCAAGTCAGCAAGCCTGATAGTAAGATAACACCCAATCTGAGCTAAGAGCAAAGAAAGAACTTTTTAAAATATAAACAGAATCACGATGACTGGCAGAAAAATAGTGAGCGCCCTAGCAACCACATATTTAGAGGCCCAAAGGACAGACAATGAATGGGGAGAAATAAATACTTAAAGAGATAATATAGTCAAACTTATTCCAAATTTATGTGAAAACAGTAGGCAATAAATATAAGGAGCTCAACAAATTCTACAGAGTATAATATTAGTAAACTATAATAACCACTGAAGGCTATGAAGTAAATGATCTGAAAACTGAAAGATACATTGTATACAGAGAGCTGACATGAAGGGTGGCTGAGTGTCTCAGAAAAGAAAAATGCAGGAGGTAAGGGAGAGACATTTTAAAGGGATAAAAGAAAACTAGACCTCTCTTTCTAGAACTTTATATCAAATGAGAATGTGTTTCAAAAGTGATGATTTAGCTTAAAGGAGACCTCCAGTCACATGGGCATTTGATCTATGAAGAAGGTGTGCTGGTAGAGTGATGGCAAGGGGGTGGGCTGCTCAATAAATGACCTAAAATGATTACATACCCATTTGGGAAGAGAGAAAGTGGATCCCTAACTCACACCATACCCAAGATGAATTCAAGCTGGATTTAAAAACCAAAATGTGGAAAGTAAAACACCAGAGATTTTCAAACAGGATTCGGACCCTGAGTCTTCAACTGTCTCCAACTGCCTTGGAATATTGTGTAAAATTCACAGTAGTGCTATGAAATAGTTTAAAGATTGAGGGGAAAAAAAACAAGGATTCCAGACATTTCATAAACGACTAGCTCTCGATAGTTTCAACATCAAATAAAGCTGCATTCCCTTCAATGGCATTATGTCTTTGTAACCTGAAGTTTTAGTAGTTGCTGCAATAAAACATAAATATGCCACAAAGATCAATACTTTGCGTATGAAATGAGAGTGGTAATAGCCAATCTTACTCCAAGGTTTGAGAAGTTATGCAGTCCCCAATAGATAACTTGTTTTCCAGTATTTCCCTTAGTAGTAATTGCAAATTGCTTAAGGGTATTTATTAGTGTAATATTTTTGCATATCTGCATGTATGTTTTATTTTTTCAAATGACTACAAAGTTATTAGAAGATAAGTACTTAATAAGCTGTTTAGAACTAACTAACAATACATAGATGCATTGGATATTTCTCTCAGCCCAGGCATACCATGAAAAAATAATTGAAACTCAAGGACACCATGAACTCAAAAAGCTGAGAACTTCTGACTTTGTAGAGTATATGCAAAATTTTAGTGTAAGGAGGTGTTTCCTAAATAGGATACATAAGTCACCAATCATAAAGGAAATGAACATTAATTCAAATTCCTTCAAATCAAACTTTTTTTTGAGACAGGGTCTCACTCTATAGACCAGGCTGATCCTGAACTCACTATGTAGCCCAGGCTGGCCTTGGACTCACAGCAATCCTCCTGCCTCAGCCTCCGAAGTGTTGGGATTACAGACCTGTGCCACCACTCCCAGCTTTATGTGGCGCTGGGGAATCAAACTCAGGTGCTAGGCTTTCTAGGCAAGTATTTTCACCACTGTGCCATTCCTCCAGCCCCAAATCAAACATTTTTAGTAGTCAAGTGACACCACAAAGATACACCCCAGAGTGGGACAGATATAAATAATTACTAAAACAAAAAACTCACTTTGCAATGTATCAAAATATTTACAAACCGGTCAGATAAAGAAATCCTCACCAAAAAAGTGTGTTTCATAAAGTCTTAGGCACATCACAAAACAGAAAATCTACACAGCAAATACACTTGTAAAAAAATGCTGGATCTCATTAGAATTCAACAAAACAAATTAAAACTACAATAAGAATATAAAACTCTGAAGTTTCTAAAAGGAAACATAAGAACAAATCTTTCCAATGTTTGGTAAGCAAAAAACAATTTTCAGGCACTAAAAGCTAAATGCCATCAAAAATTGATAAATTTAACTTCATCAAAATTCAAAACTTCTCTTCAAAAGACATTATTAAGAAAATGAAATTACAAGCAATAGACTGGAAGAAAGTATTTGCAAAACGCATATCTAATAAAAAAAAACTTGTATCCCAAATAAAGAACTCTTAGTAATTGCATTGTAAGTAAACAATTCAATTTAAAAATGAGTAAAAGACTTAAATAGACCCTTTTCCAAAAAACAACCTATCCAAATGACCAATAAGCATATAAAAAGATGCTCAACATCATTAGCCACCGTTTTGCATTATTTAATTTAGATTTGTTATAAATTTTTTGAAAATGCCTTTTTATTTCAATTCAGATTGATTAATCAACATGACTAACCATTAGAATGCTCAGAATTTTCCTTTTTGGTAAGTCTACCATGAATTTCCAGTATCACAGCATCTATGATTCTGGACAACCATTCCAGAAACCAGAGAGATGATCTAACAAATTTAAAATTATTTCTCTACTCACAAAGAATCACAAATAAAGGTTTCTCTTCTTATTTTTCTTCTTTTCCTCTTGTTTGGTGGACACTTGGGGAAATTTTTAATTTCATTTTCCCATAATTATCATTTTTATTAATATATATTTGAGATACATAATGACTACATTTATCTTGGGGAATTGGTTATGCATATATATATATATAAGAATATATACATATTCTTAATCATTTTTACTCCCCTACCCCTCCCCTCTCATCTACCACTTCACCCCCATATCCTCATCCCCTATCCACACTGCCCCTCTCTAAGAAACATGACATTTAGTACAATGGTCTTCTGTTGATATAAGGAAGATCTACATTTCTTATTGGAGGTATTTTTTTAAGTTTGTTTCAGATCCTGAGTATTTGTGGCCAACCACAGCATCAGGAACATTACTTGTGGGGCCCAATCTATGATGATAGAGTTGAGTTCCAACTGAGGACACTTACCTGAGTCCTAGCCTTTCAGCCTAAAATTATTCCTATGACCTGGAAAGGAAGTCAAGCATCCAAGTGTCCATCTTGGCTCAGAAAGAAAGTTACTTATACTTTTGTTGATGTTGTTCATTTCTTTTTAGCTTATTTATATTTTTATAAGACACTGGAGCCATATAATGTAAAATAGCAAAAGTTATTCGCGCTACATAGTGAAAAAGATTTTAAAGAATTAGTTGTACAAAGACTTTTGAAAAAGAAGTCATCAATGGTGTCCTTCTCTAGAACAAAACTTCCTTCTTTTATCCAACAATGTGGATTTACATGCATAAAATGTGTGTTTGTACAAAAACTGTAGTTTAGTTTATTCATATACGAAATCAGCCTTGATATTTTATCTTTGTGCTTCTTTATAACATCAAAGCTTAACTTCCAAAGTAGACTGTTGCTCCAATCCCGTAGATCTATGTCAGGATGAGCTTAGACTTTGAATATATGTAACTTCTTGACATCTCTTTCATTTCAACTTTGAACAGCTATTTTGAATTTACTGCTATAGTCTCAACTGTGCTGAGAGTCCTGGCCAAAATGGAAAGACATTTTTAAGAAACCCTGAAGTCATCTGTAGTTGCTTTTTATTTACTCTTCTTGTTTAGATCAAAAGCAAAAGAATGCAGAAAATATTACCATCTAAATGCCTGCTTAAGATTAAACATAGTTGTCAACTTTCAGAATAATTACTTTATAATTAAGCGAACTGCAGCAGAAGACCCACATCAGTTACTTAGTCTGCAGGGAGAAGTCAATGGAGTAACTGCTTCCTAAGGGCTTTTTCCATATTGAATCTGAAAGGTGAAGGGGGGGGGGGGGAAGGAAGGAAGAAAAAAAAGAAGGAAAGAAGGAAGGAAAGAAGGAAAGAAGGAAGGAAGGAAGGAAGGAAAAGAAAGAAAGAAAGAAAGAAAGAAAGAAAGAAAGGCCTTTTTTATTCCAGATCACAGAAGTGATGTGTAGTAACATGTTCATACTCAACGGCAGGGAAAGTATGTGGATTGAGAAAGGACCGTCCACTCTAGAAGACAACGTAGAAATGCTTGTAAAGTCTTGAGTTCAAGATTGTCTTGAGATGAGTAAAAGCACTAAAGGTCCGGAGCTGAGCTGAGCAGTGCACCGTCAGCCACATACACTCTGCTGATGGTATAGCGTGCTAGAATCACTGTTGACACCATTTTGGTAAAGCAAGATGTGTGGGTCCTGTGCTGCAGCCTTCTGCCCCTAGGTATGCGCCCTAATGCAATGCAAGACTGTGTACACTGTCACACTATTCTTGCGGTTCACTGTTCATAGGAGCCCCAGCTCTTACCAACCCAGAGGTCAGCAATGACAGGATGTATACATGCATCATGGTTCACTCCTACAGTGGAGTAACCAATAAATTGTCAAGGACAAAAACAACAAGTCTGGGTGGGTAAATAGAAAAAGCACAGGTTGGCAGAAGCTAGGGGATCATTCTGCACAAAGGAACACAGAATGGATGAGGATGTGTTTAACATATGTCATCCCACTGCTTTTGCTTTTATACAAGTAAATATGATATCCAGATTCCTGTTTCTGGCTGAATGTATTCTATCTACAGGAGAGCTTCTTGGGGAGGGCCAAATCCCCCCAAAACAGAAACAGAACTGAAGCTGTTCAGTTGGTTTTCAGCCATCCTCAAGTCACCAAAGACTGTATATTGGGTGTTGTCTTCCCCGCACTGCCCTGGTTGATCACCACCCACAAAGAGCAGGTTGAGTGAAGGGCAGGGATCACCAACACTACCACTGCTGAAATAATTACTAGAACTGGGCTTCTGTGTGAATTGGTATCTTTTGGTTTTCTTTGAAGTGCTTTATTGAAGAGTTATAGAGAACAGGAATAAGGGGGAAAAGAGTAAGGCAGGAAGGCGTGGCTGTAACCCGAAGGGAGCACATGAGAGAGCCCGCCATTATCCACTATGAGAAATGGATGCTGTGGTGCCACAGGACTTCTGTGAAGTCTTCTGTGAAGAGGTCATGAGAAGCCACTCTACTGCATGTAGTTCTTCAGGAGGGAAGAAAGGAGAACCTTTGCTCATTGCTGCCAACTGCCATTGGTCAAAGTGTGCCCTTCCCCAGGTATTAGCCCCTTGGTCCTTCAAGGATACACAGGCACAATGCCAAGTGGATGTTACAATGGTTGCTTCTGGTCTCTGCAGCGACAGAGAAGGCCCAAAGGAGGTGACAAAGGACAAAGTGCAAGTCCTTGGTGAGACGTGTGCTATGTTGCAGTGCTCATGCACAGTAAAAGAAGCTAGGTGAAGCCACCTTAACAGACTCCTCAGGCGGTAATGGCTACAGCGACAGTGGTCGCTGCAGTGAAACCCAGATGCTGGTTTCAGAGATCAACACAAGCAATGTTCAGGGCTCCTCCGGCTGGGCCCCCACGCCAGCATTCCATCCGGGATCGTGCTAAAACAGAATGGATTACGACCAGCTAAGCATGCCAGGAGCCTCCAGAAAAATCCATCTAGGCGTCTCAAGGAGTCCATCTAGGCTTTTTCTTCTGCCTTCTGGTCACTGCATCCTTTTAACTCCACATTATCTTTCTTAAATAATCAAGCACTGTGTATGCCTACAACCCACACTGTCATGTCACCATTACTCAGGAGATTATCCAACCACACTTGCCTGGCAGAGGTGAGTCCAGGCAAGTTAGGGCTCACCGTGGGGTGCAGGTCATCCAGTTCTTAATCCAGGCTAAGAAGAGTGGTCCACTGTCTCCCAACACCACCTCCTCTCAATTCCTTGGCTGCCAACTCCCTTGCTTGTAAATTACCCTGTCTACCCTACATAATAGGTAACACTAAATTAGCACCTCCTAGAGGTGAAACGTAAAGCAAAAAGGAGTGTGTTGATTCAGCAGTTTTACTGATGAGCAAACCAGAGCTGAGCATATGCGAGTAACCTACCCAAGGTCTCCTGGCAGTAAAGAGAAAGGAAAAACAAAGCCAAGTTGATTGCCCAATGCACCACCACCTGCCAAGTAACCTGCCACCCTCCTCCACCGAGAAACTGAGTTCCCGTTCCCTCAGGTGGAATCCTCCTGACCTTCCAGGTCTATGCCTTTCCTTGTCTATTAATTGTCATCTTCCCTGAGTTTCCTAATAAAGCCAAGAGTCTCTCTCCATCCTACGCCATAAGGATTTACCTGTGGAAAATTCTGACTCGCCCCATCTCCCTTATTCTCTTTCTTACTTTCTTTCTGAAGGCCTGGCCTGAGGCGGAGTGTGGGGCTTTCCCACCACCACCCGGCTCCATCCTTCCTTAATGGCGTCTTTACCCAGGGAGCAGTGATGGAACGCGACAGCTCCAGGTGGTCAGTGCCTATGCTGGTCAGAGGAATGGGACCCACAAAAACTCAGCAAACCCGGTGACTTGGAGGGAAGCTGCAGTCAAGGGCACAGCAGCTCCCAGGGCCTTGCTTGGTGAGCAAAGTAAGGGCATCAGCCGCCTTCACACTCTCGCGGTACTGCCCAACAGGCTCCCATCTGGGAGCGCCCCATGGGACCCCTCCTGACACACAAGCTCATATTCACAGGGACTGCCGCCACCCCAGCCAGGCCCTGAATCACACGTGTGACTCACTTGTCAGCCGATTTCTGTGCAGAAAGCTCTTAGCAGTTAATTTCTGGCTAATTTATTATCCTTCAGCTTAGCCCTACAGCGCCATTAGCTAGGAGCCTGACACGACTGAGTGAAATATTGTCTAATTTATTATCTTATTACTCCTCTGGAACAGGATCAATTAATTACCCATTAAAGTATTTCAGCTGTGGAGATTTATTAGGGGCCCTCTGCATTTTAACAGATGATTAGTTATACATGTTTGTTTGCTTGAAGAGCGGAGACCAGCAAATGCAGAGAGGCCATGGAGAAAAGGAGAGAAGAGAGGAGACGGCGGCAGGAGGCAGCTAATGGATCTCCTCTGACTTCATGAAAATGGAGCAGTCAATGACAAGAATTATCGACTCATTCACTTGCGGTTTTGAGATAACCATATGTACAGGGGAAGGGAGGGGGGAGAAAAACCCTCACTCAACTGCTTTTTCCATTCAATAAATTCGCTTCAGAATATATTGGATTGGGGTTTGATGGCTATTTCGTGTTTTGCAGAGTGCTGACACTGGTATGATTCAGTAATTATTGTTTCTTTTAAGTTATTGCTGTAATTTTGCTCTCTAAGATCCCAATCAATTTCTGCCTCTCAAGGGCACGCTTGAAAAGCGATATTTGAAAACAGCCCTCTGATAGATTGTGCTGCTAGACAGTGGCTGAGACAAATAGCCTAATCTGGCACAAATTAGCTTGGCTTCCACAGATAGTTTTATACAGCAATGTAAATTATATTGTCAGGCCTAGTCACTTTCCTGCTTAGAGTGCAGCTAACAAGGAACCATGGAGACATTATTGGTGCTGCTGTGCACTCCCAGGGCTGCTGCAAAGCCATTTGTAAGGGGGAGAGGGGGGAGAGGGTGGAGAGAGAGAGAGAGAGAGAGAGCTGAGACTTCAGGTAGTAAAAGCCCTGTGGTCAAGCAGAAGGGAGCTAGAATCAGGGGGGTGGAGAGGGCAGATTCCTCTGGCGCTCCTGGTCCGGACGAGACTAGCCATTGGGTAAGGAAGAGCTTGAGTGTGAGGGTCTGTCCAATCAGTGGGAAAGATGTGGGGGCGTGGCCGGCTCTGGTTGGAGGGCTGGCCGTGGCAGAGGTGGAGCTCTGGGAGGAAGCAGCCCCAGAGAGGAGGTGACTAGAACCCGATGCTCCCCTTCTCCTGAAGGGGTGGTGTAGGCTGCGCTGTGTGAGGACGGATAGGAGGTGTGCTGAGCTGGGCTGAAGGCAGTGCGTGCTGAGCAGAGCTGGCAGGGAACGTGCTGAGCACCAGGGAGGGCCTGGTGGGATGCATTGACCAGCGCTCCAGCTCCTGTGAAGAACCTGGCTGCCTGGCATTCAGAATCCTCCAGACTGCAGTTCCACTCACAGCACCCCTGGCTCCTCTTCCCAGCCTTTGACCACAGTCGGATTCCCCCTTTGGCACCATGCTCAAAGCTGGCTTGTCTTTTCCCTCACATCTGGCACATCTGTCTCCTTGTGCTAGAAAGATCTAAGCTGCCTGGTTGTCATGGGGTAACTCCTTGATTAGATCCCAAGTTCTCGGCTCCATAGGTGCTGGGCCAGGAGCAGGACCTGCCCCAAAGACAGGAACCTTTGCCACTCGAACCAACCCTCAGAACTCTCCAGGCCAGGAAGCACAGAACCCACTCTAGGATTCTGTGCTTGTGAGACAAAGGAGAGGAGGGTCAGTGTGGGCAAAAACACAGTGTCAGAGGTCCAGAGACAGGGTGGACAGCAGGGAATGGGCGAGGCCACCTCCATCCACTCAGGACAGGCTCCACTCCACACTGCCGCCACCCCCGCCCTGACGGAACTGAGGTGATGCTGAGCTTGACTGTCGAAGCCGTGCCCTGCAGTCCACGTCCTCCTTAGCCTCAGCTAAGGATGCACTTCAAAGTCAAAGGCCCATCTTTGTCAAATGACCAAGTGTACATTTCTCATTGATGGCAATGAGCTCACTTAAAAGAAGGCCTGGTAAGGAAAAGAGCTTCTCCACAGACATCCTGGCCTCCCTGCCTCACCGTAGCCCCAAGTCTTCAAAGCTTTTAACAAAGTCTTCATCCTGCATTTAATTTAGTCTTCCCTGCCCTGTCTACGCATTATCTGACGTTTCTGAGATACTCTTAGCCAGGAGCTTTCACTTTCCTACTTAGTATTTACTTAATTCTCAGGGACTCTAGGGAGATTGTATTGCCACCTCTGCAGGACTTATTGGAGAAACGAAAGTCACAGGCCTGGGTGACAAAAATCCATCACTGGCAAGGATGATGTTGACTCTTCACGCATCCGATAGGAACACTGTTGTCCGGCAGGAGAGCCTTTCTATTTATTTAACACCTATCATGTGTAGCTAACGGCATACAACTTGTGCTTCCTAAATTAATTAGGCAATGTTATGAAAATGACCCGCGAAATGTGTGTAACGCAAACACAAGGGAAATTTGCTACACTAATCCTCCAACAGCATCCCTGCTCAGTAGGATAGCTCTCTCTTCCTAATGGTGACTGACTGAGGCCCAGGATCCTCCCGTTCAGTGGCTCCATCCCCTTGAACACACGCTTCCCAGCTTGCTGCACTCAACCGCACCATGTCTGACGAGGGAAGAACATGGGAGTTTGTCCATGGGAGGGTTTTCTTCTTCTTCCAGGTCATGCCCTGGTCTGTGCTCACATTGGACTGATGAGAACTACTCTTAGATGCAATTCCTTGGCAGTAGCTGGGAGATTCACAGAAGATCCTCTGTAGTACAGAGGAAAATCAAGCACATTGGGTGAAAAACTGATCATTTCTGCCTCACAGTCATTACTACATCCCATTTTACAGATGAGAAAATTAAAGGATAATATGCAAGATCACGCAGCTAGTAAATAAAAGAACTAGAATTTAAGACCAAGTCTGTCTTACACCAAGGCTTTATTCCACTGCAGCAAATTAAACCAGACAAGAAGACAAAATCTTATAAAGAAGATGGCTTCGAAGTTAATATCATTGATCATTTTTCCTGAGGATTCAACTTGGAGAATTGGTTTAAGAGCACCGACTTCTAAGAAAAACCCTCAGTTCAACGACTCTGAAACTCCGGGACACGGCTAGATTGATCTCCTTTAAGAGCAAGAGATTGACACTCTATGTTGCAAATGACACAACTCCCGCTCGGGGAGCTTAACACAGCTAAGCAAACAGCAAGCAGGAGAGGAAGCTCCTCTTCTCACGCTGAGTAAAGGGCTCAATCTTCAGACTTCCCATCATTCCCCATACACAGTGGGGCTTTTGTCACCACCACAGAAAATGAAATCAGAGGCCAGTATATCCCCTGTGCTCAGAGTCAGCTTAAAGCTCCTCTGACCAGTTACCTGGACCTAGGAAGAAAGGCGTTTTTGAGACTCTCACTATTTCTCTCCCTAAAGTCCTCAAAAGTGACAAGATTGAAGATTTCACCAATGTAGAGGTCAGAAGAGTTTCTCTCAATTCGTGAGTGGGAAGAACAAATCTTCCCGAAGGATTATGTCCTACTTTATTTATATCTTCAGTGGCTGGTGCAGTTCCTACAAATCTCACAGCTGTGTGGTGAGGATCCCCTGGATCGATGAGTATTGAATGAAAAAGTGGGTGTATTCTCCATTTTCTCAAGAACTAGAATCAAGAGCAAGGAAAAATAAGTTTCTCATATTTATTTATGGATTTTTTCCTATGAGTCATTGAATTATTTCCTTTTACAAATTCCGTAGAATCAGTAATGCAATTACTAATTAAACCAATTTGTCAATGAAATAAACCATCATATTGAACTTCTCTGTAAGTTCATTCATCGCATTATTACTCTTTTCTCTAGATATTATAATACATGTTCTTAAAATTTTCCAATCTGCTTGGAATTAACATTGTGCCATTTCATGCAACTCTATAGGTCCATGTGCTTTCTTTCCCCATCATTTATGCTGAAACCATCATTTGTCATACCTATTACGGTATGATCCCCCTCCCCAAAGACAATGTTATAATTTGCATATTAAATGTCACATACGTTTTAAAGAAAGTAAGAAATGTAAATAATATTTTATATTTACCCAGATATTTACCATTTTTCTCTATTTATTCACATTTTCTACCTGGCATCATTTTCTATGAGTCTAAAGTACTTCCATTTGTCACAGGACAGATGTGCTGGTCAGCTTTCCCTTGCTATAACAAATACCTGGGATACATAAACTTAAAAGACAGACAGGTCTATTTTATCTATGATTTTAAAGGTTTCATGCTATGTCGACTTGACCCTAATACTTTGAGCCTGGGGTGGCACAGGACTTCACATCAAGCACACACGTTAGAGGAAATCTATTCACCTCATGGCAGCTGAGAAGCCAAGACAGAGCCAGGAAGGGATAGGCTCCCCATGGTTTCAAGGGCACACCCCAATGACTCTACTTTCTCCAAGTGGACCCTATTCCTTAAAGGTTCCACTATCTCCCAGTAATGCCACAAGCCGGTGACCAAGTTTTTAGCATGTGTGTTTGTGGGGGACATTTAAGATTCACACTGTAACGATAAGTGTGCTTAAATCAAGCAAGTTTCTTTTATTTAAAAGTGTCTCTATAGTCCCTTCATGCTTAAATAATATTTGCACTGACTATAAACTCCGAAGGAGACGGGTGTCTTTGTTCTCATAATGGAAGTTGGTCTTCCATTATTTTCCAGCCTCTGTTAAACCATTGTCTCTCTACTTATAATGCACCCTTTCTCTCAAGATTTTTTCTCAATCTTTTGGTTTTCTGGAAGCTTAACTATGATTTATCTTGGCCTGACTTTCTTTGCATATATCCTGCTTGTAGTTTGCTAAAATTATTAAGCATGGAGATTTATGTCTTTAGTCAAATTTGTGAAACTTATGAAGACTAATTCCTAGGTCATTATTTTTCATTTTTAATATTTTTTATTTTATTTCACTTTCATATATGTCGGTAATATTTTGCACATTATATCTTCAAATATTTTTCTGCTTTTTTTCTTATTTTTTGGAATCCCAATTAAACATGTGTTAAGCATTTTGATTTTTGACTCAGATTTCTATTGTTACATTCATTTGTTTTTTGTTTGTTCTATTCTAGGATTGGATATTTTTATTGGTTTATCTTGAAGTCCATTGAAGCTGTCTCTGTCATATTTATTCTGCATTTAAGAGTATTCAGTGGATTTTTGATTCAGATATTTTATTTTTCAGTTTTATTTTTTCTTTTTAAGTTGTTCCTCCACAGAGAACTTATGTATTCATTTACTTTAATCACATTTTCTCTTATCTTAGTGAATATATGTAATGACTACTTTGAAATCTATATCAAATTTCATATTCCAAATTGGACCAAGTAGAAAGTCAGTCTTCTTTAATTGTGTTTTCTCTTAAGAAAAATAACTCACAAGGCTAGAGGAATAGTTCAGCAGTTAAAGTGCTTGCTAGCCAAATACTAAGTACCTGAGTTCGATTCCCTAGGCCCACATAAGCAAGGCATGGTGGCACACACCTATAATCTAATCCCAGCACTCAGGAGGTTGAAACAGAAGGATTGCCTTGAGTCCAAGGCTGGCCTGGGCTATATGGTGAGTTTTCAGGACCAGCCTGGACTAAAAAGCAAACTTTAGTCTCAAAAAAAAAAAAAAAACCTCACATCCCTCTCATTTTTTCTATGTTATGTATTTTTGGATACTCTGGAAATTGTCAATGTTGTGTTGTGGTTTCTCTGAATTCTGTTATATTCTGCTGAAGAGTGTTGAGTTGTTGATGGTGCTATAACAGGCAATTGAATCGGTTAGAGTCAAATTGCAAAGTCTTGTCTCTTGGGTAGCAACTTAAATCTCAGCTTGATACTTCTATCTTTAGCTGAGCTGCTTGGATTGTACCCCACACATGCTTGACTCAGAGATTTGGGGAAGAGTTTATATTTAGTAGCTGCAGTTACCCAAAATTCTGCCATGTGGTTTTTCAAGCGAGATATATTTCAGGTTCTCACAGGAGCTTTAGCTGCCCCATATGGTGCTAACTGCAGCCACAACAAAGATGACACATAGCCCAGATGCTTCTCCCCTTTAAGCATCAATACCCTGACAGGATCAGCCAGTTCTTGCTTGCTGTATGGTATCTTCAGGTACCTAGCCCTTTTCTAAGCCTGTGTGCTTGTGGAGGTTGGTAGGAGAGAAACCCTTCAGCCATTCCAAAACCTGAACTCTCCACACTCTTGAAGAGCGAAGGTAAGTCCAGGTCTTTCCACAGCCCCACCTCTTGTAGTTCCTTGTTCTGCTGTATTTCACAAAACTTTCTCAAGTTTTCAAAAGTGAAAGAGGTATGTTTGTTGTAGGAAAGTGAAAGGACAGAAACCTTCTATAAATTCAGATATTTCGAATCTTTAACATGAATCACTACAACATCTTCAACATGCCAACAAGCACTTATGGAGTGTCTGCTCTAGGCCAACCAGGAAATTTCCAACCAGGGCTCTTAATGGATAGTACATGTCCAAGTTCTTCCAACTGTGATTAATGTGAGTATATAGATTGCTCTGTACCTTAAAGCATAATTAATAGTAATAGCTTCTATTTTGTGTGCTGCATGTATACCCTGTACTGACTAATCATCACAATTGAACATTTCTGTTATTTCACATGAGCACTGCCGTGCAGTGGAACATAATCAGGTCCTGGAGTCAGACAGACCCAAGTTCGAATCTTAACTTTGACATTAGCTAAACAACCACCTCATAAGGACAATTGCTTATATTATCCATGGGCTTCAATCAAGTTGCTCGGAAACTCAGTATTTGAAGTTGCCATCTTGATAAGAAATAATACTTAACAGAGAACTTTTCTCATGATGACCACTCTTATTTTTGTGGATGAAAAGTATCTTCAAATGAGACTACTTAAATAACATGTTCATGATTAGGAAGTTATCGTGCCATCTAATAGAGGGAAAAATTGGATTTTAACTCCATGTCTACACACTTTACAGTTGGCTGTTTCTCCTTATAATTAACCACCAATTGTTGAGCACCTGTAATATACAAGAATTGTCCTAGCTGCTTTTCATACCTGGAGCTAACATTGAAATAAATCAAAAAGGTTTAAATAGAAAACCCTCAAGCCAAGCAAAAATTTTCTTCTCATAGAATCATCAGAATTGTAGGTCTTTAAGATAGTCCTTTCTATCCTAGAATTGAAGTGTTCTCTTGAGAGTAGGACTATCCTTGCTGAACGTGGCATTTGCTCTACAACGTAGGAGAAGGACATCCCAGCTGCCCTCCCAGAGAGGTGGAGCTTTGTGGAGGGCTCTCTGGTGCCCATTTTATTCCAGAACATATTTAAACGCTCAGTTAGAGAAGAGAAAGAAACAAAACTTGAATGGAGGAGTATTGAGTTCCTTTCAAACCAATGACATAGTCTCTAGCCCTCTGCTCTTTTCTGTGCACCAGGGAGAGTTAGGTTGAGTATAATTCACACATTTTGTGCCATGCATTTTAATCAAGTTCCAAGTTATAAGAAAATGTTCATTGTCAAACCTGCTATTAGTGGGCTCAGGATTTTTGAGGAGCTTATACAGACTTCCTACTCCTACATAGTTATTTTAAAAGTTATTTAAACAGATAGTCAGATTTACTTAAGAGCAATTGTCTACTCTGTTGACCAGATTTTACCTCTTTCCTATGTAGCATAGCACAATTTTCTGGTTCTGTTTATCATCCCATAATTGTTCACTTATAGGTTGGTGTATAAAACCTAAGTAACATCACCGGAGCTACTGGTCTACCTATTTGTGTACTTATTTATTCAATAACTAATCATCAAACGACACCATGGGTCAGACAAAGAAGATCAAGGTTTGCACACTTACGTTTCACATTGTCTGTTACAGCTTGTCACAGTGGGTGTACTCTGAGGTTGGGTTCAGAGACCTGGAGAGACCTGAGTTTAAGTTCTAGCTCCTTCACTTGCCCTATGAAATGTTTTGGCTGGGCCACTTCACTGGGTCTCAAACCATATACCTGTAAAGTGAGAATGATTTATCTGATTTCTCTGACTGAGTCCTATAAGGATCAAATGAAGATTATAAGTAAAAGCATTAAAATTATAAAATAGTGTATAATTGTAAGCTATCATTATCAGTGTTAATTATCATTTGTGTTTCTCACTAATTTTCTTTCCATGTACATTCTTAATAGTTTTCATGAGCAAAAGCTACTATTGCTATTATTGTATTATGTAGAGAGCAGCAGTCAGTAAGACAGTGAAGGAGTTATTTGAAGACAGCTTATTTTTCCAAAGAATTTCATGTGTTTTATTTATCAAATAAAGACACTGGCCCGGCCATCTTAGAGCTTACAGTATAGCTGCAAATGCAGAACCTAGCCATTTAATTATTGATCCATCTTAGTAAAGATGGATGGCAAGATGTTTGCTGTAGAGCCCAGAACAAGGAGGAGGCTTAGAGGAAAGGAGGAAGGTCTCATTGAGAACATCGCCCATGAACTGAGCCCTTGGGGAAGATAAATCACAGCCACCCAGAGAAGGGAAACAGGGAGAATACGCCAGCACAGATCAGAACCAGGGGAAAGCATCACCCATGTTAAGAGGCACCATACGTCTACAATGTCAGTATTGGAAGACGCCCTATCAGGCTGGAGAAGACAAGTTCAAAGAGGCAAAAGATAAGCCCGATGAGACCGACAGAGGTCAGATCACAAGGGATCTTTTAAAGTGTATGGAGAATGTAGGCTAACGAAAAGCCATTGAAGGATTTTAAACTGGAGCAATATTCCCATTTGTATGGCAAAACCTTAACAATGGAACAGGAAGTAGAGGTAAAGGGGCACGTAAGAAGGCCAATTAAGGACACATGGCAATCATCTAAGAAAGCTGCAGCGCCGTCGTGTGCCATGTTGCTAGCAACGAGGAGAGCGAAGGACTTGACGCCACCAGAAGTTGGAAGGCAGAGACGGCGAGAGAAGAGAACCACTGAATGAGCCACAGCGAGAGACGGACAATTCAAGAAGGGTGCCAAGCTTCCCTCTTGAGCAGCTGGGCCTGCAGTGATGACCGAGTGTGTGGCCAGGCTAAAGGGCAGGTCAAGGGGAGCGTTTCAGGCTCCGGAATGAAGACAGCTACTTTTCCTCCAATAGTCGCTCTAACAGCCCGGGGTGAGGGATTAGGAGATGGGGAGGCGGGCAATGTGCAAAGAACCTCAACCTGACTGGCCAACTGGATAAGCTTCATTTCTGTCATTAGCGTGAGATCGTTTTACTAGATTTATTTCATTTCTTATCATTCTATCATTGGGGTTGATAAAATCTAGGGCCTTTTGCTTTTCATTTTCACAATAAAATTGAATATTCAGATCCCCCAGAAAATAGCACACTTTCTAGCTTATTCAGTCCTAGGTATAGCCACATAGGGTGGGGCTGGGAGGGCCATGTATGGGTCACTCACTTCAAAAAAAGTTGATTGGCTGCCCTTAGCCTCATGTCTTCTTTGTGCAGCCTGGAACATGGAGTTTTGGATACATCTTTCTTCATGTGGAAGATAAGAATCTTACTGGTGAAATAGAAAATATCTAAATCCCTGGTCGATTTTAAGGACCACTATGCCCTCCCTGGCATGCTCAGAAACTCTGGACTATAGTGTGGAAGAGAAAGAAAGTTCCATCTTATCTGAGCTATTATCGTTTGTCTTTCCTTTTTTACAGCAAAGTGTCCAGAGGAGATGTCTAGTAGAACGTTGGACAGAGGAACTCAAGATCGTAAGGTCTGGAGCATACAACAGGTCCTAGAAACTGTGACAAATGCATACAATGCTGTAGACAACAGAGAAAATGGTGTGAAAAACCAGATGTTTGGTCAAGATTCTGAGGACCCCAGAGAGAGTCGTGGACTAAACTCCAAGCTAACAAAATAAACTGAGAAGCAGTAAGAAAACACCAGCAGAATGTGATCATCCAGGAGAGAGGGTTAAAGCACCTGAGATGAGTGCACACCACATGGAGAAGCACGTCAGTGGCTCTGGGGGGAAGTTTCAGTGCCCGGAGAACCGAAGCTGTAACCAAGGGGACTGGTAGGCGACTGAAGTAATGTGGGCGTAACATCCATTCAGAAAAGGCAGCTGGACAGAGACAGGAGGAAGGTAACGGATCCAGACATATGCCATAGGCAGTGTTTCCTAAGATGGAGAGAACTGGACATGCAGAAGTGTTAGAGACAAAGGAAAACATAAATATAGTTGGAGTTTTATGTCATAAGACTGTCAGGAAGAATGTGATCATCTAGAGCAAAGTAGAAGAACTGGTCACAAGGAGATGAAAAAAAAAAAAAAGAAAAAGAAAAACTTCCATTTTAGAAGAAGGGAAAAGTCTTATCTAGCCACTCTGCTGCACTATCCCACGTCCAGGCTCAGAGCCTTTTTTTTTTTTTTTTTTTTTTTTTTTTTTTTTTTTTTTTTTTTTTTTTTTTGTCATCACTTTAGACAAACCAGTTATCAAGTCAGTCAAACAGGACTAAGAAGAACTTCTAAAGAAATATGTAGAATAACAGAAAGTCCTAATTAGTGGATGCTGGATGCTGAAATTGTCCACGTTTTATTACGTATTCTATACATCTATGTAAACACATGCAAATCTCCACTCAAAACTCTTTAAAGGCAGTAATTGTACACCATTTTTATTTGAGGTGCCAGTACCTAATAGGAGGTCAATAAATATCCCGGGATTCAGTTAACTTGAAACTACAAACTTTACAAAGCAATCACATTTTTAACCAAAGAATTCACACTAGTTACTTTCAATTAGCCCAGAAATGTTTAAACTTTGAATATAAACTTATATGCAAGTTGCAACAACTACTATAAGTAGTTATAACTACTAGAAGTTCCATACGGTTGACATCAGATGAGGTATTATAAATCAGCTGGCGAGGATTAAAGTGTGGGCAGATATGCACAGGTTATAGGCCAATGTTACTGCACGTTATGCAAGGGGGTAAGCACCCGTGCGTTCAGTATCTGGGGCAAAGGGGGCTGGAACCAGAACTCTGTGGGAAGGGAAAACAATATCTATTAAGCAAAATCAACAACCCAGATCTTTGTAAATCAACAAGAAGACATATATTACTGTTGGGAAAAAAAATACTAGTAGCAGAAAATTGTCTGAAATGTCCAAAGCTGGAAGACGACACCCCAAGAGCCAGTCAGAGAACACTTGTCCCTGTGCTTCAGGTCATTCTAATAGATTTACCTAATTTCTTATCACTCTGTTGTGGGTGACAAAGTTCAAGGCCTGCCTACTCATCTTGCCCTTGAGGAGAGCTTCTCTTTGAGATCAGAAGTGATGCTGGGAAGGAAATCTGCAGCCGTCCACCTCTGGCACCCGTTTCTACTTAAGCTTGGAAAATCACCCTCCCGCACCCTGGGTTTCTGAATTATGAGTCTATTCACCCTCATTGCCCCCTGTCAGAAAATAGAACTGAGACACACTGACGGTTTCTGGAGAGCTGTGTTTCTCTGTTCTGGGTCACTGCCTGTGACCCTCAGGAACTCAGTTCAGATGAGGCGGTTGGTGAGAACTCCAGCCTCAGTCTTCATCTGCCTTTGGAGCCAGAAAAGACAAGGGACCTGGAGCAAAGAAACCTCACATCTTAGAAAGACACTGCCTGTCCAGTCTCAGAGATGGTGACCTATGATGGTGAACCAGTTTGTCCAATGGCACGAGGCCACTACTCGCAGCTGACTGAGACTGGAACCCTGGAGCCAAGGCTTCCTCTGGAAACCTCCAAATTAAGACATTTCTCCCTTTTCAAATGGTTGGTGCCAGCCATTTCGTCCTTTTCTATACAGCCAAAAGAGGAAAAGAATACACAGATCCCTATCCACAGTCTCTATTTCTTTTCTAAGATAAGAATTCACTTGGGGCAGGATATGTCCCTGAGTGGCATGTAATTTCCATTTTTCTACCCCACTGTTGTTTGCAAAGGTCCTCAGGAGGTTGCAAACTCAGCTTGGCGTGCCAACTTATTGAGTAGCATCTTCTCACCACCCCTGCCGGCAACCTAACAAAAGAAATTCCAAAGTATCCAACCGGCCTGCTCCCTTTTTGCATTTGCAAACGTCTCCTCTCCCACCTTGGCATTCGTGCCTTACAAGGCCACCCTCTCCAAAGCCACCCCCTGGAGAAGGCCAGGAAGCTTAGGCAACCCTGGGAAGTAGCCTCAGCCTCTACCCTTACAAGCAAGAGTCACGCCCACCTTTGTGTCTTCAGGCACTTGGACATACGCATGTATACACACACACACGCATGCACATGCGCACACACACACACACACACACACAGGGTAGCCAGGCAAGCCAAAAGGAGGAAAAGGCCCATGCAGGAGAGGAGAAAATGTCCCCTTTCTATCTACAGGCTGCCTCCAGCAAAACATTCCTAAATACGATAGGTTAAATATATTGCTGCCATTACACTCTACAAGAAACACATTCCATAAAAACGAAGGCGCTGTAAATTATACAAATATGATGCTAACAAGCCAGGAAACGCGCCGCTAATGAGGTCAGCTACAGAACTCCCGCAGCGCTGCAAATCATGTGCCAATCCTGCCTATGCGCTACAAGAACAGCGTCGGGTCAGCATTTTCTGAGTGGGTTTGTAACCCGCTGGTTGGTGTACAGTTACACAGGTAGATGAAAAGCCCAGTGCCCCCCCCCAACACACACACCACCTCCCTAACTTTGTTTATGTGTCGAATATCCAAGCCACCAGATGAGCATGCCCTCCACTAATGTACCTAACTATTATGCCTATTGTTCTCCTGCTCGGAGTCGAGAATTAGTCACTCAGATGTGTAAATATTGGTTACAGTTTTGAGGCATGCAAGCTTTGTGTTTCTATCAGCCCCGTTCCTGGAGGAATTATGCATGCTGTTGGCACCGGGTTTTGTACACACTGTATTTGCTAAAGCTCTAAAAATCAAATAAACATGTTCTCGGCTCCTGAATTATTAGTCCATTCACCATCTTTCCCCGTTAGGGGGGGAAACAATAAACACACCGAAATGTGGCATTTAGGAACTGCAACAAGATTTCTGCTTGGCATTTACAAGTCGGAGAACAATTGAATCACCTTCCTAAGCCTTTGTCACGCAGCTTTCAGCACAGAGAGCTGGGATGTCTTTGAAATCACTCTTGACCTCCTGGAGGAAAAGCCCTGCACTCTCAAGTCGAACTGTGGGCCCCACTTTCCGGGGCTGTCAAATGCGGGGATTGGGACCGCTCCCCACGGTGAGGCAGGGAGAGGGATCACAGATCCAGGCCTCGAAGAAACCCACACCACAGAGGCAGAGGCACAGCCTGATTTCCCCTCTGAAGGCCCCCGCCTCCATTTCGCTGCCCTTGGTTCAGATACATGGGCCTCCAAATGGCGGTTAAGGCCTGATGGTGGATTTGCCCGACGTGCCAGAGATTCCCCAGACTGGCAGCCATTTGGAAGTGAAGAGGCGCCAGTTTTATAGGCTTATTCCATAGCTTCTTGGCACATTTTTTTTTCCAACTAGGATTCAGGGCAATTAAGGTTTAACACCATTGAGGGCGAATGAACAGAAAAGTAGAGGTTTAATGTGAGCTGCTCGGAAGAATACAAGCATGCAGTCAGTAGGCAAATATGATCGCTAAGATATTTTCTACTTCTCCCAAGGCTAAGCAAGGTATTTATGGTACAGCATAAGTTTAGAGCCAACACCAGGGACTGGGGGTAGTTTTTCCCTGAACTGCCTGGCCTAGCCCTGTTCTCAGACACCTGTTTATACTCCATCTCGAAGGCTTTATTGAGCCGGTGTGCCCCCCAGTCTAGAGGCCCTGCCGTGGATCTATTTGTATACACAGATCCCAGGTTTTGGAAATAACCTCAGCACATAAATGCCATTATTTCCAACAGAGTTGGTGCAAACCATATTTACTACTCAAACACTCAGCTAAAAATCGAGCTGCAAGGAAACAGTAGCAGCACAGCCACAACAGCAACACAGAAATCCGTGACAGCTACAAGCCACAACCACAAATCAAACAAATCCGAAAAGTGGCCTTGAGGTGGGAGGCCCAGAGCAGAGGCAGAGCAAGGCAGCCGGTGGGGGCACACTCAACAGCCTGACAGAGAACTGAAGTACCAAGTCCCTACTCCAAATGAGATACAGACTGCATGTGGGTAGCAGGCAAGGACTAGGAGAAGAACAGGGGAGGCGGGGAGTGGGGGCGGGGGAGCGACACAGGGAGCAGTACCACGTTTTCTCAGTACCATGAATATCTCCACAGTCTATGTTTTCCAGACTTGGGGATCCAGGCTCTATAGGGCTGTGCTGGGGCTGTTGTGACACTAGCTCACCAGCATCGTCCAAACACGAAGGAAGGTCACCTGTCTAACTCCCACTCCAAGTGAAGGCTATCTCGCACCTCGGAAGGGGGAATTGCCTCGCCCCCTGCTCCAACCAAGAAAGATCAGGCCCCTCACACCTCAAGCAGGAATTTTCATCCATTTGTATGATTTTTGACATTCATTAAGCACCTTCTATTTACTGAAGAGTAAGTGCTGTGTGTTGGCCACCGGAAAGCAGGAGCCCCCGACTCCCATTCTGTTCTGGGAACCAGGCCCCATGGCAGGAGCTGAGCGATGGGCAAGCATGGGAAGTCTCCTCGGTGTTCACTGCCTTCCCTTTCACTCACATTACCACCTGAGCTCTGCCTCCTGCCTGATCAGCGGGGACATTCGCTTGACATAAAAGTGCAAACCCTCCATGCTCGTAGAAGGCAAAGCTACTGTGAATTGTGCATGTGAGGAGGCCAGGTTGCAGGCTCCTTATGAGAATCTAATGCCCGATGATCTAAGGTGGAGCTAAGGCCATGATGCTAGCACTATCCCTACCCACTCCCGTGCCCAGTCCCAACCCTTCCTCTGCTCCCATCTATGGAAAAATTGTCTTCCATGAAACCTGTCCCTAGTGTCCGAAAGGATGGAGACATATGTAAGACATTATAGTCTAATAGAGGAGTAAGAAACTTAAATTAAAAAAACGATTGTTAAATAGAGGAATGAAAACTGCTTTTGGAAAAGCAAATAGAAGCACTGTTTGCTAGATGGCCAAGGCAAAGAGAGAAGTGGTCTGTAGGTGCCAACCGTATCCCAGGGAAAGAGAAAGTGTTATGGGTGGGACCAGCAGGAAGGCTTCAAGGAGAAGGTAAGCCTGCACATGGACGGCACTGAACTGAACCGGACAGAGAGAGAGAGGCAGATCCAGCTGGAATTGTATGTTCAGGAAAGGAAAGGTGCAGAAACGGAAGTAAACAAGGCACGTTTGGAAAATGACTCCTGGACTGATACGTAAATTTGTACTGGAGGACAGAGGCAGATAAACTTGAAGGTCTTTTGTTGCATTGGTTATTAATCTGTCTAATAATGATGAAGATTTGCCCATAGTTGAAAATTACCTGTAAAAAAACCCAAGGCATCCCTCCATAGAAGGATGACCAAAATTCACGTCTTCTACATAAATTTTCATAGAGGGAGAGTGATTGGCTGTGATGACACCTGGGGTGGGGGTGGAGAACCTCTCTCCTGCCTGTGGGTGAGTGTCCTCAGCGTGTGCACACCGGGTTCCTTTGTGCCTGGCCCCCTCTGGAAGGTGCTAACGCTGTGCAGCAGACTTACCAACAGTCTCTGCTTCCTCTCAGGCAAAATGTGTGTGTCTGCGGGGAGGAGGAGGGACGGGGGAGGAAGGCAGAGATGAGGTTCTTCCAGGCCAGGCAGAGGGTACTTGAACTCTGTGGGAAGGTCGGCTGTTTGTAATGGGGATGAGTCGAGAATCGCCATAACCCAGAGCAGACAAAGTGTGAAATATGCATTTTTCTCTTTCATTTTACACCATTTTTATGAGACCTCTGTGTAGTTGCAGCAAGCAAAGCCCTTGGCTCAAGCCCTGAGGGGTTGGCAGATTTATTACTGAATAAAAAAAAAAAAAGTGAAAACAGTTCAGCTGTCTGGCCAGGTAGAAGGGATTATCTCCACTTGAAAGAAACCAGACAAAAAAGAACGCAGTGGTAGAGAGAGACCCTGCTCTGCCCAGAGCCTTGTGCCCTCCTGCAGCTGAAATCAAGCATGAATTCTTAAAATGGCTCTACACTCACCTCCAGCCTGACTACGGGTCGGGGCCCTTACTGGCTGTCTGTGGAGAACACTGCCAGCGCCACGATGGCGTTGCCAGCCAGAAGCACAATGATCTTCCACCAGCCACTGGTGGTAGGGCACGTGAAGGGGTGCTCAGGCCCACAAGGTTTCCATCAGGGGCACGGGGAAAACCCAGTTTTTGAAAGCAAACCCCATTAGAATTCCAGGCTCCCTCTAGAAGCTCAAGTCACGAGAACCCAAACCAAGTTAGGTGGCCCAGGCCTGTAATCCCAGCGCTTTAGGAGGAGGAGTCAGGAAGATCACAAGTTCAAGCTGAGACAGGCAATTCAGTGACTTAGTGAGAGACACTGTCTCAAAATCAAAACAGAAGGAAAAATGGGCATGGAATGTAGCTCAGTGTGTAGGCCCTGGGCCCAATTTCCAGCACTTGAGAGAGAACCCACCCCAGGACCTTTGCCTAGACTCTTTCCCCTTCCCGGGCTCAACCCTTCCTTCCCTCAAATATTTCATCCTATTTTCACAAGTAGCAATGCTGTAAGAAGAGTCGCAATTTAACAAAATGCTCTTTCAATCACTTGACCAATTTTCCTTTTGCTTTTTTTTTTTTTTCTTTCTTCTCTTTGTTGCTGCTGGAGATGGAAAACAGGACCTTTGTACTATGCTACATCCTTAGCCCACTTTGTGGTTTTGATTCTGAAACAGGGTCTCACTAAGTTGCTAAGGTGTCGTGACAATCCCTTTGCCTCCCAAAGTGCTGAGATGACAGGCCTGTGCCAATTTTCCACATTAAGATTTCACTTTGCTGAATTTTTATTGTATGCCAGGCAAGGTGTAGAGCCCACACGGGGTATATATCCTTTCCCTCAGGACTCTCACTAACCAATAGACAGGTGTCTGAGGTCTGTACAGGCTGCTGTAATAAAATATCTTAGCTCAGGAAGTCATAGGCAACAGGTACTTATCGCTCACAGTTCTGGGAAATCCGAGACTAAAGCAAGGGCAGATTCGGTGTCTACAGTTTCCCTCTCTGCTTCATGAACGGCGTCTTCTCTCTGAGTCTTCATAGGGCAGAAGGGGTAAAAGGGCCCAACTGAATCTCTTTTATAAGGGCACTAGGCCTGTTCACCTCACCGCAGGCCCCACGTCCTAATCTCATTGCGCCAGGATTAGGTTTCAACACATGAATCTTGGGAGTACACAAACACTCAGCCCATAGCAACCGGCCTCTCCCCGCCCCCGCTGAGGTAGGGATTATTTTTAAGCCTTGGAACAATTGTGGAAACTGGAGCCCAAGGAAACTAAGAACTATCACAAAGCCACGGAACCAGTAAAGAAAAACTCCATTCCTGGGAGCTGGGT
This sequence comes from Ctenodactylus gundi, assembly GCA_004027205.1. Lineage (NCBI taxonomy): Eukaryota > Metazoa > Chordata > Mammalia > Rodentia > Ctenodactylidae > Ctenodactylus > Ctenodactylus gundi. The sequence continues at coordinate 16,754 of PVKB01000732.1, read as the reverse complement.
CCACATGTAGCAGGGTCCTGGCTTCCATAGCCTGCTGGGCTCTCTGGAGCCGCTGCTTCCTGTGTCCTCTCACTGTCCCAGCCATCCTCAGAACCCCGCTTCCTGTCAGGGGGCTGTGGTACCGGTGCTGCCGCCTGTGTGCCAGAGGCCAGGTGCAGGCGGGAGGAGGAGACCGAAGAGCCACTAACCTTGCTTCCGTCACCCACCTCCTGCCGCCCAGCACCTGAGCCAATGCCTTGTGTCCACTCCCCGTTGCTGGCCGCGCTGGCCATGGAGAATTGATTGGCTCTTCCCGTGTGTCCAGTCACTCTCATCCCTGGGACACAATACTTAACACCTACCACTTATAGGCGGAGAGGTTTATTTTGGCTCATGTTTCAGAGGCTGCAGTGTCATGGACAGCCGGCAGGGGCAGAAGGGCTCAGCAGAGAGCCCAACCGGAGAAGAGCTTCTGTCTGCACGGTGACAGGAAGCATAGAGAAGGGAGGGGCTTGGGCAAGAAAATCTCTCCCCAAGGTCAGTCTTGACCTCCTTACAGCACATGAATTAACCTAACTACCTTCCAAATATCTGAGGTTTTCAAGGCATATTCCACACTCAAACGGCAACACCACTCTAGCCTTCTAGTCCCCTAACCTGGACTGCCCCCTAGAAACTGAGATCCCTACGTCCCCAGCTGGGGCTCTTACCCCAAGACTGCTGAGAACAACGGAGCCTCAGACCCTCACCTTGCCCCGCATTCATCAGCCCAGCCCCAGCCCTAGTCTGCGCTGCCAGCACACGTGATCCCCCTTCTCCCGACCACCTTCGCCTTCATCTTCTTGCCCCACGTCCCTACCCTTACCCCGACCTGCATTGGGGGATTCGTGTTTGCAGAACGCTGTGAGGAAGATAGCAGCCAGCTACTTTTCGTCTACAAGAAGAAAGTGATTTTAATTGAAAAATGAAATCACAGATTACATGCAAATTTTTGTTGGCAAATTTCAATTACCACCAAATTAAATGCATAGCTAAGCTAAGCATCTTCAGGACGCTCCATTTAATGTTTCCCTGGGATGTGTCCGCAGCAATCAGAGGTGTCTTCCTGCAGAATGAGGCCCCGGGAGGAGCCCCAGGGAGGCCGGCGGTGGTGCTCCTCATTTGAGACCACCCAAGGAAATCTGAGCTGGCAAGTGGCCCAACAGGACAGGAAAAGGGGAGCTCTGGCCAGCTTTATTATTTAAGCTATCTTGGTATGAGCGTGTATGTGTGGTACTGGGGTTCAAGCCCAGGGCCTTCACACAGAGCCCATTTTTACTTTTTATGTTGAGACAGAGTCTTACTAAATTGCCCAAGCTGGGCTGGAACTTGCAATCTTCCTGCCTCAACCTTCTAGAGTGCTGGGATTGCAGGCTTGTACCTGGGGCCCACAGAAAGATGGAAAATCAGCTAATAGTAAAAATCACACTGATAATGATGATGGTGGTGATGAAGATGATACCTTGCCTTTGCTTAGTCTGTTATGAACGTCCCTTAGTGAATTCAGGCTGCCAGCCACAGAGCTGAGACAGGAGCATAGATAAAGTGCAGAGCAAGATTTTGTTTCCAGGTCACGTAGTAAACTCTGGATTGTAAGGTTAGGCCTATAGAACAGAGCTGAGGCCATAGCTCAGCCCAGCCATTAAAGCTCTTGCCTAGCAAGGGCAAGACCCCCAGTTCAATTCCCCCGCATCACAAGCCGGAAGTGCTGGGACACACTTGTAATCCCAGCAATCAGGAGACTGTGGCAGGAGGACTGCCATGCATTTGAGGCCAGCCTGGACTACATAGTGAGCTCAGGGCCAGCCTGGACTATAGAACGAGATCATCTCTTAAAAAGAAAGAAAGAAAGAAAGAAAGAAAGAAAGAAAGAAAGAAAGAAAGAAAGAAAGAAAGAATAGAAACCTGTAGAGTAGGGTCCATATGCTATGAACCTTGGGACAATGAGGTTGAATTTGTCCTCTTCTTCATGACTTCAATGTCCTCCTCTACTGTGTATCGGCAGCTGCATCACTGTCACATGCCACTTGGTGGTTGAACACACATGCATTAGGTCCTCATGATGCATGAAGCACTTTGCTAGGTACCGCGACCTGGGACCATAAGACCCAAAATGTATCCCCTCTTCTACTCCTCATGGCTGTAGTATACATGCTGCAGTGCCGGGTTCTGCCTTGCATCTGGTTTAATACAGAGTCACCACGCACATTGCAAATACCCAAGGAGGGCACTGTGGTCACGAGTCTTCACGTCTCCACCCCATGCCGCCACTTCTAGCCCAGGTTCTCAGAACCTCCCTGAACTTGTGTGAATGAAAGGTAACACATATTTGAAGGAAAACTCTCAGGTCATAGTAGACACAGCTTCAAAGACATGTGGGCACATGTATAAGGTGTTGCCCTAAATTTAAAGGTACCCTCACATGCCCTTCACCTCAGCAGAAAGTGTCTCATCACTACCGTATTATTTTTATCTTCACCAACACCCACATCTCTAGAAATACCAAACAAGACTCAGCTAAGCAAGTCGTATCTATCACAGCCTGTGGGTGGCCGAGGTACCCTCATTCTTCCCTCATGTCAGATCCCAGGACCTTTTGTACTCTAGAGAGGCACAGGGCACAATACGGGTGCAATTTGCAGGCCTGTCCTAGGGTGGGAAGCCATACAATACTGGAAGCTAGAAGAGCTGCCCCACCCAGCCCTTGAGAGTCTGGATCCCACAAGCCAGGACTGGAGGAGGGAAAGACCCCATCAGCGGGCCAGGCTGCCTAGCTAGGGCTGTCCCTCACTCTGACTCCGCCTCTGCAGAGCATGCAGTCCCGTGGCCTTATCTGCCAGATGGCTCCGGAGGGGATGATTTATTAGGTGCAGAAAGCTCGCTGATAAATTTTACTGCGAGTCCCCAGCAGAAGACTGGGGGTAGCAACGGCCCAGCACAGGCAGCTCTAATGGAAAGTGCCGTCACCAAAGAGCAAAGCATTATTTATGACTGTCTGTAATGCCGTTCGGGGGAAATTCATCATCGCCTCTGCTCTGTGCGTGCAGGGACAGCAGCACAGGGGGAGAAGGGGGAGAGCAGGACAGGTGGGGAACAGTTAGAGCTTCGCTGGGAATCTGCCAGTGGATAGCAAGGCCATATTTTCCCCCGTGACCCGAGTCCCCTTGTCACGCTCCGACCTACAAGTTCCCCTCTCTGGCCCTCTTCCCTCCCACACTATCCCCACCCCCTCCCTCTGCCAACACAATAGAAGAGAGAACAAGAATGGCATTTCCTGGTTCTCTGTGCAGATTCTCGCCATCCGCTAGGTGAAGGCCCACTCTCCACTCTTCCATTTCACAGCTCCTGAAGAGATGGGGTTTGGAGCACACAGTGACCTGGTTAGGTCACTGCAGGCAGGCACGGGGAACTCCTGAGGCTGGAGGCCCTAGTGGGCCGGGAAGCATCCTTCCTTGATTAGCCCTGCTGGAGGAGTCCCTCTCCCCAGGGCTCCTGAACCTCCAGCTGGACAGAGGCCTTTGACAGATGCTCTCCTAACCCACCACTTCCCACAAAGTCAACGGGTGCCTTCCAATATCTGTCCTTTTATGTATAGAGCAGCCATGGCTACCGTCTGCCTCCCATTTCAATTATTAATGTCTGTGTCTGTCTCTATTATCAAATTAAGCTCTCCTTGAGGGCAGGCTCTGCATCCTATTTGTTTTTACATTCATATAAGCAGTAGACAAAGCTCCTGGCCTTGCTAACTGTTAGCTAATAAAATTACACTGACAGACTTAAGATATCCTGGGATGGTGGCCCCGTGTGTGCCTAGGCGTCTGTCACCATGCTTGTATTCACAGGATTGCAAAGGAGCTCATCCCCACCCTCTTGTCAATCAGCATGGCATAATGGAAAGAGCTCTGGATTAAGAGTCAGGCGGGTTGGGTTCTAGTGGGCAGCAACCCCAGACATTCTTTGAGTACATAGCATGGGCCAAGTCGGATTTCATCGTTAGTGCAATGACTCAATGTGATCAGCTCAGTTTTCTCCCGTACCTGTTGCTGCCCTGAGGATTAAAAGAATAACAAAGTCTGCTCATCCTAACAGAACTTCTATGGGGCGTTACAGAAGCAGATCTGGGTGCCAGAGAGGGAGGAACCCATTTCAAACGGTTCTCTGTGCCAAGAACAATGCAAAAGTACTTTGTGAGACCTCATGTAAATGTCTTCATAATGCTATGGGGTAGGCTTTATTCTTATGTTCACAAATATCAATTTGAAAGTATGGTGTCAGCCGCTTCATTGACTGGCTGGATGTTCCTGAGTTACTTGTTTTTCCTCTTTGCCCTCATATCTTACCAGTGAAATAAAAGAGTTGGACTAGGAGGAAGAACTTAGTGAATTCATGGCCAGATAAAGTCCCTAGAGCATCAAGTCCCTGTGGATCTTAGAGTCTTGCTGTCACCCAAACACCCTAGCCCATGGAAGAGGTGAGCGGTGAATGGGTGATCAGCATTTCCAAAAGCGGTAAGCTGTGCATTGAATTTCCACGTGAAGAGATAAGATTTTTAGTTCACCCCAACAAAAATGTCAAAGAATATGGGCCTACTAAGGAGAAAGAATCTTAGAACTTCAGGAGCAGAGAGGAGGCAGCTTGAAGGTAGGGGGACTGCAGACACCTCAGGAGGGTGATCTATATGGTTGTCCTCCTCCTGACCACTCTGAATTGGTAAGAACAATAACAATGGTACCACCAGCTCCATGGCTGATATATCCCAGAATTATGACATTAGAGAAAAATTTATGGTCTCTCATCCAGTGGATTTTCATGGAAACTTAGGACCACAGTGTTAAAGAGACTTTTCCAGAAAACAGTCTTGCTCAAGGGAAGACCATCCTAGGAATCAAAACTTCTGACCATGCGTTTAGTCCGTTTTCTGTCACTGTGACAAATACCTAAGACAATAATCTTGTAAAGAGGAAATTTCTATTTTGGATCAAATTCAGTCCATGATCGGTTGGCTCTCTTGCTTTGGACCTGAGATTTGGCAACACAGCACAAAAAGGGAACAGATAGCAAAACAAACTGCTCAGTTCATGACCAGTCCACAAAGAGAAAAAGAGGAGAATGCTGGGGTCCTATTACCCTCTTTGAGGATATTGCATATCCCCAGTGAAGACCTGAAGACCTCTCACTAAGTCCCTCTCCTTAAAGGTCTCACCTTTTCTTGGTAACAGCATGGGCTAGGGACAAAGTCTTTATGACATGCGTATCTGAGGGCAATTTAGATCCAAACTATATCACCACTGATCAGTGTTCCTTCGTTCACTGGGTGATCAGTCAATCTAATAGACATCATCAAGTCTTTCTTTATTTACCCTTCCCAGAAAATAATCTACAGGAGAAGCATCTAAGTTGTTCCATGGTAAAGCTCATGTAGAAGCACCACAGTGGCCATTTTTTTTATTTGTTTAACAGCAACAGTAAAGAAGATTACTTTAACTTTCCAAAAATATTAATTTGGGGCACAAGATCCATTCTAATACAATTTACCAAATTTTGTTAATACAAAAGTAGAAAAATGGAAGGCCTAATAGTCAACTTGATCAAATCCCTCAAGTCAACGGGGACACCAGAGTGCTTTTACTGCATTGAGTAAGCATCCTCAGTTTTGACTTGGGGTTTGCAACTGAAATGATGGGTGTTGGTCTGGGTTCCAGCAATCTCACAGGGCAAAGTATTCCTCAGAAACAAAAGTCGGAATATAATACATAAGAATAAACATCTCAAGCCAGATAGCCTCTGATTCAAGACTCATATCCATATCCTATGTCACTCAAGTCAATTTATTTAAAGTTTCTGATCCCACTTTCCTATTCTAAAAATAATGGCAATTTTTTTCAATATGACTATTTTAAGGGGGCTACCCTAGACAGAAGGTTAACACAGCCATAGCAAGTGCCCAGCACAAAGCAGATGTGCAATATATAGTATTTATGATTATGAACATAACTCAGAAAGACGTGTGGACTCAAACATTGCTCACATAGTCGGTACTATGGCTTGAACGGTTTGGGTCCTTTCCAAACTCATGTTGAAACTTCGAGTGCAGAGAAGCGAAGCCTGAGGAATGTTTAGTCCATAAGGGCTCTGCCCTTATGAGTGGATTAATACTTCTATAAAAGGGATTGCTGAGGTGGATTCACACTCTTTCACCATTTTGCCATATGAGACTACAATGTTAATCCCCCCCTGCCCTTCTGCCATCTACCATGAGAGGGCACAGCAGTGAAACACTCTCCAGACACCAGACACCAGTGCCCACTATCTTGGACTTCCAAGCCTCCAGAACTCTGAGAAATAAATCTCTGTTCTTTATAAATAACCTAATCCCAGCAGCACAAAATGATCTAAGACATCAGGAATTCTAGAAAAATTTGGCTTCTTGGTGAACATGGCTTTATTTCTTTCTATTTCTCTCTAAACAAACCCAAAATGATCATATGGATATCTTCTGCTATCCATGATAATTTGATATCCTAAAATGAATCTGCATAAAGAATGATGCATGCTCTTGCAAATGATCAGTCCCTTTGAAAATCCTCACTTCATTTCCAATTGCTAAATGACTGCTGTTTCTTAGCACATGGAATACCATGTGTTACGGTTTGGATCTGAAGCATCCCACGGGAGCCTCCTGTATCTGGAAGATGGTTGGATTGGGAAGTTCGTTAGATCGAGTGGATTAGCCTATGGGTTTCATGTGCTGTTAAGAGGCGAGGCCTGGGCAGAGGGACAGATCACCTGGTGCACGGGAGTCACTGAGGGTGTGGCCTGAAAGGACACAGTCTTGCCCTGGCTTTTCCCCAACCTCTCTTCTTCCTCTCACAGTGCATGAGCAGCTGTCCCCTGCCAGATCCTTTTCCCATGCCACTGCTGCCAGCTGACCATGAACAGACTGGGACCTCTGAACTGTGACCTAAAATAAACCTTTTCCTCCCTTAAGTTGTGGATGTCGGGTATTGCGTCCCAGCAACAAGAAAGTGACGAAGACACAATAGAATATGGGTATCTCGGCCATGAGAAGCGAGTGTGGTGTTGTTTTCTGTCAATCATCCCAAGACATAACAGGGCAAAAATGTTCCTACCAGTTAAGTCTCTGGCTTCCAAACAGGGATTTATGGTCAGATCTCAGGAAAAATTACACAATGTGTTTGGTTGAACATGCTGTTTTCCAAGTTTTGAGACCATAAATTTTGATTTAATCTAAAAATGAAGCCCAATAATCTACATGATAAACAAGCTAGAGATTCCAATGTACACCCAGACTGAAAACTATTGACCCTTACAACCCAATGGTTGTGTTTCTATGTGTATTTTATTATTTTTCGTCTTGTACTTGCTGTCTCTTGGACTTAAAATTTGCACTATTAAATCACGGAGAGATTGGAGGAAAAAAGAGTGAAAAATATCATTTTTACTGGTCTTGTAGCCTCGTCAACATTTATATTTTGAGATTCACACAGCACTAGGTATTACAAAATTTCTTTCTACTTTCAGTCTCTGCATTTCATAAAAATGCTACTGGGTATTTAAGATAGTAGTAACGTTTTAAGGCTTCAAACAGAAAATAGCAAATAGAATTTATCTGATGTAATACAACTGATTGGCTGGCAGAGACTGCCTGAAACACCAGAGGACACTACGAAGAGAACCCCCAACTCAGTTGTGTGCTGGGTTCAATTAGTGATGTCTGACATTGGCAAAGTCGGGGCTAAGGTCAAAGAAAAAGCACTTCCTTCCAGCATCACTGAAAGCATATTACTGCCGAATGGAGAAGAGTATCAAAATTTATTTTTAAATGTTGTTTATATTTTAGGTGTTCATTCATACTTCAGTTAGATCTTTTTCTTCCTTGTCATTTTCCTAATTATATTGAAGATGTGTTCCAGTCTCTGTGTGTTTCTGGTCCAAATTAAGTAGGAAATAATTTGAAATAAGACCAAAATCCTGTAAAATGCACTGGGCTCCTGTGTTAACAAGGGCAGACTACAATGTAAATAAGGAGTCTCTCTCATCTCACTGCCATTCCTTGGGCTAGTAGTTCTACCTTAAATGGCTTTTCTACCCTCTAATGTGTTTTTATCGCAACCCTACCAATCATTTAAGGTCCAAGTCAAGTCCTATTTACCTCTAACAAAATATTTGATAAAATATCTCATTCTTAGCAGAATTACACTCCCATAATATTTAAGGACTTTATAAAACATTCCGACCATCTGCCTTGTTATACCTATTAGTTGTGTATTTATCTATCTCTTGTCCTGAACCAGAAGCCCTGGAGACTAGGGACAGAGTCATTTTTACTGTTGACACTATTAGATCCTCATAGAACTCAGCTCAATAATTTGTCCTAGTAAGCATTTGATTAAACCAAGTAGTCAATTAGGTATTGTTTTTGTTTTCTTTTAAGGAAAAAAGTATAAGGTTGCAGGTTTTGTGTTAAATGCTGGTTCACAACCCATTGTGCTATGGGGAAGGCGTACAACTTTGAAGAGGTGAGGAGCTAGCTGGAGGTCTTTCAGTCATACTGGGGCGTACCCCTGCAGGTAACACTAAGACCCCGGCCTCTCCTCTTCTTCTCTTTCATCTCCTGGCCAAGAGGTGAATCATTTGCCCCACTCTGTGCTCCCTGCAATTATGCAGTGCTTTGCAGCAGTCTCAAAAGCAGTCTCAATCGACCACGGACTGAAATCTCCAAAACTGTGAGTCACAATAACTTGTCCTCTTTTTAAGTTTTTTAACTCAGCTGTTTTGGTATAGTAACAGAAATCTGACTAACGTGGGAGTGGATTATGCAAGGAAATATCTTTATGGTGTTGTATTCTCTCTGGTGTATCTGAGCACAGGGAAGCCTATATGAAAAATGCCTTAACCATTCAATTTCTAAAACTCTCCACCTGCTTCTGGAGATGATACAGAAGGAACATTTCCATTAGAGGGCACCTTGCTGAGCACAAGTTCAAGGAGGTTTGTCTAGAAAGATCTTACGGTTCTATGGAGTACTAGATCTTGACTTTATAGCAGACCCAGCTGATGTGGTGTGGAGCCACCAGGTGGTCCAGCCTTCAGCCCCTCAGCAGCCCTCAGAGCGGATGGACTTTTTGCATAAAGCTACATTTGCTGTTGTCAGGCTGCCCAGACATCAGTCTGAGCCTCAGAGCCCTTCTCTCCTCCTGAAGGCTAGCAAGTGAACAACAGGGGAAACAGAAGAGAAGGAGGGGGGCTGGGCACACCAACAAAATGGGGGTGACTCTGTGTTATCTGCGGTCGCTTCAAAAACTGAGACTGCCGGCTGAGTCTCCCAGAGGCTGCTCATTTCCTCCTGGGCACTGGGCCTGTAACTCAAGCACTGGCCCCAGTCATCTGGGGCTCCTCGGTAAGAACGCCCAACCTACTCCACAGGGATTCCCAAGGAGCACAGCGACCAGGAGATGGACGCAGCGATGCTTACGTACACGATTTGACTTTCTCTAAAATCACTTCTTGTAAAGTTATAGAATGATGAAGCTCGTAGGTATCGACAGAATCATATATTCCAAGCTCCTCATTTTATAGATCAGAAAACTAAGGGCTAGACATGCCAAGCAATTTCTTAGCTCCAGGGCCTCCATCTGCTTAGTGGCAGAGTGAGAGATATAACCCAGGCAGCCTGCTTTCCGAGTCAGCACTATTTCTAACATAAGCCTCAAAATACACTAGGTATTGGTCAGTAGTTTTTACTATTAATAGGAGTAAGGAAATATGTGATTTCTGATAAGATATTCGTTAAAATGATAAACCCATCCAAACGTGTTCTCGGTTTTTCCTCCAAGTTCTCAAAATCATACCAAACATACAGGTCAGACTTTTCTAGGAGATGAAAAATTAAATGAAAAAATGGAACCTATGTTTGTTGCTTTTTTGTTCTCCATCCATTGCGCTAGTATCCTATGTAGGTTATTATGCTTAAACCTACAGAGACCTAAAACAGAGGTACCAAGACCCCTGCCTTTATAAGGGAAGAAATTAAATCTCAGAAATATTGAAGGAATAATCTCACAGAGAAGCCTACAAGTGGCAAAGCCAGAATTCGAATTCATGTCTCCTGAATCCTAAAAAAGTATATTTCCACTGTTTCATAGTTCCACTCTCAGCCAATAATTTTGATTTCTTGGGACCAATGCAAGGTAAGAGGGTATGTGAACACCTAGGTAGTCAAGGCAATTCCCAAGGATCCTGCCCTGTTCCCCAGCCTCCACCCAATGGTGGGTGTCCTTTCCTCTACCCTGAGCTAAGTCCTCCGGGTGGCAGTGAGTCCTCCTGGAGCAATCGCCTGTGTTCAAGGTAGAGGTAGAGAAGGAGGCTGCTGAGGCTCCTGTGGCCACCCCAAACGGGTTTCACTTAGAGCACAGAACAGAGGCCTGTCCTTGGCGATCACTCTTAATGTGGACCCTTCTGTCCCTTACCAGGATACTGTGAGACCGATGAGGTGACATACTGAGTGTTTAAAGAGCTTTCTAAGTGATACATGTGGTAGCAGTGGAGTTGCTGATGTGGCAACAACAATAACAACAGTGACAAAGAGATTTCATCCATCATCATGGTTTAGGGGAATATTTAAAGGGAGAAACCCCCTCCAAGATTAACCCATTGGACTTTATTTAGAAGAGTGGCTGCTCATAAAAATGTTATGGTAACGTGACTCTTGGGAAATAATGATGATTTTCTTCTATTAAAAGGCTCATCAGATCTATTTCCAAAGTACGGCCTAATTATTTTTGGGATCTTCGCCACTCAAAGCAACAAGTCTTCTGCTGAAAAAAAAAAAAAGCAGCAGCTGCTGCTGCCCCTCTGTGTGCTGGAGTCCTGTACTTGGCACATGCCACTGGCCTGGGTTTCTAGACCCATTGTAAGATACATCCACTTATTGAGGGGTCTGACACCGCTGAAACATTTGTCTCTGACTTCTTCCTCCTCTCCTCCCCAGCCCCCATCATCAGCTGCTGTGTAGTTGGGAGTGTGGAGTCATTAATGATGGAATCATACCGGGCTGTTGCTGCCTTTCTCAGAGTTGGCCACGCCACATGGGCGGTAAGGTTACACGCCAAAAATAAATCTCCCCAAATGCAAGTATGAGGACTCAACAGGAAGTGCGCACGGAGTACCCACTGCAGTGCAGCGCCCCAGGTATATGAGTCTGATCCCATTACCCTGCTTCGTGCACGTGAATGGAGTGTAAAAATAAATAAATAAACAAACAGACAAACCCAGGCTAGGGAAAATCTAGGGAAGGAGGAAGAGACACAGTATGTGGACACGTCTCTAAGCCATGTGGAGAAATGAAGGACTCAGCCCAGGGAGGGCAGGATCCCACCTCAGGCCCAAGCAGCAGTTAGATCCCCATCATCCTATTCTTCAGTTTGGGCAACAGAATGGAAGGGAAGAAGTAAAAAAACTATTCAAGATACATTTCAATCTTGGAATTTTGTGAGTCCCTCTCCCCAGCCATGTACCTGAACCACCAGACCTGGCCAAGCTTCTTACAGATCCATCCCCCGTCAATACTGTTACCAACTTTTCACCACATTGTTACGGTCTGGATTTTAAACCCCATGTGCTAAAGGCTTGTTTGTCAGCACTTTGTGCCTTTGGGAGACGGTAAAATCTTTAGGAGGTAAGATGTAGTGGAAGGACATTACAATATTGGGGATGTGCCTTTGAAGGGGATATCTGCCCCTGCCCCCTCTTACTCGCTGCTCTTTTTAATTCCCAGCCTCTGTGGGGTGAAAAGACCTCCTCCAATACACACTCCTGCTGCTCTGCTCTCCAGTGCCACTGGCCCAAAGCAAAGAAACCAAACAGCCATGGACTGAAACCTCGAAACCATGAGCCCAAATGAATCTTTTCTCCTTCTATTTTGATTTACTCAAGTATTCTATCAGAGCAACAGAAAACTAACACACTCACACACACATACACACATGTACAAACACACACACACACACATGCACACTTACACACAGACTTGTGGGGGACACACACAAACCATAGCATCCAATTCCTAAATTCAGTGTTCCAAAGTGCCCATCTCCCTTTAGTGGGAAGTGCTAAGAAGCATGTATTGCTTCAGACCTGTGACACTTGTGTGCAGGTGTTTCCTGTCACGGCATCCCCGGAGGGCTGTGTCTATCCCCCTTGACCTCTATTTCACAATAAAGTTTGAGAGGTATAGCTACATTACGTTCCCTCCTGGCTGTCCACTCTCTTGCTAAATGTTTCAGCTATGTTATCTATCGAATGAAGTTTTAAAATCCTTAAAGTGCCAACATATTCTATAGTTATGTGCTTCTAGGGCTTTAACCCTCTGAAGGCTTCCAGGACAGAAACAGTATATTTCATCTAGAATGATGAAACCAGCATTGACACACGGCCAGGAGAATAAAACGCTGCCTTCCCAGAGACTCCTAACCTTCCTATGTTCAGTGTTTCCCTTGTCCTCTGCCTGGTCTCCTCTGCCTGATGTGGACAATGACCAGTAGTTCCATTCCCTTCCCTTTTTCCTGTTCACATGGTGAAAATAATACTTTCTGACTCCCCTCTCACCCCACTCCAAGAAAATGTTAGGATTTGCCTCCAGGAGAAAACCAGACTGCATCCCCTCTCATTCACCATCACAGGAACCAAACTCCTTTCAAAGTTTCAGCATGCAGACCCCACTCCAATCCAGCTAGTGATGCCCCTGCTGCTCTGCACCCGCGTGCACTTCCTGGAAACTCAGTGTGTGCAAGGCCAACGTGAAGTGAGAAACGGGCATCCCCAGCCACCAGCTTCAGGTTTCAACAAGAAACGTAGCCCTTGGAACGTTCAGAGAAACTGTGTCCACCTCCAACCAGGCAGAGCAAAGAATGCCTGTGTGCTGGAAAGGTTGCTCAAGCCAGAACACTGCCACTTGGCCGTGCGGGGGTGCTTTTGTCACCTCAGCATCCGGTACCTTGTTAAATGCAGTTTCTAAAAACACATGAACTGAAATCTGAGGCTGCTTCACTACATTTTTAAGCCTATTCAAGACTGCCAATTTGGCTTTCAGCTGAAGGACAGTCTCCACAGAGAGTCGGCATCTATGGAGTGGAACAAGACTTAAGTACCACCCACGGTTGGTGCTCACTGCGGGTCTGACTGCACTCAGAGCCGCCCAGGTCATTCCAAGGAGAGTGGGGAATATTTCACCCAACATCTGAGGTCTGAAACACTTTGGACCAAAAGGAGAAGGGCTTAAAAAGAATGCTCAATAATGTTTGGATTCATGGCAAGTGGTGAGGTAGACAGCTTGTGTGAGGGGAGTTCGATTTTATTTCCAGTGCTATCAGATTAATACTGCTATGATTTACTCTTGAGAGCTAATATTCTACGTGTGAGATGCAAAAGCATTCTGGTTAGGTGTCAAATCTTATCTCCAGGAAGCTTAGTTACTTCCAGTCTGGTTCCTGAACCACAGATATCAGTATACTCAACTCTGTTCATGAACATTTTCATTGTTCATAGTAGGGGGAGGGTGAGAGAGACAGATGTTCTTCAAAGAACTTTTATTCATTTGTTTATTCAAAATTTCTCACTGGGCTTATAGTATCTACAGATATTTTGGCCTAAGACTTCTCTGCTATGCTTTATTGGTCCTGTTGTTGGACAGCAGAATTAGCAGAAATATGCATGCCTTCTACTTTAATCAACTACTTGGTGGGGAGGGGGGGTGACAAATTCCTTCATTTACTGCCTTATTTCCCCAACTCCATTCTCTAACCCATGCAAACTAGACCTTACCCTCCACTTCCTCCCAGCAGAAGAACAAGAAAGAGAAAAAGCTGAAAGAAAAACAAAAAGAATTCTTCACATCGGAGATTCAGAAGTAGGCCCTGCAATATAAGACTTTTTCACAATGATGTTTACTTCCCTCGACTCACCACTCTGTTGCCTCAGAATGCAGCCTCTGCCTCAGATACAACCCAGGTGCACCTCCAGAATTCATCACCAATTGCAAACTGTCTCATACTGAAGGCCTTAGCCTGGAACCCCTACCTCATCCCTGGGATCCATAGCCCCACCCTCCAAACATGGCTGGGAGCCTCTCAGCTTAGCTACCTGAGACCATTCAGATGGTCAACTTGATTGGCTTGGGGGCTGCCTAGGGGATGAGTAAAAAGGTCATGGAGGCATGATCTCAGATACTACATGTGGTCCCTTGCCCCCTTCCCTGGCACACTTTCTCAGCTCTGCTTACTGGCCACCATAAACTGAATGCCTTTCCTGTGCCACCCTATTCCATCATGATGCTCCTGCCTTGCACCAGCGGAACATGGACTGAATTCCCTGAAACCGTGAGCCATATTAAATCTGTCCTCCTACGGTTGTAGTTGTCAGGTAGTGTGTCTCAGCAACAAGAAAGTTGGCCAGCAAACTCCTTACACACAAGCAGAAGAAGTCATTTAAAGTACTTAGCAGTTAATGCCAGTCACACCTACAGCAAGAATCGTTACTGCCTTTAGATACAGTGGTCCCCATGCAAAGTCACATTGCACACTTTCCCTGTGGCCTCTGCCTCACTGAAAGGACTTTTTACCCTTTCTGGCTGAAGCAACCTAAGGGAACCAAGAATTAAAGACATAGACCACCAAAGCTTAAACAATTAAACTAGTCTGGGATACCTTTGTCTGGCCTCCCAGGATGAAGAGACCTTGCCTGCAAACAGGAAGGACTTGGGATCTCAGGTAGTCTTTTGTTTTACAGTCTGAGATGATGGGCTCTTGCCTGCAAACAAAAAGGGCTTGGGGTCTCAGACAATCCTTGTTTGAGGGGCTGGAGGTCTCTTGCAAATGAGGGCCTCTTTTGGCTTGTGGCAAACAAATGCAAGCCAACTATGGCAGACTTTGAGACTCCTTGGCTAAATAACAAAGTTAGGTGGTCTAATAAGAGATGCAAGACAGAATTAGGGTAAAGGTCAGCTAGTAAGAGAGGGGGTTGGATTAGGGACCTATAAAAATAAAGAGCTCAGTCTCTCCGTGCTGCAGTCCTCCCCTATGTGTGTGTGTGCGTGTCTTTTGTCTGCGTCTTTTTGTTCATTCTTCCTTCCTAGGACAAGTGGACCGCAACAAGCAACTCTGACTCATGCTTTTTAGCCCTCTCCCCCAAGGCCATCACCATACAGTAATAAACACATTGAGGTTTTATTACTCCACTTTCCGGCCCAAGGAGCTCCTTTTTCCAGCCAGCAAATGTATCGGTGTTCAGTTGAAAGTTACATCGCTCCCAGGTCCTCCGTGGACTCTGTCGGGATACCTTACACCTCAGTCTTCCACTCTGCCACGTGGACCGCACAGCGTGAGTGGCATCCATGGGGACACCCAGGAGGTGAATCACAGTGTCACAGAACGCCCAAAGTGATGGTGTATCTCAGTGCCTGTTAAACAGAGGGAGACCCAGAAAGGGGCAGGAGCTCACCCAAGTCACTGAGCGGTCAGGGCAGGGCAGGGCTAGGAGCCGCTCTGCTCGCCCCCTGGAGGCAAAGCCTTTTCCACCTTCCGGAAACTCCACACACAAGTGTTCCCTCAACTGTGCCCTAGCGGGGCTGAGAGTCCAGGCGGCAGGCAGGGCCTTGCCCCTGTGGGGAGAAGGGCTCTTCCTTCCTTGGTCAGGGGCCTCCAGCCGCCCGGAAGCAGGGCTCCAATGCCCCTGCCTCCCCCCGCCTCATCCTCAGGTTTGCGTAAAGGCCTCCACTCGGCGTGTGTGGGACTCCGAGCCACATGACACTGAAATGCTAAGTGAAGAGCAATTAACTTTTGCTTCTGAAAACCCACTTTAGCTTTCCATAACTCTTTGGGGGCCATTTCAGCTAAGCCAAACCTCCCGCACATTCTCCCTCAGCCATAAATTACCTTCCTGGCTTTAATTAGCTGCTGGAGTGCGAACCAGGGCTGGGTGCTGACGTGGCAGCTTTCCCCACAGGTCCCATTCTGTCAGACTCAGGGAGAACAGCAGCTGCAGGAGCCACTGGGCTCCTCAGCAGGAACGTGCAGCCTGCTGCGGACTCCTCACCTGCCCACAGGTATGAGCGGGAGTCTGAGTCCAAGCCCAGCGCGGGTCAAAAGTTCTAAGGTCAATGAAATCAGTGGGAGGGTCTAAGGCAGCTCCTCAGGCCCTGGGTTGGAGCAGCCTAGGCCGGATGCTCCCGTGCTCCTATCCCACAGACTCCTTCAAACTGGCCCCAGTGCATGCTACACAGAGAAGGGTATGGATTCTCTCTCTCTCTCTCTCTCTCGTTCCCCCGCCTCCAGGTAGCCAATATCTTTACCTCCCTTATTTTTGCTAAGGGAGAAATTACTGACAGAGCTTACCATATAAGCCTCTCAGGAGACTCCGTTGTATAATTGTGAGCTAAGCTTGAATCGAAATGAGCAAATCTCTAAAAACGGGATTTTAGTCACATCTGTGGGCCAAAATGGTACTCGCTGGGAAAGAATCCTCAACCTTGCTCCAAATCGCAGGTCGCGATCGGAAGTACACTCAACTACCTCCAACCAGAGTGTGACTCTCAGCACGTCCTCCCCGGGGCCTCGGCCTGCGGGCATCCGAGCTGGGCAGCTGCAGCCCTCCTCCGGAGCCCAGCCACGCCGTGGGTGTGGACGTCTCACCGGGGCGGGCAGGCAGGTATGTGAGGAGTT